>OZ005650.1:123401989-123621989 GCA_963930645.1 Salticus scenicus
CAAATGAACTATTTCAAAAAATAATTTATTTGTAGCAAACGGCAAACGATAGCTGTTAATTTTTTAGAGTTTTATTAATAAATATAGGAATTACTAAACTGAGACTTATTATTATAAATATAATTCATTTAAATGTAGTGACCAGCAAAGCCATTTAGGTTAATGGTGATTAGTTTAATAAGTGATTCTTTATATCCCCATTTTAGCGATTTTAATGATATATTTTATAACTACCACTTAATTTTCATGAAGATTACAATGAGTGTATTATATACCTGGGGGAGGGGGAGGGCAAGGGGGACCGATGGAAATAAAATAATATTCTTGTTTAAACTGCACTATTATCGATTCAAGCAAAAACTTTGTATAATAGAGTACAATTTGTGAAAAAAAATCACAGTAAGGTTAGACATACTTGAGGGAGGAGGGGTAAAGATAGGGGGACAGAGGAAAATAAAATATTTTTTATATCACCATTTTACCGATTTTAATGACATATTCTATAACTATCAGTTACTTTTTATGAATATCAAAATGAGGGTATTATATATATATTTTTTACTTTCCGAACACTATAGTGAGGAAAGTATTGTAATCATGTCAAAAATCCGAATTTGAGATTTTGATGTTTCTATACGTTTCGAGGTCCAATGAGTCCGTTTTCACTATTTTTGCGATGATGTATGTATGTGTGTGTGTATGTATGTGTGTATGTATGTGTGTATGTCTGTGAGTGAACACGCTAGCGTCTAAACGCTTCGTTCGAATAAGCTGAAATTTGGTACGTATATTGTAAGTCACCATAGTACGAACCCTATAGATTTTGGTGAATCTAGCACTAATAGTTTTTTTACAGGGACACAAAGAAAAATTCTTTATCATTATGGCCTATGGGACCAAATACTTAAAAGTGCGATAGTATCTAAACGCCTTATTCAATTGAGCAAAAAATTTATACACATATTACAGATTACAAATACTCAATCTGTATAGATTTTGGAGAATCTAGCACTTATAGTTTTTTTACAGGGACACAAAGAAAAATTCTTTATCATTATGGCCTATGGGACCAAATACTTAAAAGTGCGATAGCATCTAAACGCCTTATTCAATTGAGCAAAAAATTTATACACATATTACAGATTACAAATACTCAATCTGTATAGATTTTGGAGAATCTAGCACTTATAGTTTTTTTACAGGGACACAAAGAAAAATTCTTTATCATTATGGCCTATGGGACCAAATTTTTAAAACTGCGATAGCATCTAAACGCCTTATTCAATTGAGCTGAAAATTTATATGAATATTATAAATCACTGTTGCACTAACTATAAGCATTTTGGTGAATCTAGCATTTATAGGTTTTTTACAGGGACACAACGAAAAATTCTTTATCATTATGATCTATGGGCTCAAAGTTCGGTAGCGTTAAGTAAAACATCGTGTAGTATATGGAGAAAAATACTCAAACACTCTATTATGGTTTTCTCTCTTTTGTTTGTTTAACGACTCCTCTTTCTTTACTTTATCTAAAAAACTGTTAATTACTCAATGTTCGGAAAGTCGAGTGGAGTCACTCCAGATTTTTTTTTTTTTTTGGGGGGGGGGGGGCAAGGGGGACGCAGATAGAAGTAAAATATATTGTTCTTTAAACTACCGCATTGTCAATTTTTAAAAAAACTTTGTATCTACGCAATTTTCTGCTTATGAAAAATTACAGTGAGTGTACACATATCTGGACGATTTGCTAAGGGGGGGGGGGGGGGCAAAGTGAAGAAAATTTTTGTCCTCACATCTGAAAACGTGTAGAAAAGTCAAAAAACCGAGGTCGAAAATTTTCATGATTACCTAAGTTCCCCATACCTATAGTATGATGGGGAACTAACAAGCTCTATTCTTAGTTTTGACATTTGACAGCTTTGAGACCTATAGTTACAATGTCTTTCGTCTCCATTGATTTTTTTTTTTTGGGGGGGGAGGGGGAGCAAGGGGGACGCAGATAGAAGTAAAATATATTGTTCTTTAAACTACCGCATTGTCAATTTTTAAAAAAACTTTGTATCTACGCAATTTTCTGCTTATGAAAAATTACAGTGAGTGTACACATATCTGGACGATTTGCTAAGGGGGGGGGGGCAAAGTGAAGAAAATTTTTGTTTTTATATCACCATGCTACCTACTTATATGAAATTTCGTACCACTATTACTTTCATTTTATTAAAATTATAGTGAAAGTTAACTAAAGTTGATAAGGGGGGGGAGGCAGATGGAAATAGAATAACCTTTTTAAATAACACTTATTATCGTTTGTTTTATTGTTTTATTTACATTTTGCGTAAGTATCAATTGCTATTAATGAAAAATTATACTGAGGTATGCAAAAATTCAATGTATGATTTAAATCCATAAAAAAATTATTCAAAAACGAATTTTCTTCTTTTAATCTGTCTCTTTTGTCCTTCCCCCCATGTAGATATAAAACACTTACACTCTCGTTGATGTTTAGCATCAGTTTTACAAGGAGAAATTGAAAAAAATGCCCTTTTTTCCGCAATCTAAAAATTCAATACATTGTTAATATCAGCCATTAATTAAAAGTTAATATCAAACATTGGTAAAAGATTATTCTAAAACAGAATTTTTTTCTTTGATCTGTCTTTCCCCCTCCCCTCGTAGAAACAATAAATTTTTGCTACCGTCCATGTTTCCCTAACAACACACTTGTCCACAGAACATCCTGAGGAGATCCATAGGATTTCCTTTTATCCACAGGACATCCTGAGAATGCCTTTTGGAGAAGATGTGTTGTTAGGATAATAAGTATTTTACAAGTAACTATTAAGAAAAGTGCCCTTTTTTCAGGATTGCGGAAAAAAGAGCACTTTTCTTAATTTCTCCTTGTAAAACTCATGCTAAGTATTATATAAACGAGAGCATAAGTTTTTTATTTCTACGGGGGGGGGGGGGGAGAGATGTGAAGAAAAGAGACAGATTAAAAGAAGAAATTTCATTTTTGAGCAACTTTTTTACACATTTAAATCATACATTGAATTTTTGAGTAACTCTCTGTAATTTTTCATTAATACTAACTGATATTTACACAAAATGTAAATAAAACAAGAAAACAAACGTTAATAAGTGCTTTTTAAAAAGATTGTTTTATTTTTCATTTGCCCCCCACTCCCCCCCCCCTTATCAACCATAGGTAGCTTTCACTATGATTTTAATAAAATGAAAATGACAGTCGTACAAACTTTAATATAAATAAGTAGCATGGTGATATAAAAACAAACATTTTCTTCACTCTGCCCCCCCCCCCCGGTAGCAATTCGTCCAGATATGTGTACACTCACTGTAATTTTTCATAAGCAGAAAGTTGTATATATACAAAGTTTTTATTTTTAATCAATTATATGGCAGTTTAAAGAATAATATATTTTACTTTTATCTGCGCCCCCATTCCCTCCCCCCCTCCAGATGTGTAATACACTCATTGTGATCTTCGTAAAAAGTAAGTGATAGTTATAGAATATATCATTAAATCGATAAAATGGTGATATAAAAAATCATTTTACGTTCCTCTGCTCCCCCTCTTTAACCCCCCTGAAGTATGTCTGAGACTTAGTGTGATTTTTTCACAAATTGTATGTTATTATACAAAGCTTTTGTTTAAATCTATAGAAGGGTAGTTTAAAGGAGAATATATTTTATTTCCATCTAACCCTCTTGCCCCCCCCCCCCCCAAGTATATAATACACTCATCGTAATCTTCATAAAATTAAGTGGTAGTTATAGAATATATTATTAATTTCTCTAAAATGGGTATATTAAAATTTATTTAATTTTCCTCTGCCTCCCCCCCCCCTTCTTACCTCCCCCCTCCAAGTATGTTTTTCACTTATTGTAATTTTTTCATAAATTATACGTGATTATACAAATTTTTTTTATTCGATATTAGGGTAGTTTAAAGAAGAATATATTTTATTTTCATCTGCTCCCCCTTGCCCCCCACCCCCCCAGGTATATAATACACTCACTGTTATCTTCATAAAAATGAAGTGATAGTTATAAAATGTATCATTAATTCCGTGAAATGGTGATATAAAAAAATCATTTTGTTTTCCTCTGCCCCCCCCCTCTTTCACCCCTCCCCCACCCCCAAAGTATGTCTGGCACTTACTGTAATATTTTCACAAATTATACTGATTATACGGTTTTTTGAATCGATAAAAGGGTAGTTTAAAGAAGAATGAAATCTATTTCCATATCCCCCCTTGCCCCCCCCCACCCCCAGTATATAATGCACTCATTGTGATCTTCATAAAAAGTAAGTGATAATTATAGAATATATCATTAAATCCGTAAAACGGTGATATAAAAGATAATTTTATTTACCTCTCTTCCCCCCCCCCCCCCTCCAAGTTTGCTTGACTCTTACTATCATTTTTTTTCAAAAATTGTACGTGATTATACAAAGTTTCATTAAAATCGGTAAGAGTTTTTGTAAAAACAATTATTTTCTTTCGATCTGCTCCTGCCCCCCTCCCCCCATCTTCCTCGAGATATATACTAAATGAATGTTCTCCAAGTCAATTGAAAATTCTAAAAATGTAGTTTGAAAGTCATTTTTTAAATTCATTATTTGATATTTATTATTTTGCGAATTGGAAAAGTGCCCTTTTTTCCGGTGCCCTTTTTTCCGGGATCCTACAGATCTCTATTTATGCTTTAGTGATTTTCCCGAGCTACACTCTTTTGGTAAATAAATAAATAAAATTTTTAAAAAATAACGAGTGGTGCGTGAATGTGTATAGTACATTATAGAAGAAAGTTGTAGTGGTTACAATTTACAACATACTAATTGCTAATTATCAATAATAAAAAATAATATATAATACTGTAAAAACTAATGCAATAATAAAAACAAATGCTATAAAAACTAATAAATGAAATCTGCAATGTAAAAACCTCACGTCTTCCATTACCCATTACTACAAATATTAGGGCGCCAGTGAATCTTCCTGTACTAGCCAACTAATGCACAAAAAAAGAAAAAAAAAATTTTTTTGGACTCAGGAGGTTTTAAAACATGTTAATCAAAAGAAGGCTTGCAATATAAAAATTTTTAACCGAGTGCAATTTTTCCATAAAGTAATTTGATAATGCAACCAAAAATGATAAATATCATAGAATATTTTTGTATTATTATTCGGGTTTAAACCATTACTGAGTCAGCTAATTTTACGCTCCCCACAAAAAATATTGTTGGCGACGGCCCTGGTTTGCGTTTACATTACATGAAATTGCACATCGCTTATGCTCGATTCCAACAGTTGATGCTCTACCAAATTCAAGGAAGACTAGGTAACTGGATTTGGTATGCCAATCAAAATCATTGCGGTAGCAGTCTTTAAGTTATAATTTATTTTTTACATTCAGCTAAAGCTATTTACCATTATATTAATAAAAACAATTTTTGTGCTAAAGCTTAATCTTTATATAAATAGAATCATTGTCTGTATGTGGGTATGTCTTACACCCCCCCCCCCCCCCCCGAAACTATTGAACCGATTTCAACCAAACTTGACAGTTACAGCTTATTACCGAAGTTGAAGTACTGTAGGAGTATGACATCGCTGACGCATGGGCAAAGGGAGGGGGTAAGGAAGACCTTACATTTTTGTATGATTTTCATAGTAATAATGCACTTGGAAACTTCAAATTTGATATATAGGCTATTTCTAATGTATACAATCTCCCTAAGTTGAGTTTTTAAAAAAATTGAAATTAAAAGGTGCGAAATGATTTTTTAAATATGTTCTAAAATTACGATTTTGTTAAAATTTCATGCATGCGATTTAAACATTTTACTGTGCATACGTCAAAATGAAGTATAAAATATAATTAAAATTACAATAATTTTTATGATATGTTTGAATAAAATGACGCCATTTTCAGAAAATCTCCCAAATGAAGTACCCTCGTCTTTGAAAATTACATCATTTCTTAGACGTCATTAGACATTAGATGAGAAACGTGCATTTTGCTAGAGAAAACTGTTGCACTTTACTATGATTGTGTGAGGATTTTATTTACTAGCGATAGAACAAGTATAGTAAGAAATTGTAATCTTAACTCCAAATTACAGTCGGCTGCAAAATTATTCGAGCACTAGCCAATAATTCCTATGTTTAAAAAGTACACTTAAGACTCTTTTGCTAAGTAAATCCTTGTCGAATCATGTTCTTAGACTGATTAAGAACATGACTCGACAAGGATTTCTTTAACAAAGCTGTATTAAGTGTACTTTTTTTTGGCAAGGATTATTGCTAGTGCTCGAATAATTTTGCAGTCGACTGTATATCATAATATCAGAAGTGGAGGCTTTTACATATTGCACAACACATATATAGTTTTTTCGTCTGCATAGCAAAAACTAGTTGGCATAGGTGGACTCTCCTCAGTTCCCCTTCATATTTATATTCTCAGAAATTTCTAGTGCGAGACATATTATAATCATGTTAAAAGAAATGAATTTGACCAAAGCTTGATACAGTGACAGAATGAAATCCCCGCCTAATAGGCTATCCACCGTTCAATTCGATATATTTATCTTATTCTAATCTATTAATTTATTTTATCGGGGTCAATTCCGTTGTTTAGTTTTCATGCTACTATTTCCAATGCAATAATCCTCAAAATTCATATTTATATGAAAAATTTACAATTTCGCTATGTTGATAAAATCGTAAATTACGAATAATTTACGAAATTCTCCTGTTAGAATATTTGTATTCAACCATGTTCAAACAAATATCATAAATGTAATTTTGAAGTTGTCTAATGTATTTACGATCCTTAAAATGGAAGTTTATGCTCAATTTTGCCTTATTCTGACATGTTAAGTAAATCGTAAATTCCAAATAACTTACGAATTTTTTACACTGGAAAAATCATAGTCTATGATATTCATGCAAGTATCCTAAATAATATTTCGAAATTGGTTTCACGTCTTTACGGTGAAAATACCCCTCAAGATTGACGTTTATGTGAAGTTTTGCTCTGTTTTGCCATGTTAAGAAATTCGTAAATTTCCAATAACTTACGAAATTTTTACATTGGAAAATTCTTAGTCATTAATATTCATTCCAGTGTCCTAAATAATATTTCAAAAGTAGTCTGACATCTTTACGATGAAAATATCTCTCAAAATTGACGTTTATGTGAAATTTTTCCCTATACTGCCATGTTAAGAAATTCGTAAATTTCCAATAACTTGCGAAATTTTCAAAGTAGCCTATTTATAGTTACTGATGTTCATTCCAGCATCAAAACTGGTATTTTAAAACTGGTTTGACATTTTTACAGTAAAAAGTTTCCATTTAATGCACGTTTAAATGAATTTTTGTCCTATTCTCCCATGTTAAGAAATTCGTAAATTTCCAATAACTTACGAAATTTTTAGATTTGGAAATTCATAGTTATTAATATTCATGCCAGTATCCTAAATAATATTTCAAAAGTAGTCTGACATCTTTACGATGAAAATATCGCTCAAAATTGACGTTTATGTGAAATTTTCCCCTATACTGCCATGTTAAGAAATTCGTAAATTTCCAATAACTTGCGAAAATTTCAAAGTAGCATATTTATAGTTACTGATGTTCATTACGGCATCAAAACGGATATTTAAAAAATGGTCTGACATTTTTAGAGTAAAAAGTTTACATTTAATGCACGTTTAAGTGAATTTTTGTCCTATTCTCCCATGTTAAGAAAATCGTAAATTTCTAATAACTTACGAAGTTTTTAAAATCGAATGTTGCAAATGAATAGGGTTCTTGCCAGTGTCGAAAGTAATATTTTAAAACTGATCTGACCTCTCTGCGACAATTTGTTCTTGAGATATCGTGTACAGAGACTAACAAACTAACGAACTAACGGACTAACAGACACCCTACAGACAGACACCATACAAATTTTGTCATTTTCGGATTCCTCAGATCTGAAAACGTGTAGAAGAGTCAAAAAACCGAGGTCGAAAATTTTCATGATTACCTAAGTTCCCCATACCTATAGTATGATGGGGAACTAACAAGCTCTATTCTTAGTTTTGACATTTGACAGCTTTGAGACCTATAGTTACAATGTCTTTCGTGTCCATTGATCCATATTACAGAAACGCATAGAAGCAAGTGCAGACAGAGGACATCCACAAACATCCATGCCCGCACCAGGATTCGAACCTGGGACCTGAAGATCCAGAAGGCAGCACCCTACCGACCGAACCAACAGGCCGGTTTTTTTTTTTTTTTTTTTTTAAGTGTTTTGCCACTCCAGGCTTATGTTTTTTCAAATGAACTATTTCAAAAAATAAATTATTTGTAGCAAACGATAGCTGTTCATTTTTTAGAGTTTTATTTATAAATATAGGAATTACTAAAGTGAGACTTATTATTATAAATATAATTCATTTAAATATAGTGACCAGCAAAGCCAGCTAGCTTAATATAGAAATAGATTACGGATTATCAGTAAGTATATGAAGATATCTTTAAAAAAAATATCGACACAAAGTAGATAGATTTCAAATACTCATCGATATCCCTGTTACATTCTACTTCAACTATCTTTTCTCACTCCCTTCTAAATCTGAATTTTCATTGATTATATGTTTTGCCTCTCTAAACTTTCGGTTAGATAAACCCGCTCCCTTTTATCAATACTTTCTTTTATCTGTCTGTAAGTATTTACAGATAAACGAAAAGTTGATTACAGATGAAATCATTTGAATTTGTTAGAGCATGCATAATACAGTTACAAACAAAAGTGATGGGACACTTAGAAAATCTAGAATTATTGAATGAATTTAAAATAGTTTTTAACAATTTCTGCTGTTATTTTAAACCATTCACCTCATTTTCCTTTTTATAATGACCTCTTCATTTTAGTTCCCCATCATACTATAGGTATGGGGAACTTAGGTAATCGTGAAAATTTTCGACCTCGGTTTTTTGACTTTTTTACACGTTTTCAGGTGTGAGGAATCCGAAAATGACAAAATTTGTATGGTATCTGTCTGTAGGGTGTCTGTTAGTGTGTTAGTCCGTTAGTTTGTTAGTCTGTGTACACGATATCTGAAGAACAAATTGTCGCAGAGAGGTCAAATCAGTTTTAAAATATTACTTTCGACTCTGGTAAGACCCCTATTCATTTGCAACATTCGAATTTAAAAATTTCGTAAGTTATTAGAAATTTACGATTTTCTTAACATGGGAGAATAGGACAAAAATTTACTTAAACGTGCATTAAATGGAAATTTTTTACTGTAAAAATGTCAGACCAGTTTTAAAATATCAGTTTTGATGCCGGAATGAGCATCAGTAACTATAAATATGCTACTTTGAAAATTTCGCAAGTTATTGGAAACTTAGGAATTTCTTAACATGACAGTATAGGGCAAAATTTCACATAAACGTTAATTTTGAGAGATATTTTTATCGTAAAGATGTCAGACTACTTTTGAAATATTATTTAGGGCACTTGCATGAATATTAATGACTATGAATTTTCCAATATAAAAATTTCGTAAGTTATTGGAAATTTACGAATTTCTTAACATGGCAGAATAGAGCAAAATTTTCCATAAAAGTCAATCTTGAGGGATATTTTCATCGTAAAGATGTCAAACCACTTTCAAAATATTATTTAGGATACTTTCATGAATATCATAGACTATGATTTTTCCAATTTAAAAAATTCGTAAGTTATTTGGAATTTACGATTTACTTAACCTGTCAGAATAAGGCAAAATTGAGCATAAACTTCCATTTTGAGGATCATAAAAAAATTAGACAACTTCAAAATCACATTTATGATATTTGTTTGAACTTGATTGAATACAAATATTCTAATAGGAAAATTTCGTAAATGATTCGTAATTTACGATTTTATCAACATAGCGAAATTGTAAATTTTTCATATAAATATGAATTTTGAGGATTATTGCATTGGAAATAGTAGCATGAAAACTAAACAACGGAATTGACCCTGATAAAATAAATAGATTAGAATAAGATAAATATATTGAAGTGAACGGTGGATAGCCTATTAGGCGGGAATTTCATTCTGTCACTGTATCAAGCTTTTGTCAAATTCATTTCTTTTAACATGATTATATGTCTCGCACTAGAAATTTATGAGAACATAAATATGGTGGGGAACTGAGCAGAGTCCACCTATGCCAACTACTTTTCCCAGTCGCATTAATCATGAAACTTTCCTTTAGATTTTAAATTGAAGCTATCTTTTATTATATTAAAAATAATATAGAATTACATTGATTTTATTCATTTGTTCACATTTTTACGCTTAAATTTATTTGTATAGAAAAAAAAGTTATTTAGGGTCATAATACTTTTGTAATTAGTGTGCGTAGTAGTCACATTTTCAAAACTCAAGCACGCAAAATAAATTGGATATATTGCCGTCTACGTATTTATTTGCAGTGAAGTGCATCTATAAGTTGTTAGATTTTGTAGAAGTTAATATATATTACTCAAGTTTACTGCAGTACATTCCCTAAAAGAAAATTATTTGGGCAACATTTATATTTATTTTACAGGTCCACATGAAAAAGTTCGTAAATTCTATTATTATTATAGTCTATAGATGGCAATTATTTGAATTATATTTTTATACAAAATCATGCAATTTTAATTTATATTGATTTTTATATATTATGCTAATATTAGTCGTTTAAAGAAAATGAAATTAATTAAAAATTTAATATTGCACAATAAAATATTTAACATTGTTTCACTGTGCAATCAGTGTAGAGAAATTTAAAAACCACATCGGAGTGAAAATTTTGTTTACTGTAATTCTGTATATAATTTAAGTGCTATGTGTTAATATTGTTTTCTTCATGACCAAATAAAATTAAGTAAATTAATATATAACTTTTCCCTGAAATATTTCGTTATCTTTTCAAATTATTTTCCAAAATATTACTAGTTAAAATTATTTACAGATTAAGGCCAGCATTTTCGTTTTTGTTTGTTGTTGTCATATTGAGCAGTTTTCTTTATTAATATATATAATAATTTTGCCTTTATTTTGTTACATAATAATTCAGTGCAATTCTGATCTTACTTTAGCTATAGTTTGCTTTAATTATTTTAACCTTTATGTTGTTACAGAATAATTCAGTTCAATGTTAATCTTTAGCTACCTTACTTTATCTAAGCAAAGATTCTAACACTTATTTAAAATTACTTTTATCAAAGAACCTTCAATATATTTACACTCCGCTACGGCTACAGGTATTATCCTCTTTTCTGTTTTCATATAGCGTTAATTTAATTGATAAACTAAATATCATACGATGAAACATTTAAATAATCACCTGTGTCAATTTAAAGAAGATGTTAAAGATAAATTGAAAGTACTATCAAAGCCATTGTTGAAATTTCCGATTAAAATATCTAACTATAAAATATTAAATAGTCCAATTTTTTTCTTTTAAATTATATATCAAGTGCAATTCTTAAGAAATTAAAATAAATAAATAATAATAATAATAACAAACAAAAACTATTAGATTTTAAAATTATTAAAACAAATTACTCATTTTTATTTATTTGAAATATTATGTTATTTTAAGTATAAAAAATAGTATATAGTAAATAATATTTTTTTTATAATAGTTGTACTTTGTGTTTGCTTATAAATACAAAATTTCTAGTAATTTCATGTAAATAATTTTGTTGCAATCAGAAATTATCACGTTGTTATTGAAGTTACAAAAGATAGATTGCAGTTTTAAAAGGCAGATCATTCATTTTGACAAAATAAACCACATACGTAAATAAACGCCCATGTAGTGGACGAGAGGTTCTGTTCTCGAATCTGATAGACGGAAGAGCCGGGTTCGAACCCATTTTGCGTTCGGCAGGCCTATGCGTGAGGAGTTTTCCGAAGATTTCTTCGAAAATTGAGTAATTGTGGGCTAGAACCCCTTTGAAACCTCAGGTAAAACACTCTACCCTGGCTTAGGGATCCTAGCGTATACACAATAAAAAAATCTTTACAAATCAAACAAGTGTAATTTTTTTCAACCTTACGTATTAAAAAATCGCAATTAAAATTAAATTAACTAAAGTTATAAAATCACCGTTGTCTCTATGGCATAGTTTGTACTTTCAATTTCTTTACCCAGCACCCAGCTCGGGTCTATTCTTAAGAGAGATTTTCTTTCAGATTTACTATTTCTTCTTTTATCTGGATTACTTCATTCTTTGTTATTGAGTCTATTTACACCACACAGAATCTTCCTTGATGACAAAGCGTTATTTTTATCAAATTTTGTTGTAAAGTGTTTACGATTGCGATTGCTGTAAATTTTCTTTTTCGTCTCGTTTTTTAACATTCGATAAGGTGATCGGATCGAGACGAAATTTCAACATTTTACGAAATGATTTCGATTTAGAACCAATATTGCAAAAAAAGTTACTAAAGCTATATAGCCAACAAGATTGGAGTAAATTAAAAATGTTAAATGAAAGAAAAAAAAAATCATGCGTTACATAGATTACGATACTTTTTCCACTATTATGAAAGAATTGAATTTATGTTTGTTGTTCATCCATCGACTAGAGCCTGCCTGTTTCTTTACGAACTGTTTTCTTTACGTAAGAGAGTCGACATTTTCATAAGTTAATGTAATCAACAAGTCCTTATCACTCACAATATTATAGTCTTTGTAGATTAAACTCAATTCTATAGTAGTAGACAGCTAATGTCAAGGGTAAATAATTATCACCCACTCCTTCAAATTGTGACTTTTAATGAGGTGCACAATTGTACATGGACCTTTAATAGCGATAAATTAATAGTAAACTCTAAGGTCAAAATTTGGGATTGAGGAGAACTGGCGTTTATGAGAGGCTGCCCGTGTACAGAGGTGAACTGTTAGAGACAGAGAGGTTTCAATATATTACCTGCTCAATAGTTTTTACTTTATGACTTGCGTAATAGTTTAGATTGGTACAAAATTCAAACGTTATTATTGTCGCTATTGACCATTCCTGTTCTCATGATGGGAGTATATATAGTTCTCATTCTCTTACAAGGATGTACAAAAAATTTCTATTACAATATGGCCAGCACACACCACTATACAGACATAAAATAACAGCATACCAGCACTCATTACACTTATCTATTTTTAGGAATAATTAATCTACTTTTGAAAATATAGTAATATTTTTAACTTTTTTTTTTTTTTTTTTTTTTTTAATCTTCACTCTATATTTAAATTTTGGCTTTCCTTCGAACATTGATGTATTTCATAAAAACATTGAAAAAGAATTTTTGTCAGTCATTGATAAGTAACAGGGCAATTTTAATAATTTTTTTAAAACTTAATATCGCTTTTGAACCAATACATAGAAATTGTAACAAAAATATCAACTGCAAGAATAACTTTTAATTAAATTATTATTTAAATGATCATTGCTTGAATTGATTTTACAGTTTTGATGCGAAGTAATATTTGTGAAGCGTTCACTTTTTATTATTTTCACTCCTACACAGGGTAAAGAAAGTATTGTTTTAGAATGGTATTTTCTAAGCTGAGTCCTTTTTATAATTACACATTTTAAAATAACCTGAATAAGAAAATCAGATTTTTAGTGATGAATTTGTAACTCGGTTATAAATATAATGCAAAGATTCGTAGGAAATTTCGTAGGAAATTCATAGGAAATATTCATAAGAAATATTCGTAGGAAATATTCGTAGGAAATATTCGTAATCGTAGGAATATTCGTAGGAAATTCAAATTTGGTATTCTAAATCTGACATGGTGGTCTTACTTCACTGTTAAAAATTATGGTTCAATATTTCACCATAAAATAGGGCCAGTTTAAGCTAATTTAATTCTAACAAAATATTTTTAGAAATTTCGTACTAACGCTTATACTATTAAAATAACTCTTCTAAAAGGGTTAAACTTAGCATCAAAATTCTGGTTGCAAATAAGTCGACTAAATCAGGCACCGGAACATATAAAGGAATTTAAATACATTAACGCATATTGCTAGAATTTTTTCTTGGTATATTTTAAAATCTTTAGAGTACACTAAACAAAACGAAATTAATGTAAATTTTCATATGCACAATTTTTTTTTTCTATAGAATATGGAATGAAAATACAGGCTACACAAAAGAATTCGGATATATTACGCGCTTTGTTCGAAACTCATTCCGAGTTATGATATGCATTTATTACTATTTATTATTATTATTAATATCGTGCTTAATATAAATTCATTACATGTACTACGGTTATAAAATTTATGAGCAATATACATAGGGCTACCGAAAATTAGTCGAATACATTCTTTTCCATTGCATATAATTGATGAAAGTACTTTACTAAATTATGAAACTTACAGGAAAAAGAATCAGCACAAATTCTTTCACTTATGCAGCAACGTTTAAATAATATATTAGGGTTGTTAATAGAGGTTTTTTTTTTTTTTTTTTTTGTTAAAATGTAGGATAAAATATAGTAGTTTGAATGCCGCATTAGATTACTTTATAATGTGAGATAGCAATATTTTTCTTAACAACATCCTTATACAAAATTCCGTAGCAATTTCGGTACATTTTACGGAACTGATGAATAATAAATCACATTTTTGAGAAATCGAGGTATGTTTCGATGACTAATTTTAATGAGTAAAGTGCCTTTGTTCACTTTAACAACATATTAATATATTACAGTATGTATTATCTGAGATTTCCATAAAGCCAAAGCTTGAACTTTTACACTTTTTGATCTAATTTTTTACTTGAATTTAGTTTTCAATTCATACTGGTACACTATTAAATCTTTAGAAAATTTTATAACAAATAAGGCCGTAGACAGTTACAGATCTTTTGAAATTTTTTGAGTTACATTTCATTATTGACAGTTACTATTATTATTATTGTTATTATTATCATTATTATTTCCTACAAACTTAGCTTCATCTAATAATTTGAAAACTGCAGTTTAAGCATAGCAAATAGTAATGACTTTCGTGTAAAGTTTGAACTTCCTCCAAAAAACATTTTTGTCTACAGAACTGTCTTGATAACAAAGAAATACTAATAAGGTAGTGATACTAAATACATGTTACAACAAAGGGGATGATGTTGATGATGATGAGTGATAAATAGGTATGGGTTATTAGAGTATATGTAGGGGCTCTAGGTATGGGTTTAACGTTGCAATATTCCTAGGCACTGGACAATTTGTACAAGAATGGAGTATGGAGTACAGATATACATTTCCATCGTTTTACTGAATCGATTTCGATAGAGATAGTATTTGTAAGACATCTACAGAGACAACAATCGGTATCATGGCGTCATGCAAGTTTGGATATCAACTTTTACACATGATAACGAAATAGTTGCCTCATGACGATATTTATCAGTCAGGTATGCTGCTGTTTTGGCAAATTACTATCCTTACCAAGACTGATACCGACTCTTCTCTAATGACCGATTGTCGGACATTTCTAAAGGTATTTTTCTGTTGTTTTGTTTGTTTTATTTTAAATTGTTTGGTCGGTTGACTGGATGGCTCAAAATGGTACAAAAAGAATCATTGTAATAATAATAATAATAATAATAAATTTGGGAAGATAAGAAAGATAAATACTCTGGAAAAAAGACATTTTGTAAAAAAGACATTATGTAAAAAAGACAGTATGTAAAAAAAGGCACGTATAAAAAAGAAAAGAAAGAAAGAAAAAATTATAAAAATCTACAATTTGATCCATTACTTATTAGAAAAACTTTCTGGAATTGTCTATTGATTTGGCTACGTGTATGTATATGTGTATTGTGTATATACTATAATTTCTCACTCTATTTTTAAATCAGATTCTAAATGTTACAGTAAGTTATGGATGGGCATCCTTTTTTGTTATACGGGTATTTAGTTATAACATTTGAATGAGTATTTATTATTATTATTATTATTTTCCATACCTTTATTAAAATTATCGTTAATTATTTTTATTTTAGTATTTTTATTTTTTTTGGTTCTTGCGGATAATGGTGACATTTCATCATCTGTTCTTTTTTTTTTTTAACTAGCATTCTACAACTTTGTCACTTTATACATGTATAATATGCATAATGTAACAAACGAAATTTTTTTCAGAAATGATTCAAATATATTTTTTTAGTTGATTTATTCAGATTTGCTATAAAAAGAATTAGAAAATACGCAAAAAATATGCAAAACTTTTTTAAAAATGTAATATTGCCTGTCCCATAAATATAGACATTGACTTTACTTAAGCATATTATATATATATATATATATTTTTTTTTTTTTTTTTTTTTTTTTCAGCAGACAATTATTTATTTACATTTCTTGAAGGTATGTATAGTCTGCTGTTCTGATTTTTATTGGTTTAGAATCAATTTTTTGGCTTGTTTTCGATTGACAAATCGATATTTTTATAAATTCGACAAAATGCCTAGAGGTAAAGAGACTTCGGAAGACGAGATTATAAATTTTTGGATTAAAAACTTACAGGAAAAATCCGAGAGAGATATGCAAGATTTTAAAGAGATCTTTTAAAAGTGTTTAGAGAATGAGAATTTTGCATAATGGTTACAACTGGTCTATTAAGAAAAGGCTTGGTCAACAAAGAATTACATTCATGCGCGATGACAGAATCATTCTAAGCATGGCATCTAGAAAAAATATTTCATTGCGAAAAATTGCATCCAAATTTGGAGTGTCAAAATATACCATTTACAGAAGAATGCTAGAATCTAAACGAATAGCTCTTTCAAGAAAAGGATGAAAAAAACGTACTCGAAAGTACACCACAAAACTGTACGTTTAAACTGAACAGAGAAAATGATATCTTATGGTGATAAATGGCTGTCAACGTGTCAACAATATTTAGTGACGAGAAAATGTGGAACTTGAATGGACCTGATGATATAAATTTTACTGGTATGATTTAAGGAGCGAACAAAGAAGTTTTTATAGTAGACAGCAAGGTAGAAGATCGGTAATGACTTGGGGTGGTTTCAGATTTGGCCATTTGTAGTAAGAAAATGGACTTCCAGGACTATCAGCAAACCTTAGAGGACATTTTATTCCACTATGGGATTTGCTGGGACTATTAAGCTGTGTATTTCAACAAGACAATGTATTCATGCGTCTAACTCGACAAAGATGTGGTTTAATTATGCATAATATCAATGTCATGGAATGGCTATCGCTTAGTTCGGACCTAAATCCAATGGAAAACGTGTTTGGACATCTAGCACGAAAAGTATATGAAAATAGACACCAATATTTTTCGACCAAGGACCTTATAACAGTGATAGAGTAGGCATGTTATGAACTGTCCCCAGAGGTATTGCAAAATTTAGTACTTTCAATGGAAAACCGTGTATTTGATGTGATTAAAGAAAATTGAAACACGATTAAATACTAAAATTTGTAACTGTATTCCTCAACCTTAAAAATAATCTTTAAAACAAATATTGTCTAGAATTATAGGACACCCTATTTTCTGTTTTTCTAAATAAATTCAGCATTTGTTGTGTTTTCTAATACAAAATAATCCTAACATGCTTCATGTAGTGTTTATAATTATACACATATATATATAAAAAAAATTCATCCCATTCTTATTTTTACTGTGAATTGTATTTTATGCTTTTGTCTATATTTTTGGGATGTGATGTGGATATGTGTGAAGTAAAATCACTTCAACTTTTCCACTTCTATATTTGTAGCTGGAGAATGGCAACAAGTGGAGTGGCGAAAAAAGTTCGATCGAACAGTCAGTCGCCGTCGCCGTTCATCGTTGGTTGATGAAATCGTGCAGTCAGACAGACTCACGTTATATATTACAGAACAAAAGTGTTCTGTATTTTCTTTTATGCTTAAGTAGCACAGAAGGTGCACTTTTACAATATTTTAATACTCATTTTGAAACCATGTAAATATTAAGTGTAAAAAATCATCGTATTAAAAGTATTCGTGTGTAAACAACAGAGTGATTATTGGAGTCTCACAGTGATTTTTGGTTTCAGTTTAACCTGGTAAATTAACTAGGAAGAATGATTTAATGTTGAAATGATTATCTCTTCATTTTATATATTGAGTGAGTAATCAGTTTATATATATATATATATATATATATTGAGAAAAATCTTTTCAGGTATTTCGCAGGAAGAGAAATGCAATATCATATGAAGAAATGAAAGATTTAATTAAAAAAGTTATTTGTATGGTGTATATATACATGTACATACACACGTATATATATACTTGGCGCCCCATTGGGTACACAGCTGAGCAACACACTGATTCTGATAGATATCATGGAGAGGAGAAATTTAAGAGGGTCTTGGAATGTACATTACTATAGCCTAAAAACCCAACTACGTAAAATTATTTAATACCAGAAATATATATATATATATTAGTTTTTCGATGATAATTCGTTAAACGATTATCGTTATATATATATATAAAATAAATGTGATATTCCTTACTGATTTATTTACATATTTTAAGGGTACGGTTGGACAGTATAAAGCTTTTTCTTTGTAAATTACCGACATAGAAATTTTGCATATATGTGTATTGAAATATAACAGATTTAAGCATATTAGAATTCCTTCAAAACTATTTAAATTTTAAATGCAAAACTATTAAAATTATTTAAAAGTTAAATGCAAAATTTTATTTTTATTTTACTGTATTTATTATTATTATTATCATTATTACAATTGTTATTATTACTTGAAAATTTCTTTGTTCTTCTTTTCTATTTCAGAATATTATTATTTAATATTCTGAACATATTTGTATATTACTTTGTGAATCCACTGAGAACTTAATAGATTTATGAGAGTTTGATTTTCTACACTGAGAAAAAATTTTGTAACTGACATCTAGAATCTAAATTGTGGTGTGGTTCAAGTAAAAATATTTCAATGCCATCTTCATAAATTCTTAGTCCCCTTTGAAAGCGAGTTCTAGAAACACCTATTAGAATTCTAGAGCGTTTGCTTATATTATCGAGGACAAACCTATTTAAAAATCTCTGCAAATAAATGCGAATGCAAGAGGCGAGTTTTAGCAACTATAATCTTGGTTTGGTAGAAAATCTCGATCATTTCATCTATTCAGCTTATTGGCGGGCTTTATACGCATAGCTCGGAAATCTATATTACTAGTTTAGGGATTTAGAAAATGACCACATATTCGATCTAGAATGAAAGCAGTATATATATATATATATTTTCCCAGAGTGATTTTTAATATTTCTTAGACTTAATTTTTAAGTTAACTTTTTAGCTAAAAATTGCGTTTTAATTACTGCTATTTAAAGAGTTTATTTAAAATGCGACCAACGAATATCATTAATCTACATTTAATTATCAGGTGGATACTGCTAGTCGCATGTAAAACAGAACTCTCCCTGTATATCCTTAACTTTTTCATCTATTTATACCAAAAGTTCGAATGCGTTTTTATTAATCTATTTCTTTTTTCCGATTCCTATACATATATATGTATATTAATCTGATTTTTCTCTAAACATGAACAATTTATTCTGCCCCACTCTAAACAACCATAAGAATAGAGATTAATCAAAAGAGTGGCCTAATAATCGTCTAGCATCAGAAAAAAAAAATCTTAGTTGAAATTTCAACAAAATATTGTCCGATATTTAGCATACGAATTCAAACAAATTAATAAATAAAATGAAACTTATTCATGAAATAGTGAAAATAGAATATTCAAATGAAGATTTATAAAAGCGAGTACTTTTCTATGACATGTGAATTGTGCACGTGCAAAGTTTTCAGTTAAATCTTTTATTTTTTATATCATTGTTAAATTAGAGAAATGGGCTTTACAAGAAAAATGGTCAACCCTGAGTCACTATATCAACAAGATAATAAAAAAGGGCGTTGGAAAACATAGATAAAAGATGTACTTTTTCATAAGGAAAATTTCACACACGTGAGATAGCTTATTTGATAAGAAATAAAAAGCCATATAGGAAAAATAGAATAACGAAAATTCCACAAGCATTAAGCATGTCATTATTTATTTATTTATTTATTTTCGTTTTTGTATTTAAATCTCTCTATGCATTCACAAATATATTTTACTTGTTATAGATGAAATTAAGGACATGATTAAGACAAGGCTACCCAAGGTCGTTCCACCAACGTGGGCCCCCAAATTAAATGTAACACTTACTTGAATGCTTTTTTTTTTTTTTTTTTTTTTTTTGTAGGTTTAATATAGAAGAGTAAGGCGAGTCCTCGAAGAAATATCTGCTATTTGCGCAATCGAACAATTTGTGGACGCTGTATCTTATGAATGTAATGATGAATGAACCAATGAACGAAATTTAACCAAACTTGAAATTTAACTGAACCTTGGAGCTGATTACATTTCGGGATCAATCGTTTAATAGATTGGGCTGTCATCCTCCTCCACCCCCCCCCTTTTTTTTTCAAAATTATTAACATGTTAATATGTAACAAAATTTCGTATAAATATACATGATAAGAATTATTTTCAACTTTTCAATATGTGAAATTAAATATACACTACTAGCCATTCAAAATGTAACACCAAGAAGGAATGTAAATAATCAGAATGATATTTATTGGGCATATACATTACAGTAAGAAGAAAAAATGATTACATTTTCAGTAAATTTGGAGTAATATATCCTGAGAAATCAGTACATGGAGCAGCGACCTCTGGGAGCAATAATAACACTTATCTCTCTAGGTATTGAATCGAATATCGATTGGATGACATGTAAGAGTACAGCAATCCATGAAGCTTCGCTAGAATGTCACAGTTCATCGACCGTAGTTACTGGTGAGTGGTGGCGTGCCAGTCGCTTTTCGTCGATTAAACAGTCACTTTCATTGGTGCGAGATAAGAGGAATACGTTGGCTAGATGAACAGTCGAACACATTCTGTATAAAGGAAGGTTTGGAGAATACGGACAGCTTGCGGTCGTGCATTGTCCTGCTTAAATTCTGCGCTACGGAGGCCTAGAATATAGGGCAGAGTGGTGAGCCTTAACTTGTCAGAAATGTAATAGCCGCTAGTCAGAGAGCCGGGAATGAAAACAAGAGGTGATCGAGACGATTATCCAGTTGCACCACATACCATCACTCCAGGTATGGTAACCCAATATGCAGCTACAAAAACGTTGGTTACTCTAAAAGCTGCATCACTGACATTGTCGGCTTTAATGTGTGATCAACGATGAACACGAACGCAGGAATTGCGTGACATCGCCTTTTCAGACAAATCACAATTTTGTTTACAACATCAAGAATGCGGCATCCGTAATTGGCGGCTTTGTGAATAATACGCATTGCCAGTTCCAGCTGGCATTCGACATCGTCCTACTGACCCATTACCTGGAGTGATGGTATGGGATCCCATTGTATATGTGTCTCGATTACCTCTACTTTGCATTCCCGGCACTCTGAATAGCGGTCGTAAAATTTCTGACGACTTAAGACTCGTCACTCTGTTCTATTTTCAAGGCCTCCGTAGCGTAACATTTAAGCAGGATAATGAATGACCATAAGTTGTCCTTGTTGTTCGGACCTTCCCTGATACAGCATACGTTGATTGTTGCTCTGGCCAGCGCGTTCTCCTGATCTCGCACAAATGAAAATGACCGTTTAATCGACGAAAAGCAACTGGCACGCCACCACTCATTAGTAACGATGGTCGATGAATTGTGGCATCATGATGAAGCTACGTGGATTGCTGTACCCGTACATGTCATTTAATCACTGTTCGATTCAATGCCTAGGCATAGATATGTGCTGTTATTGCTCCCAGAGGTCTCTGCTTCATGTACTGATTTCTCAGGATATATTACTCCAAATTTCCTGAAAATTTAATCAATTGTTCTTCCTATCATAATGTATGTGCCCCAATAAATATCATTCTGATACTTGTATTCCTTCTTGGTGTTGCATTTTGGATGGCCAGCATTGTACATTTTTTTATTTGTTAGAACCTGATTATATTATTAAAGAGATAAAAAATGGAGTAACGTTTTTCAATTCCAATGTCTGAGCTTGAGTGATCGAAGATTAATGCACAGCTCTAATAAACCTTTTTCAACAAGGAAAACTGAAAAAATGTCAGATTGAGCTGAAATTTTCGCTAGAGATACGTTGATTCCGAAACTTTCTTACTTCTGTAAAAAAGATTTTCAACCGTAAAGAATTTTTTTTTTTTTTTTTTTTTTTTAATAGATTTTTTTTTTTTTTTTTTTTTTTTTTCCGAAACTCGTACGAATAGGCTCTAGGACCTCTGAGAAAGACACTCAAGGAGGGCATCCGTCTTTCTCTGGCCTCTAGGTCCCTTGCGTAGACAATCACCATAAACCAAACCAAGGATCACTTGTCTTTTCTTCTCATCGCGTAAGGGTTTTTTGCAAAGTAAGGATGAAGATCTGAAAAATTAACACAGCGGCTATAACAGAATCCAAACTCTACATTATCTTTTAAATGTCTCTGTTTTCTTACATCGAAGCTCCATCTAGAATTTTTTCGCTTGTGCACAGCTTGAAAACATTCAACAATAATCTCTGCTAACATGTACACATTCTATCGGCCCTGATACCTCCTTACCATTTCTTTGATGTCTTGAGGGAATCGCTCTTCTTGTTCTTCATTCATATTGTCTAGATTTTCTGGGGAATAACTGAGATGAGAGTGGAGTTTTAAGCTCATTTCTGTCAAAAAAAAAAAAAAAAAAAAAAAAAAAAATCTAAACTGTACGTGATGGAAATTTTTCAACATTTTTTCTTTAATTAGCACCTAAAAACGTATCAGAAAAATATATCACCGTGAAGAAAAAATTTCATCGCAGACCTGTGCAATGAATTACAGATAAACTTTATTACAAAAAAATATCTAATTAGAGTAAGTTTCCAAAGAATTGTAGAATTATTTTAATTCAGTTTCATCGAATATGATTTAATTACATTTTTGATTCACATATAGGTTAACTTAAATTTTCATAAACTATAATGAAAATTAATTTGTAATCCCTATTACAAATCAATTAACCAAAATTTAAATAGATATATAACTTGAATTGGTCTGTAATTCCATTAAACTTAAATGAACTGTATCCTTATAACTGTATAATATTTCTCAAATGTGGATCATTTACGATTAAATTTTGTCGAAACGATACGATAGTGGCATAAGATCACTGTTGATCACCCAGACCCAAAGCATAAATTCGCTGCTAGACATGAAGTGATTACAAGCGCTTTGGCTGGATATTTCAGGCACAAAAGTTTCATCTAATACACTTGAAATGCACTTTATTTTTTTAAGAAATGGAAATAGTATTAACTTTTTGAGTTGAAACGTGTGCTCAAAATCTCATATTTAGAAGGATATTTGGACAATTTTAAAATTAGTTAGGCTATTCTGCTAATCCTAATGTGGCTATTCGGCAGGACGGTAGTGACGCCATCTATTATTATTATTATTATTATTTTAAAGATTTTTCATTGATTATAAATAGAGTAAACATTACTTCTTTTTTATTTCTTTACTTATTTTGTAGATACATTTATTAATTATGAAATTTCTGTTATGTATGGTGATATGGTAGTTTAATTCCGTTAAATAACACTAGTCGACAAAAAAAAATTTTTTGGAGGGTAACAAAAATGAAATTAGCTATTTTCAGCTAATTTTGTAGTGCAGAATTCAAAAATAATAGCGAAAAATCTGTAACACGTACAGATTTTTTGTTTTGATTATTTAATCTGTACTGGAAGCAATAATCCGTCTTAAAAAAGTACACTTAATACTGCTTTGTTAAATAAATCCTTGTCGAGTCATGTTCTTAGTCTAAGAAAATGATTCGATAAGGATTTATTTAACAAAATAGTATTAAATGTACTTTTTTAATATCGGAATTATTTGCTAGTGCTCGGATACTTTTGCTGTCGACTGTATTCTAAAAATATTTAAAAAAATAATGAAATTTGCCATTTTCTGATATTTAAACAAAAAATGGAACAAACATGGTTGCCGGGACTCTGATTTGCCAGGACTCTGGGTTGCCAGCAGGAAGGGTTACAACCTGTGATACTGTGAAAATGATAAAAATTCGTGAAAATTGCCATTTTCTGATACTCATTTTCTGAAAAATGTGACGTGGTGGGATTTTTTCCTTGCAGATATTTAAATAAAAATTGGAATTAATAATAAAAATAATAATTTGACCGTTGTTACCAAACCACTGTAGACCAGTGTAATTGTTTTTAAATAAAACAATAACTTGTTTAATTTTAAGAAATTTTAACTTAGCAGCGGAAAAATATATTTTCTAAAACTGAAATTATAATGTAAATGTCAAAGATTTATATTATTATTAATAACACCACAAAAAGTATTAAAAGGAAAAAATTGATTTTTTTTTTTTTTTTTTTCATATTAATCTGAAAATCATATTAAGTTTGTAGGTACTATCACGCAGATGTTCTGCGCGGGAAAGGCTAGCTGGTATAACTTATATAGTCCATTATAAACAAAATGAACTACGTTGTATAAGACTTAAAGGAAATTTGTAATAACATTGCGCATCAATATTGCTTCACACACTAATTAAGTGCTAATTTGTAATTAAACTCTTTGAGAAATATGTGCAATTAGAACTTGTAAAATATAATGCGGACTGACTTGTTTTGTTAACATTACAAGTTACTTTAATTAAAATTTTATAAAACGCAATCGAGATTAATTCTTAATCAATTATAGGAAATTTGTAAGTATTTTGTATATTAGGAGTGACTTTTATTTTCTTTGAATATAAATTCAATTATAAGTTAATTAATAAGTAAAACATTTAAAATAATACGTTTTTTTCTTCTTTTTTTCTTTTTTTTTCTTTTTTTTTTTGTGTGTGTGTACTAAATTTAAATACAACAGTAGTGAGAGAATGTGCGTTCTGCAACAAGAGGTGGTGAGGTGGGATGTGCTGATGTGCTGATATGCCAATGGAACGCAACATTCCCATTCACTACTACCTATTTGTATGATACAAGCTTGAAAGTAACCTTCTATAGTATATAACATAGCAATTTTAGGTATTGCATCATATTTTTGTGTTTAAAAATAATTTTTAAAAACTTATAATCAATTATAAAGTTTGTAATATTTAAATTGAGTCATAAAATTACTTTTCCTAATATATTTTTTCCGCTAAAATTTTCATAAATCAATTTCCCCTTTTCTTTTTATAATATTTCATAAATCAATTTCCCCTTTTCTTTTTATGATATTTCAAAATAATTCACACACACTCTAAAAAATGCTGACTTTGAAATAAAACAGACACAGTTTACAGTTAATAAAAAACCTTTATTTTTTACAATATTTACAAGTATTACTCATCTAATAAGTATTGAATATAATTTCATCAATAAAATTAAGTTTGCAATATTAAATCTTAATCAATTTCGCAATGTCCATATGCTAAACTTGTTATTCCATCTTCAGCAATGTATCGTTTGTCATCAAACGGACTGAGACTGATTTTATTTTGACAGATTGTATATAGATTATGTTTTTCTTGGCCTATTTTTAATTGTTTTTCTATGCTTGTTTTCTGTTGCAATAAGCACTGTAAATAGTCTTCATGACTAATTTTATGTCTAACAACCCTGGTTGACACACCTTTAGCTCTCTTTTTTTCACTTTTACTTGATTTGATAGAGTACATTTTAGCCTTCAGTCCTACAAATTCCAATGCTATTTCACCACTCAATTCATCTTTAAATTTCCCTATAACTTTTTTATTATCATCGGAATAAAGCGGGTGAGTTTTGGGATAGTCAGAAAAGTCAAATTCAGATGAATAATTTTTCATGTCTTTATATATATCATCGGTAGTAATATGGTATGTAAGCGAGTCTGTATCTGTAAATAACAGTACAGCTTGGTTGTTATACATTGGTTTTATATAATTATAATGAAAATTATACATTAGGAGTTTTGATAATTCGAGTATTGTAAACCCAACGTAAATAGGTCGGTTCATCAGAATGCTTGTTTTAAGTCTTTCTACAGCGGTTAAATCTTCATCGTACGTTTTAAACGATTTAAAAGTAGGCGATGCTATCAATTTTAATGCTTTCTTAGAGGTATTACAACAAAGTTCTATATTACGTCTTTTTCGCAAGTTTTCCATAGTCTTGCCATATACACTATTATTAAGGAGTTTAAAAAAGTCCTTTTCAAAGGATGATGTTGCTTCTTTCCTTTTATTGGTGTTAAATAGTATATACTTTTTCAACCATGGTGCTTGTTTAAATTGAACGGCTTTATGCACTGCTGTAACTTTTAATCCCAGTTGCAGATAAAGTTTTAAATTTCTGTAATGCACAACATAATTCTTTTTATTACATAAGTTAGGTATTAACTTGGGTGTACCAACATATTTTCTGTTTTGCAGAATACTTTTAGCATAAGGTGATAGCATTTCTTCATTCAAGGTTAATCTTTCAGGGGCAAGCGGATAATCGTTATGTAATGTATGAAGGTGGTTAGGGTAATGCAGATCAATTTCAAATATATACCCTATATCTGATTCATCGTCAAGGGATAAAATCCATTCTTCATTAATATTATGTATATCAACCCATTCAAAGTTGCCATAAGGTAGGTACTGAGACATATCCCAACCGTAAAGGTTGTTCGCATCCCAGTACATGATATAACTATTAGGCTCATTTGGGTTATAGTAGTTCATATAAGGGTTATTTGCTCTAGCCAGTCTTCGACTAATCATGCTAATACCACCTCGTATCCCTTTTTCTATAAGCAGCAACATGTTAATATCTGTTAAGAGCTCTAGAGGTGTTTCACTCATTTTTAGGCATGCTTGCCATGCAAGTCCTGGAGTTGTAAAAAGATGCGCGCAGTCAATTTCGTAGTATTGCTGACATAAGGTTCTAAAATTTTTGAAATACATCCGCGAGTAACAAAACATCAGTTTTTACATATAAATTATGGTAATCACCTAAAGTCTTCATATTAAACGTGTTCCAAATAGTTTTAGCGTGTTGATAATCGTCATCATCGATAATTTCATCATTCAATGTATTATAAAAGGCGCATGCTGGAGGTAGTTCGGTTTCTTCAAACTTATCAAAAGAAGTAAAGTACTCGTAGGGATAGACTCCTTTCCTCATTAGCATATTCAACGGTGTATTAGCAGGGAAATTCTCTTTCAAAATCTTAAATTGAGAAGAATCGAGATTTTTTACAAGTTTTTCGAGCGATGTAGGTAGGAATTGAAAGCTGTCTAAAAAGACTAATTGTACAGGGTCCTTAGGTTTCTTCAATCTGAATGTAATATAGTTTTCCAAACTTGTAGCAATAACCTCTATCTGATGATTGTTATACTTGCCTAGTTTCGTCATGATGTGATGTCCATCGTAATTTTTTAAATTATGAAAGATAAGCGGTATTTTTTTAGATAATTTGAAATTCAAGTTGCAGGCGTTATGGGCTGCACCCCTAAATTCTCCTGAAATGTGACAATGATCTCTTCGACGATCCTCAGCTAACTGTTTATGGCATATATAACATACTTTAGCTTCTTGAAACTCCTTTTCCTGTGCTTCTGTTAAGACTATAGGCTTGATTTGTGATAATATCTCAGCAAGTTCTTCCTTTTCAGTCATCATCTTTTCTAAAAAGTGTTCCACAGCGTCTTCTCCTCTATATACTTGAATTGGTTTAACGGAGCGTCCATCTGGCCCGATAATAACATATGCATATCCACAAGGTACATGATAGGCAATTTTTTCACTATGTGAATTATCAGATGACGGTGAAACCGAACTAACAGGAACAAGAAGGCTTTCGAAATCTGCATAAATACAGTAAGCGACAGGATGTTGTAAGTGCGTACCTGTAAATTTTAAAATGTTATTTTCCTCAGAGGGCATTTTAACAACCTGCACTTCATGTTCTTGACAGTACTGAATGTGGGTTTTCAATAAATCCTCTCTGCTAAATCGGTGTAGACATCTGAAACAGTAATGGGCTTTTAAACGATGTTGGGTTAAATCACCAAGTAGACGCGAAAAGTTTCGAATCAAGCAATAATGTTGCCTTTCTTCATCAGAAATTAATAATAAGTTGATAACATCACAATCATTTTTTGGCGAAATATAGAGCGAGCACACTTCATTGCCTTCAAAGCCAAAGACATTGATCCGTAGATCATTTAATTTTTCAATAAGGGGTATCTTTGTTAATGGCACGGGACATGTTACATTACCTAGTTTAATGGTATTTTCATACGGTAGGTAGTGTGATACGCGTTGTGGATTCTCACTACGATCTATATTCAGTTTATAGGCGATCAAACACCAAACAAGACATTTTTGATCTTCGTTTTTGATATTTAGCACAGCCTTTTTCAAAGCAAGTTTCTGCGGTAGTTTAATATAGCTACTAGGAGCTAACGGATGGTATTTGCCCAATTTTAGTTCCAGATAATGAATTTTCTTAAAAATCCATCCAGAACCTCTTTGGATAAATTCATCTAGGGACTTATTAATCTTGGCATATCCTTCACGAATATGATGATCAATAGTGGTATCCAAAAGGTCAGTAAAACAGTAACTTCTAAAAAAAGTTTGAATTTCTTCCATTTCATTATTACCTCTTTTACGTTCCAAGCTCACTTTCATGACCATATACCACTTCAAAGCATTTTTTTCACGTATCTCATTCAGAAGTTTTTCATATAATGCACCCTGTATATAGGTTTGAAATACTTCCATATCACATTCATTGCTTTCGTTTGGATAAAAAAGCTCTGTATTAAACGCATTTGAAGTGTTATTCTGTTTTTTAACTCTTTTAGACTTTACGGCAGATGCAGCTATCTTCCGTTTTCCAGTAACAAATTCATGCTCTTGTCGCTTATGAAATGTTAATTCAGCTTTCATATCAAACATTTTATCACATTCACTGCATGAATATCGAAAACTTTGATGAAATTTTAAGTGCCTCTGCAAGTTATCCTCGCGCGTAAATACTTGCTCACAATGCTGACACTTTATCGATGCTACTTCATCTTTACTGCGATGTCTTAGCATATGGCGATTCAGTAACCATTTCTGTGAAAATTCCTTATTACAAGAAGCGCAATAAAAACTTTCTGACACTCTCTTATCATTCATTTCAACAGATGAGGATTGATTTTTACGATTATGAATCATCGTATGCCGAATTAAGTTTGATTTCACTCCAAATGTCTTTCCGCACGTATCACAACTGTATAACTTTTCATCCGAATGGCTCATCAAATGACGATTCAGTAACCATTTTCGCGAAAATTCCTTATTACATGTAGTACATCTGAAAACACTAAACATTTTCTTATCTGACGGTTCCATAACTTGACTCATTTTTAAGAACAAGAGATAATCCAGACAACATTCATAAAATTTTTCATGCAAATGACTTAAAATTACAATCACCTTCAATTTATAGCATCAGGGTAAATACTTACTGTTCTCTCATTGGCTAATTAAAGCTTCAGTCAAAATCCTTGCTTCATAATTCGCTTCATAAAATTCGCATAACCTTGAAAATATTTACATCTCCGACGCGCTTAATTTCAGAGCGGTAATATTACGAATTTAAAACATCAATAAAATCAGCGTTTGTGATTGGTCAAAAAATCACATGACCTTAAAAATATTTGCATTCACAAAATTATTAATTTCATAATGTTAATACTATTAATTTAATTTTTAAAAAATCATTGCTTCTGATTGAGTAAAAAATGTCTACATAAAAAACACTTAATTTCATAACGCTAATAGTATGAATTAATGCTTCAATAAAATCAACGTTGTGATTGGTTGAAAAAAATCACGTGACCTCGAAAAATATTCGCATTCATAAAATTCTTAATTTCATAATTCTAATACTATTAATTTAGTTTTTTAAAAAATCATTGTTTCTGATTGAGTAAAAAATGTCTACATGTAAAACTTTCTAAATAAATAAATAAAAATAAAATTCATATAACCTCAAATAAAATTCATGACACCTCGAAAGTATCTGTATAAAAAACACTTAATTTTATAATGATAATATTAGGAATTCAAATCTCCCACATGTAAAACTTTCTAAAAGTAAATAAATAAAAATAAAATTCATGAAACCTCAAAAGTATCTGTATATAAAAACACTTAATTTCATAATGCTAATACTATTAATTTAATTTTTAAAAAATCATTGCTTCTGATTCAGTAAAAAATGTCTACATAAAAAAAACCACTTAATTTCATATGGCTAATAGCATGAATTAAAGCTTCAATAAAAATCCATAGTTTTGATTGGTTCATAAATTCACGTGACCTTAAAAAATATTTGTTTATAAACAGCACTTAATTCCACAAAATTCTTAATTTTATAATGGTAATATTAGAAATTCAAATCTCCCGCATGAAAAAAATTTCTAAAATAAAAATAAAATTCATGAAACCTTAAAATATTTGCATCTAAAAGGCACTTAATTTTATAAAACTAATATTATGAATTAGTCTCTCACATATAAAAATATTTAAAAAATACTAGTTTTAGGTTTTCATAGGTCATTCCAATGTAATATTTTTTATAGTTCAACACATATAATGTTTTTAAACAGGCATTCGAACATGACACTTAATAACGAAATCATATGAAGTTCCAATGGAATATTTTTTATAGTTCAACACATATAATGTTCTTAAACAGATCTAAAATCATTAGAGTTTTAATCAGGCATTCGAACATGGCACCTAATAACGAAATCATATGAGGTTGCTTCATAATAATTATTTCCAATTAATTATAGATTTTTCATTTTTCATTTAAAAAATCGTTTTAATAGTAGAGATTCAATGCTATACTATTATTATTAAATTACTGTTAGGCTTAAAAATTATAGTTTAAGTAATTTCGTAATAAAAACACATAATTTTAATCAAAATATTTTTATTTTTCAATATATTCAAATTTTAGTCTAATTTCATTAATATACCTAGTCTCTATACGAATGTTCGACGTTCATAGATGGTAGACATTAAAAGTTTTCCAAGGTTTTCTCCGAAACTTGTGTAAATACAAACTAGAATCACTCATCCTCAAATCATATATTTTTATCGATTTTATTAATGTGACACATGCTAAACAAAAAATGTTAATAATTTATTTCATTAAAAAAAAAAAAAAAAAAAAAAAAAAAAAAAAATGACGCTATGCTTAATCATATGAACGAAAATCATAAAATATCGAAACACATTTGATTTATAAACAAAAATTGAAAATACATTTAAATGATCACGTGATAATCTTCATGGTCTAAACATTCTTTTCAAGTTTCAGGATAAGATAAAGTCGTGTGAGTGACACACTAGATTACAAAATCGTAAAATAAATTGCATTTAAAATACATTTATTATGAAATACTAACTAACTAACTTTTAAAAATTACAAGTTATGAGCAATTATTTCACAAAAATCCTAATTAATACATTAATCTCTAAAATATCTTGCATTTAAAGCCAATTTCATCTTAATACCGTACTCAATTTTATAGAAATAAAAAATACATTTATTACGAAATCATATAAATTGCCTTTAAAATCAAAGTTCAACGGAATACGATACACTAAATATTCAAGAATTCCATTCACAAGTCTCGCTTGCTCAACGGTCAGAGCTAGGGCTGGATTATTTATCAATATATCCCTAAGTATCGATATTTTTTTAATATCCCGATAACAATATTTAAGATCTAGCTCCTCCAATATATCCCTTTAACGATATTGGAGAGCGAAACCGGAAGAAAAAAAGCGCCGAATATCTTATTTTAATACTCATTTTCTACTTTCCTCTAATTACTCACTGATAAACTAGAAAAAATAGCCCCACGCCAAACGATTTCTATTGCAACACATATACATATACTTCCTCATCCTTCATAAACTCAAATCTAAACATCACTGCTTTAAAAAGGCCACCGCATAAAACAAAAAAAAAAAAAAATAATAATAATAATAATAAAAAAAAAAAATATATTTATTGAAAGCCATCTGCTTTGATTATCCCGTGAATAAGCTGACTTCGTTCAAGGTCACGGTTCTACCCCTTCAGAAATACAATACGGTAATGGAAGTAAAAATTCATCAGACATACTCCAATATCACAATACCTATAATCAGCAGGTGTGTTTACTAAGAAAGAGATTTGATATTAGTCGAAACGATATATCCCTATCCGAGATATCTATTATGGGTTCTGATATATTACACTATACTGATTTCCCAGATTCCCACTCTACATTCATGCATATCGTAGGTGATGGAAACCACAGAAAAGGCAATATGACGAATGAAAACAATATCTTCTGTTTTAGCTCCTTTCCTGCTATTGGTTCATTGATATCGGTCTATTTCAAAGTGTCGATATAAAATGGCCAATAACATGCTTCAACATGGGTTTAATAAAGATCATCAAAGCCGAACTGATACAGTGATGCCAGATTGGGGATTTTGTCCCCATTTTAGGGAGTTTTGAGGCTTCTGGGGACAATTTTGGAGACCAAATGTTTGTGGGGACTTTTTTGGGGAATTCTAAAATTTTTGGGGACAAATCTGGGGCGTTTTTCAACTTTCTGTCAATGTTGGTAACGTAATGATTTATCCCTATGTCTAGAGACTTTCAATAGCTTTATTGTTATTTGGGGATTTTTTCAAAAATTGCCTTCATTTGGGGAAAAATCTGAGCTTAAATCATAGAAAAATCTGCTTGATATTTTTTTGTTTGAAAAAATTTTTATTTTCCCTTTTTAGTAGAAATCAAGTTGGGGATTTTTTCGAAAAAAAAAAAAAACCGTGATTTGGGGAAATTTGAAGACTTGTTTGGGGAAATAATTTTCGACCATCTGGCGTCACTGAACTGATATCTACTAGAAGAGTTTTTTTGCAAATTTTCTTAGCGTTTAATAAAAAACTTCTGAAAATATAAGCAATTATGGAATGTATATTTTTTAATATTATTTTATTATTATTAAATATTTCGATAAAATATTTTTTTTATTAAGACTGTACATCAGTCAGATAGCTTCTTTTCTCCTTTCCCATGTTATCCAATGGGATTTTCGTTGCTTCGTTTTATAAAAATATCTCATTCAAAAATGAAGTTTTTCAAATGCTGTTTTTTGAATATTACTCTTTGAACGGGTCGCCTTTTAGCTTAGTGAGCAATTTTTCGAAAAAATTAATTTAAATATTTTATTTCAATAAGTAAATTATGGACTCTAAGTGTGGATCTCTAAGTAAAATATTTAAATTTATTTTTTCGAAAAATTGCTCACTAAGCTAAAAGACGACCTGTTCAAAGAGTAATATTCAAAAAACAGAATTCGAAAAAGTTCATTTTTGAATAAAATATTTTTATAAAACGAAGCGACAAAAATCCTATTGGATGACATGGGAAGGGAGAAAGGGTGCTATCTAACTGATGTAAAATAAAGTTTTATCATCAGTAATTTTACAGTGACAGTTTCTTTATAGAATTATATAATATTGAATAGTTTACTTTTTTTATGTAGCATTTAAATTTCTCTTTCCATTTATTTATTTATTTATTTATTTATTTATTTTATTTTTAAAGCCATACATGTTAAATAAAATTGGTTTAAATGCAAAATGAGTTACTTTAAGTAACAAAATGAAACTTCAACATAATTTTGTTTAAATAATATAATTTTTATACTGACAATGTATACATAAATACACACACACACACAGACACACACACACATTATAATATGTAATTCAAATTTCAATTACTGTGAAACTATTACGAATGTGAATTGAACATATATATTTAAAAGATATTGTAATGATTTGGTAAGAGGATACAAAAATAAAAATGATAAGTAACTGACATTTAGGATGCATATAAGAGTTTTAAGTAAAAAATATTACTTTCTATAACCAAAAAAAGGTGTATTCAATGGCAATTCTGAACTATTTATAATGGCAATTCTGAACTAATTAAAATGATTTTCATTTTTATTTAATACCTGCATCTTAAGACAATTTTTCTGAAGCTTTATTTTTAGTAGAATTATGAATTTTGATATACTTGGTACAAATAAAACACAGATCACATATTAGCTGTGTTAAAATATGATTTTAAAATAATTAAAGCTTAAAATGGGAAGAATAGAGGATAAACTATACAGAGGTATACTAAAAAGCAATAGTATAAGTTATAAGAAACACAAAACATTAATTCACTTTTTATGATTTTTTTTTTATGATAAAGTTATTGTAGTAATATACCAGAAAATACATGGAAAACACTCTATACTTGTATACTATAAAATTCGTGTGCATATGTCTTTAAAAAATAACAAATGTCTATTTTTTTCTGCCTTGAAAGAAATATCGCAATATATCGCTAATATCGATATTAACTTGGTGATATATCGCGATATTTAATTTCTGATATCGTCCAGCACTAGTCAGAGCATTCGCTTGCTGAAACATAGGACCTCAGTTCGAATCCAGCTGCCGGCAAACGCTGAAAAACAAAATTTTTGAAAAAAAGAAGTTCAATAATTTCTCAATAGATGTCAGCACCAAACATATCCAGTAGATATATAACAGGGCTTCTACAACCGCGGCACCGCGGTACCGGCACGGGCGAGCTGTGCTGCTGCCGCACCGTCTCTTATCAGCATCCTTCCGGTGACGCATTGTAGAAGCGCTTTTTTATATCTACTGGATATGTTTGGTGCTGACATCTATTGAGAAATTATTGAACTTCTTTTTTTCAAAAATTTTGTTCACACACATCATGACATCACATCATGACGTCATCACATCATGACGAAACTAGGCAAGTATAACAATCATCAGATAGAGGTTATTGCTACAAGTTTGGAAAACTATATTACATTCAGATTGAAGAAACCTAAGGACCCTGTACAATTAGTCTTTTTAGACAGCTTTCAATTCCTACCTACATCGCTCGAAAAACTTGTAAAAAATCTCGATTCTTCTCAATTTAAGATTTTGAAACAGAATTCCCCTGCTAATACACCGTTGAATATGCTAATGAGGAAAGGAGTCTATCCCTACGAGTACTTTACTTCTTTTGATAAGTTTGAAGAAACCGAACTACCTCCAGCATGCGCCTTTTATAATACATTGAATGATGAAATTATCGATGATGACGATTATCAACACGCTAAAACTATTTGGAACACGTTTAATATGAAGACTTTAGGTGATTACCATAATTTATATGTAAAAACTGATGTTTTGTTACTCGCGGATGTATTTCAAAATTTTAGAACCTTATGTCAGCAATACTACGAAATTGACTGCGCGCATCTTTTTACAACTCCAGGACTTGCATGGTAAGCATGCCTAAAAATGAGTGAAACACCTCTAGAGCTCTTAACAGATATTAACATGTTGCTGCTTATAGAAAAAGGGATACGAGGTGGTATTAGCATGATTAGTCGAAGACTGGCTAGAGCAAATAACCCTTATATGAACGACTATAACCCAAATGAGCCTAATAGTTATATCATGTACTGGGATGCGAACAACCTTTACGGTTGGGCTATGTCTCAGTACCTACCTTATAGCAACTTTGAATGGGTTGATATACATAATATTAATGAAGAATGGATTTTATCCCTTGACGATGAATCAGATATACGGTATATATTTGAAATTGATCTGCATTACCCTAACCACCTTCATACATTACATAACGATTATCCGCTTGCCCCTGAAAGATTAACCTTGAATGAAGAAATGCTATCACCTTATGCTAAAAGTATTCTGCAAAACAGAAAATATGTTGGTACACCCAAGTTAATACCTAACTTATGTAATAAAAAGAATTATGTTGTGCATTACAGAAATTTAAAACTTTATCTGCAACTGGGATTAAAAGTTACAGCAGTGCATAAAGCCGTTCAATTTAAACAAGCACCATGGTTGAAAAAGTATATACTATTTAACACCAATAAAAGGAAAGAAGCAACATCATCCTTTGAAAAGGACTTTTTTAAACTCCTTAATAATAGTGTATATGGCAAGACTATGGAAAACTTGCGAAAAAGACGTAATATAGAACTTTGTTGTAATACCTCTAAGAAAGCATTAAAATTGATAGCATCGCCTACTTTTAAATCGTTTAAAACGTACGATGAAGATTTAACCGCTGTAGAAAGACTTAAAACAAGCATTCTGATGAACCGACCTATTTACGTTGGGTTTACAATACTCGAATTATCAAAACTCCTAATGTATAATTTTCATTATAATTATATAAAACCAATGTATAACAACCAAGCTGTACTGTTATTTACAGATACAGACTCGCTTACATACCATATTACTACCGATGATATATATAAAGACATGAAAAATTATTCATCTGAATTTGACTTTTCTGACTATCCCAAAACTCACCCGCTTTATTCCGATGATAATAAAAAAGTTATAGGGAAATTTAAAGATGAATTGAGTGGTGAAATAGCATTGGAATTTGTAGGACTGAAGGCTAAAATGTACTCTATCAAATCAAGTAAAAGTGAAAAAAAGAGAGCTAAAGGTGTGTCAACCAGGGTTGTTAGACATAAAATTAGTCATGAAGACTATTTACAGTGCTTATTGCAACAGAAAACAAGCATAGAAAAACAATTAAAAATAGGCCAAGAAAAACATAATCTATATACAATCTGTCAAAATAAAATCAGTCTCAGTCCGTTTGATGACAAACGATACATTGCTGAAGATGGAATAACAAGTTTAGCATATGGACATTGCGAAATTGATTAAGATTTAATATTGCAAACTTAATTTTATTGATGAAATTATATTCAATACTTATTAGATGAGTAATACTTGTAAATATTGTAAAAAATAAAGGTTTTTTATTAATTGTAAACTGTGTCTGTTTTATTTCAAAGTCAGCATTTTTTAGAGTGTGTGTGAATTATTTTGAAATATCATAAAAAGAAAAGGGGAAATTGATTTATGAAAATTTTAGCGGAAAAAATATATTAGGAAAAGTAATTTTATCACTCAATTTAAATATTACAAACTTTATAATTGATTATAAGTTTTTAAAAATTATTTTAAACACAAAAATATGATGCAATACCTAAAATTGCTATGTTATATACTATAGAAGGTTACTTTCAAGCTTGTATCATACAAATAGGTAGTAGTGAATGGGAATGTTGCGTTCCATTGGCATATCAGCACATCAGCACATCCCACCTCACCACCTCTTGTTGCAGAACGCACATTCTCTCACTACTTACATCGTATTTCATGTAAGTACAATGTACATAATTTATAGATAATATACATAACATGGCTACTCAAAGACAGTCGAATACGTTTCTGAAAGTGGTGTGCTGATAATTCTCTCAATAATCTATAATAATAATATGAAATAAATTTAAAATTTAATAATATCCTGAAATGTTTTATAAATATGTCTACAATGTTTAAATAGAGAAAGTTCCCTAAACACGGAAATGCATGTCAAATAAATCTTTTTTTTTTACAAGGACTACAAAACTTTTCAAATACTTGTGGATGGATGGATGGATGGTTGGGTTTTATGTCGCACTAGTGCTGCGCAGATGGGCAATTGGCGACGGCCTGGAACACCCCACTAGAGGTGGTTCGGAGACATGCCATCACAATTTTGATCCTTCACGGAAGGGATCGAATACCTGTGGAAGCCGCCTGTTGAAGAAATTTGTGGTAAGTACAGTTTAACCTATTTATTACACTAAATAAAAGGAATTTGATATATATTCTTTCTAGACACAAAATCTTGTTTCTTATATATGGTATAAAACGAAGGATGAATGTATTTCATACAATAAGACATTTATCCTTTGTTTACAGGGCCACACAAAAGAATTCCAATATATTAGTGCTGTGTTTGGAAATGGATCGAAAGGCATTACAAGTTGTGTGATGCATTTTCTTTTTTTTTTTTCTTTTCTTTATTACTGTATTAGAATTAAATACATTGTTTTTTATGTATATATATTTTATAGATAATACGCAGGAATGCTGGTTACTCAAAATGAATGCGAAGGGCAGCGGTAGTCCGGTCAGTTGAGCGCCTGGCTCATAATTGGAAGATTGCGGGTTCGATACTAGAGCTGGCCAAAAACCATCGTGTACAATAATGTCACAGAAGCGGGGGATCCATTGCCTTCGTGGAGGATGGAAATTGTGATGACATGTCTCCGGACCATCCTTAGGGTTGCGTCCCAGACCTTCGCCAATCACCCATAGCGCAGTACTAATGAGTCAAATCACATTGTTACTGTCAAATCACATTGTTTCTTAAACTGTTTTCAACTGTTGTTTAAAATATACTATAAAAAACAGTTTAAAACCCACCCCCACTACTAATGAGTCAAATCACATTGTTACTGTCAAATCACATTGTTTCTTAAACTGTTTTCAACTGTTGTTCAAAATATACTATAAAAAACAGTTTAAAACCCACCCCCACTACTACTGAGTCTCATGTTAGGCAAGACATAGCTAAGCCTCGACGATAACTTCAAGGCCTCTATACCAACCCTTCCCTTTCCCTGCTTTGGTTTCTTTTTCTGCATTTTTCCTTTGGTATTAGTTTTTTTTCCCCTTCTTTTTTACAATTTTATGATTGTGCGTTTTTTTTTTTTTTTTTCCTACGCTATTTTCTATGGATTTCTGACTCCCCCCCCCCCCCCCGTTTTACTTATTTATTTATTTATTTTAAAGTGCGATGGTGTTTGGTGTTCGCAACTGTAGTTTAAAATACACTAGATATATTCAGATACAGTAACTGTTAAAAGAAACGCAACTTTGCTGCCAGACGTTCTCTGTAATTACAGAAAAATACGTTTTGTCAGCGTAATTTTCCCGTAATTTATGACTTTTTTCTCAAATTACAGAGAATTTTTTGCAGCAGAGTTGCATTTTTTTTTAACAGTTTACCTTATATGTTGCACTTTAAACAGTTATAATATGTATAGGGGTTGAGGGGTGTCAACTCATGAGGAGGTCATATAAAAATTTCTGTCAAATCGCATTGTTTCATAAACTGTTTTCAACTATTATGTCTATTTTTTTTTTATATAGTTTTCAACTATTTCAACTAACTGTATTTTAAATACAGTGGAAATGTTCAGATGCAGATACACCTTAAACAGTCATAATACGTCTACCGCGAGAAAAGGTAGCGTGAGTGCCACACCCGAATATTTCATTCACCTCGCATTTAAAAATTCTTTATAATGCAATAGTGTAACAGCGTCTCATCTATAAATCCATTAATATCCTATATATAACAATGCATAAAATACTGCAGTCATATAATATGATTCGCGTTACAGAATACATTATGGACCCGATACGAGATAATCTTACAAATGACTCTCAAATGTAAATCCCGATTTCGATATCAAATGGTAATCAAAACGCCAGGAAATAGCTTACTAAATAACAAATAAACTCTGACGCTTTAAATAATTGTATCGGACGGCGCTTGTGACACTTCTGACGGATTACAACCCGCAAGCTTTAGCATTATGTCATTAAAAATGGCTCACAATTCTACTACTAACTTTTACGTGACGCCAGAAGGTATACAATTTGAAATGTTTATCTGCATATAATAAATGATCGGTGTCACAGGTAAAATGTGCGTGTAAACTCACTTAAACACGAAAACGATATCACGCTCATCTTTCAATTAGTCATTGTATTTTAATTAGTTGAAAGATTATGAGGCGGATCATAACTATTTGTCTTGCAGGTACTATGTAAGGATAGACTAAGATCTGGAAAATGAGAAATCAAATGATTACGCCATTTGTAATAGGCGGATGTATGCCGGTTTAAACTTTATCTTGTCTTACGTTAATTTAACACTTTTGAGCCACATATGAAAGTTAATATAACGTATGGGTTCCAGTGAATTCCAGTAAAGATAAGAGATATCAGGTATCTGATATACAGCAATAGAACCTCCACGAATTGGGAATTATATAGAGTCTATCATTTAGAAAGTGTCAAGAGCCTAACTAAAACAAATTAAAGTAATGAGTAAAGAGTCCATAGTTTCAGACAACATTCAACAGTAATTATAACATTTATGAGTGCTGAAAATTAATATTGAGTACTTAATTACGATTATATATTTATCTGAAATGCATAGACATACTGGCGAACGAAATTTCGGGATTTTAAAAAATGTGAGAAAGAAAAAGAAAATAATAATAAGCAGTGATGCCAGATGGTCGAAAATTATTTCCCCAAAGAAATCTTCAAATTTTCCCAAATCAGGGTTTTTTTTTTCGAAAAAATCCCCAACTTCATTTCTACTAAAAAGGAAAAATTAAAAAAATTAAAAAAAAAAAAAAAAAAAAAAAAAAATCAAGCAGATTTTTCTATGATTTAGGCTCAGATTTTTCTCCAAATGAATGCAATTTTTGAAAAAAAATCCCCAAATAACAATAAAGCTATTGAAAGTCTCTAGTCGTAGGGATAAATCATTACGTTGCCAACATTGACAGAGAGTTGAAGAACCCCCCAGATTAGTCCCCAAAAATTTTAGAATTCCCCCAAAAAATCCCCACAAATATACCCTCTGCCAAGCAACGTAAGCAGACATTGAGCTATAATATATTTACAAATTCCAAATTCAAAGTTCTTTACAGTGGTGCCAGATTGGGGATTTTGTCCCCATTTTAGGGATTTTTGAGGTTTCTGGGGACCAAATATTTGTGGGGACTTTTTGGGGGAATTCTAAAATTTTTGGGGACTAATCTGGGGGGTTCTTCAACTCGGGTCCCGGACAAAAGCCCCACCGGACAAAAGCCCCACGGACAAAATCCCCCCGGACAAAAGCTCCAACGGACAAAAGACAGGCCGGACCCCACCGGACAAAATCTCCACTAATGCTCAAATATACCTTGGGGGGGGGCGCTAAGGGGGACCACAATGAGTATAGCAAAATAATATATATATATATATATATATATTAAGATATTAATGAAACTTTGTTTAATTATCATTACAGTTTTAAGTAATATAGTATACTGAGAGTTACATATATCTGATAGGAAGGGGTTTAAGATTAAAAAATGTAGTTTTTAAAGCAAATTTGAACAAATTACGGAGGGCTTGAGGGGCATGTGAGTTTTTTTTTTTTTTTTTCTACAAATTTCAATGAAATGTTTTCACTGCAATATGTATATTATGTTAAGTATAGCTGTACAAAATAGGTAATATTTTAAAATATAGTATATATGATTTATTTAGTTCATATAAATGTGATTTCAAAAACTATCAATATTATAAAATAATAATTTTTTTCTCCTAATAATAGTATAAAAATCTTCACTTTTCAAAATTTTTTCTTATAATTTCTTTTTATGGTCTTGCAGAGGATTTAGAATAATAGAAGATTAAATGTCACCGAAATCCACGTTAACCAAAAAGAATTAATTTGTAATTAAATTAATAATAACCCGTGAAGAATTTAGTACAGATAAGAAAACAATTAACTGTTAATATCTTTAATAAACTATGAACTATCACATCGAGTTTCTAGTGGGAAAAGTAACAGATTTATTGAATAATTTATTTTATAACGAGTTTAATTAATTTTGAAATGTTAATTTTTTCCAAAATATCATACGTAGGGCCTTTGTCCGGGCTAAGTGGGGATTTTGTCCGCGGGGATTATGTCCGGTGGGGATTTTGTCCGGTAGAGCTTTTGTCCGGTGGGGATTTTGTCCGGTGGGGATTTTATCCGGTGGGGCTTTTGTCCGTATCCCACTTGGCAGACAATGTACAGTGAAATTTCTCCAAGCCCACACAGACGATTGGCCTTTGAGAGAGGTGACCTATTAATAGAAATCATTCATCTTCAGGCAACCAATTCTATAAATTAGGAGGCTTTTAATTATGCACACTTACATTATTTGTCTAAATAGTTTTGTAATATTAATATAAGTTTCCTTAAATTTGAAAATATTTTCAGCTAAAATTTTGTTTTACAACGATTATACTAAATCAAACTGTTCAAAGAGGTCTCTATTAACCTATTAATTTTAACTAAAGTTTCTTGGCAGAAATTTTTAATTTTAGCTTTGCTAGATTTAATGTTTTGTTTTACTATCTTTATCTAAAGCCAACATTACTATTACTCATTTAAAAACTACCGAGTGTTTAAATTTATTTAGCTAAATAATGATATCACACAAAGTTCACTTTTCCAAGCTATCCTATGGAGAAAATTTGGTCAGGTATGATATAGCCCTCGAACAGAGGTGGATATTTAGAATCGGAAATCATTTGCGTAATTTCGTAAACTAATTAGTAATTGTGTACAAAATCTTTTCTACAGAAACATGTTATCAAGCATTTTAATTAAATTTGTTTTGTTTGTTAAGTAGAATATAACGATGACCACGTACAAAAAATGCCGTTTATAGACCTCAATGCATTGAAAATTTTTGTGCGGCTGTACAAAAATCACAAATACTATACACTATATACATATACAGACAAAAATATATATAGTTAATGGCATGTATATGCTGGTATGGTAATATGATAATGCTGGTATGGCCTCTGGTATATAATGGTAAGAATTTGTAACAAATTTGCAGTCGGTTGATTGCTTAATGTACGTATGCTGGTATGGTAGTGTGGTAATGCTGGTATATATAATGGTAAGTATTTGTAACAAATTTGCAATTGGTTGATTACCTAATGTACCGAAATTCTTTTTGAAGCCTTAGGAATTAAACATTTTTATGCACAACATTTTCTACAAAAATAACACTTTTATGCGTTCAAATAACGCACAATAATTTTATTTTCTTGAATGCAGTGTAACGATATTAAAATGCACTTAAATGAAATGTCATCTAGGGACTGTAATGTAACGAAATTATTTTTGGTGTGTGTTTCTATACACAATCTACAACAAACGTTATTCACATCAAAATATATACAAGTAATTCCGTGCAACTCATAAATAGTTCTACAAAATTTCCAGTTTATCGGAATATTACATCATAACGTATCGGAATATTTTATATAGACTTGTAAACTAATTACTTAATCTACTAATAAACCTGCGCGAAATTTTCACACTTTATTTCTTTTCTTATTTACCTTTAAAATTTGAAACTCATAAGTCTTAAAACAATTTCTCCACCCTGTTTAAATTTAATTCATCAGAAGCCAAATTATAATTAGAACCAAATTAATATTGTGGAATGAAACGCTAATGATAGTTACATACACCAAAATCATCCAAAGAAAGTTTTCAAAATAAAATTCATGTTTGAAGATTCAGTTTTCATATTTCTCCAAAGCAGTACAGCTTTAGTATGGGACCCCTAGTGCGGTTTTTAAATTTTTGTCGCTACGTTGGCGATGTATTTTTATTTATTTATTTACTTATCTTGGCATAATTCTTTGTAATATATACATATACAGTCGGTAACAAACGTCTCCGAACACTAGCAGAAATTCCTATGTAAAAAAGGTTACACTTAATACTGTTTTGTTAAAGAAATCCTTGTCGAATCCTGTTCTTAGTCAGTCTAAAAACAGGATTCGACAAGGCTTTATCTAACAAAACTGTATTAAGTGTACTTTTTTTTATATAGGAATTTTTTCTAGTGTTCGGAGACTTTTGTTACCGACTGTATATATATTAGCTATCTTGATACGTTTTTTAGTCAATTTATGACGATTGTCCATAATCCATAGGTGCCAACTTGTGCGGTTTTTTCACACTGCTGTTTGTTTGTAAAAAAAAACTTCATCGTGTTTAATTGCAGAAAACTGCAAAAACAATCATTGAAAATTTCTATTAAACATTTTCGGTAGCAAAACAACGTATAAGTTGGCAGCTATGATAATCTGTTTATATTTAAAAAAAAAAAAAAAATCTAGGTTTCAAATGACGTTTGCAAGGTTGGTAGCGATGCAACTTTAAAAAAAAAAAAATTTCCTATAAAATGATCTAATCAGACAAATGACAAATGAACTCAGCCCACATGCTTAAATATTACACATATATAAATATTATTTTTTATTCTTACGATAACATATTTTATTTTTTAGAAAGTAAGCAATGCCAAATAATAAACAGCTATATTTTGGTCAAAGTTTAACATGAAATGCTGGTTACATGTAGTAAAGTTCCATGACGTCATGAAATGGTATTAGACAGGATAGGAGTGGCAACAGCCATAAAGGAGAGAACGGAGAGCGAGAGATAAGAGCGAAGGACATGTTTTAGTTCGTTCTTTTATCTGTGTTTAAATGTTTTATATATGTTTTGTGAAGTTTTAGTAATGTGTCATTAAAATGTTTCGTCTTCAATTACGATATTTTAATTTCAAGGCCATGACTAAGTTTAATTAAATTTAAGTTACTAGGACGACTAGAACGAGGCGGAGTTTCCATTGTTTGTGGGGAAAAAGCTGCGCCATGATTGGCTATATTTCTTTATTTGTGGGCTAAATTAAGACTCCTATAGTTTAAATGAAAGAAAATCGTCATCATGACGTTGAATGACGACAGAAGTCGTCAGACAAGGATCTTTTAGTCATGTATATATACTTGCTTCATATTTATAAAATTTAGTTTTTACTTATTTATATTCAGTTGTTTCTATTTGCAGCGTAGAAGATCGTCGACAATGGTGCAGCATACATTAGTGTAATAAGATATGTATGACTTATGGTTATGGTGATTATTATGATATGTAGTATAATAATATGTAAAGAGAAAGATTATTATCCCCAGAATTTCTCTCTCTCTTTTTTCTTTTTATTTATTTTAACTATGGATTTAAGAAATTTGTTCTCCCATGACGTCACTATCGTGTCGTTTCGACAAAATTTTATCGCAACCAATCTACGTTGGAGAGATATTTATATAGATAATACCATTTTTTTTACGGAAACCATGATTTTAAGCATTCTAATAACGTATGTTAATTTATTATGTTGAAAGCAGTGAAACCAAGTTAAAATGTACTTAAAAGAAATTTCCTCCATAGACCATAATAGTACGTACGAGATTCTTTTGTGTGTCCCTGTACACGAATCACAAATACGATGTACACCAAATATTATACAGCTGATTCGATATGACTCATAAAATTTCATGCCAACTTTTGAGTCAGTCGGATTAGTTTTAATACCGCTATCGCGGATACGCACACACGCATATACCCCACAGACAACATATGTCTTTTGATTACAATCCTCACGTCTTCACTGACGTCCCCGCAATAAAGGATAAAAAAGAAACTTATCAGAACCATGCATGAAACAGTACCTTTTTTTCCGACTCATTCTCTCCCAGACATTTTTGTTAATTATTTATTTTGTGTGTATTTGCTATACAAAATGAATTTTTAAAAATGCACTTGAAATTTAAAACATGTATTCGAATTTACCCTTTTCTCAAACAAAGACATGTTTTCTCCAAAATAGACACTCAAATGAAAGTGACTGATTTGGGAACAAAGTCCATGACCATGTGTAAAAAAAGCTTGTAACTGTTTGTCATTATTCATTAACTTAAAAATATGCGTGAGAAATTAAAAACATGTGTTCGAATTTACCCCTTTCTCAAACAAAGACATGTTTTCTCCAAAACAGACACTCAAACGAAAGTGACTGATTTGGGAACAAAGTCCATGACCATTTGTAAAAAAAGCTTGTAACTGTTTATCATTATTCATTAACTTAAAAATATGGGTTAGAAATTAAAAACATGTGTTCGAATTTACCCCTTTCTCAAACAAAGACATGTTTTCTCCAAAATAGACACACTCAAACGAAAGTGACTGATTTGGGAACAAAGTCCATGACCATTTGTAAAAAAAGCTTGTAACTGTTTATCATTATTCATTAACTTACAAATATGCGTTAGAAATTAAAAACATGTGTTCGAATTTACCCCTTTCTCAAACAAAGACATGTTTTCTCCAAAATAGACACTCAAACTAAAGTGACTGATTTGGGAACAAAGTCCATGACCATTTGTAAAAAAAAGCTTGTAACTGTTTATCATTATTCATGAACTTAAAAATATGCGTTAGAAATTAAAAACATGTGTTCGAATTTACCCCTTTCTCAAACAAAGACATGTTTTCTCCAAAATAGACACTCAAACTAAAGTGACAGATTTGGGAACAAAGTCCATGACCATTTGTAAAAAAAGCTTGTAACTGTTTATCATTATTCATTAACTTAAAAATATGCGTTAGAAATTAAAAACATGTGTTCGAATTTACCCCTTTCTCAAACAAAGACATGTTTTCTCCAAAACAGACACTCAAACTAAAGTGACTGATTTGGGAACAAAGTCCATGACCATTTGTAAAAAAAGCTTGTAACTGTTTATCATTATTCATTAACTTAAAAATATGCGTTAGAAATTAAAAACATGTGTTCGAATTTACCCCTTTCTCAAACAAAGACATGTTTTCTCCAAAATAGACACTCAAACGAAAGTGACTGATTTGGGAACAAAGTCAAATAACCATATTTAATGAAATTTTATTTTTCCGACTGAGTGAAAATATGCCTGGACCGGGAGTCGAACCACGGATCTTTGACTTACACGGTCAAGGCTCTACCAATTGAGCTATCCAGGCCGACAACCGGTCAGCATTACTCACTCAGACAACCTTTAGGTAGGGTTATACCCCCGTTTCGCCGACACTAAAATTTCCTACCCCCTTTGGTTGACAAATTTCCCCAAAAAGGGAAAATCATCGTTATCGGTTCAACACCTGTTTCGCTGACATTGTGTCGGCGAAACGGGGGTATAACAAAATTTTTACAAGCGCATTTAAGAATGTTGAACATCTGTAAGAAGTGTGTTGTTTGAAGGCAATAATCCTAAAAAACTTAGAAGCTAAGATGCAGAAAAGATTGTGAAGTACACCCGGAGATAGAAATTAGAATGTGAAAAACAGGCGTAAATGGCACTTAATTATTTTTTCTTAATTACCGAAATGTTCTACTCAGGCACAATTATTAAGATTTTTAATAAGATAAGACTTAGTTTATTATTATTATTATTTACTTAAATAATAAATACAAGCACAAAAGTTAATATGAATATATTTATAACTAAAAAATACTTATAAATAAATAAAATAAAAACTTCCGTAAAAATGAATAAATGGTAGAATTTCTTTTTAATTACCTGCTGGCCAATTCATTTTTAAATTCAGCCGAATTCCAAATATTACATCTTCAAGCAAAATGAGAATTTCTAGAAAATATTCATTTAAACATTCTTTTATTTTATTTTCGGTTGCTTTAATTATTAATTTTTACTTTCAGTTTTATAAGTCCAAATTTGATTAAATTAATTCAACGTTTCAGAAATTATCATGATGACAAATTTTTGATTATAAATTGATAAACTATGAAATAACAATTGGTAGAAAATTAAAAAATAAATAAATTGAAATATTACGATCATGATAGAACTTACTTCAGTGTTGTTATTTTAGAAATGGAATCTAACGATATAAGGAAAGTTAATTTTAAGCAAGGTCTAGGTGTTGAAGATAAGTACCTAAATTCTTTTAACCCAAAAATATTTATGCTTAAACACACGCACACACACACAGGCAGATAGAGAGGGAAAAAAAAGAATCCATGGACTCAAAATATAAATAAATATATTATTTGCCTTTACCTATATTTCTAAATTGTAATAAAAATTGCAAATTTATAATACAATTATTCTTATACTAGCAGGATATGCCCATTTCGCTGGTCTATATTTAAAGGAATTTTCAAAAGAATTCAATTTCTATTCATTTTTATACATCTTTATAAGTAAAAACTCAAAAAAGAATAATTTATATCGCTCTAGACCTCGCTTCGGGTAACCGTTGCATACGGCAGCTACATTTGCGCCAACACTACATCGGATCAAAGTTCTCACTACCTGCAGAAAGGTCTTTCCTAGGCACTTCAGTTTTTGTACTTATCGACGATAAGTGGATCTGTTATTCTTTAAAAACTGCGATTGGCAGTATATCAGCATGTAATATTTTAGTTTTTGAACCACGTATTTTATAGCCCTCGTTCTTTACACTATATTGCCATCTGGTTCCAGCCAATATAATAAATAAAATGTAGATTTTTCTTTTAAAAAGAATTAAATAAATGAAAAACAAATAAATTTTAAGTAAACTTAAATTAAAACTAGTATGTTGTGGCCACCACAAGACTTTCTTCAGTACTTTCCTGCACAAATTCACTAAATGCGAATAATTTATTAAAACTATTATTAAAAATGTTTAACATGATGAATTAAATGGCTTTCATCTTAAGGAAATCAAACACTCAATATCCAAATAAAGACAATTTTATCGTCTATAAAGAATATCTTAATATATGTAATGTTTTTATAATGGTTATCTCACATATCAAGTTTCGTGCAGTTACATGCAACAGACATTGAGATATAGCCATGAACAGATGAGATTTGCCGTATAGCAGCGCCCCCTATTGAACGATAAGCATCGAAACTGAGTCAGCATAATAACCTTCTCACATATAAAGTTTTGTTTCATGATACGCAATAGAACCTGAGATATAGCCTTCCTTTGAACTGTGGAAACCGCTGTGTTGAGCAGTTGACACCAAAAGTTGACAGGCAGCAATTTATGTTAAGGTGCACCTATATACAAATTTATATGCAATTCTGTGCAGTAGTTCCTGTGATATAGCCTTTCCTTAAATTGCGAAAATCGATGTATAGCAGCGCCACCTACTATCCAATAAGCATTCAAATTGAATCAGCATAATATCTCATAAAGGTCTTCTCACATATGAAGTTTTGTTTGATTATACGCAATCGAACCTGAGATATAGCCACCCCTGAAATTGCAGACATCGCTGCATAGCAATGCCACCTGTTGAGTGGTTGACACCAAAAGCTGATAGGCACTAACTTAGGTCAAGATGCATCTACAAATAAATTTATATGTAATTATGAACTGTAGTTCTGGAGATACAGTTGCCACAAAATTTTTGTCACACACACAAACATTTTCTAAAAATGGTCAAACCGTGTTCCAAATCTCTCAAAACGTGTAAATCCATTGAAAACCGGAAGTCGAAAATTTTTATGAATCCAATACTTTCTTCTATTGAATATAGAAGAAAGTAAAAATAAAATAAAACAAAATAAATGATAAAAAGTTGCTATATTATAAATTTTACATGTGTGTTTTTATTACATTTATACTCTTTATTTACGTTCATCTATTTATTACTTTCTTCTATATTCAACAGAAGAAAGTATTGGTTTCGTAAAAATTCTAGACCTCGGGTTTTTGATGGATTTACACTTTGTGAGAGCTGTAGAACACCATTTGACCATTTTTATAAAAAAAAAAAAAAAAAAAAAAAAAAAAAGCTAAATGCCTGTGTGTGACAAAATTTTGTGGCAACTGTATCTCAGGTACTACTGCACAGAATTTCATAAAAATTGGTATGTAGTTACACATTGACATAAATTAGAGCCTATCAACTTTTGGTAAAAATTGTCCAACAGCATGCGTTGGTTGCAATCCAGCTCTTTCTAAATTTTTAACATGGTGGGATAGGACAAAATTTTGTATAAATGTGCATAAAGAGAATGATTTTTTAATAATCATTATGAAATTTAAAATAATTGTTTGTAATAGAGATAGTCAACAACTGGGGATAAAAAATGTGTATGTAGGAGCCTCGACTGGTGGGAAGCCCCCCCTTGAGGGGAGTAAATTTGCACGATGAGTAACTTTCAAAAGGGCTTGTCAATACCTTTAAAATGAATGGTTGAACGATCGATCTGCAATAATTTAAAATAAAGTTATCGATTTTTTTTATTTTTAACAACAACAACAACAAATATTGAGAATAAAATTGACTTTTTTGGGATATTTAGTGTTATACTACTTCTCTAACATAGAAATCGTCTGCATTATCATGGAAGATAATTTTTTTAATAATAATGTTAATGAATTATTTTTACTGAGTGAATTTGTATAGGAAAATATAGAAGTCCTGTGGTGGCCACAACATACTATTTTTTCTTTAATATTTCATAGATTTTCTGAGAGTGTCTTGTAAAGAGAGAACTTTTATGACAATAATCTGGTCATAAATTAGGCATAACAAATGACGAATGAATGGGGTATTTTGTTTGTTAAACTGTACTTTCTAGCAAAATACATTTAATGACTGCTAATTTATCACTTTGGCAGTACCAATGTATGTATTTTATGCTAAATCATTTTTTATAAAAGTATATTGGAAATAAACATTTGTCTTTAGAAAATTTATTTTCCCTAAAACAAGAAATTTTTACGTAAATGAATAAAAAGGGAGCTACATAACAATGGTTATTAATCATACACATTTTTATCATATTAAAATATTACATTTTTGTTTAACATTTAAGCACTTAGTTATTTAAATGAAGCAAATATCCTGCAGCATGAACATAAAAAAAATCGACCCAAAATCAAAAAATTCTAATTCATTATGTGTTTGTGCAGGTGCACCTGGGCCTATCAGTCATATCAACCGATAAAAAGGAGTGGACTGGACACTAACTAATCTTCTTACGTATCTAGTACACACCATTTCGTCAAATTGAAATTTCCTTTCCACTTGTTTTCCCCATTCCTATAGAACAAATCCCTAGATAGCTCAAAAGGGAAGCTTTAATGGGAAAAATGAGGGGGTAGGAAATTTCTTGTCGGCGAAACGGGGGTTACACCTTAGGTAGAAACATCTGGCCTATCATTTAGATAGCTCAACAGAAATAAGCCGCAGGTAAAGGAAAACACCATTAAACAATGGGAGAAAGAAATACAACCGTGGTTCGACTCCCGGTCCAGGCATATTTCCACTCAGTCAGAAAAATAAAATTTCATTAAATATGATTTTCTTCCAATCAGTTGATTGTGATTTTAATAAATAAAAAAATTGTAAAGTCCATGACCATTTGTAAAAAAACCTTGTAACTGTTTATCATTATTCATTAACTTAAAAATATGCGTTAGAAATTAAAAACATGTGTTCAAATTTAGCACTTTCTCAAATACATGCTTTCTTTAAAAAATACACTCAAAGAACTCCTACAAGGTGAAAAAATGAGTGATATGGTAACAAAGTCCATGACGATTTTCAAAAAGGATGTAATTGTTTATCATTATTCTTCTTCCCCATACATACAAAAAAAAAAAAGAAAGCCTCAGTTTTTACGATTTTACTTTCGTTGACATTTTCACGAAAGAAAGGGAGATGAAAGACAGTTCGACAAACAACTGAAGACCTCCCCTTCCTGTGTCGTCCACTATTGTCGATAATAGGACGATTGATGTGGCTCTACATTGTTGTCCCCGCTGTGCCCTCAAGGTAAGTTCGAACTTTCTTCAGTCTTCACAATGCACGCGAAAGTGGTAGACACATGGCTTGAAACATTTTTTGACACAGGAGAACAAATTTCCAATGAAATGGTGGATTGCTTTTTAAAGATAACCATCCTTTCCCATAACCGGAGAAAACTACCCTACAATTGTGTATTGTGATGTTTATGATTTCCCCCCAGCAGATGAGTAATAAAACATACAAATGGATTCCTATTCCTTGGGAATATCCGAAGAATTTTAACCGTTGAAGATAAACTATTGGCAATAGTGGGCGTTGAAACAAACAAACAAAAAATAATTAGTTGTTACCTTATTAGTTAGTAGTATTAAATATGCATAATATAATGCATTGTATTGCGATTTACTTGACCATTTAAAAGTTATAGCTACTTTTCAGGTAAATGAGTAATAAAAAGTACAAATGGACTGAAAAAAAAGCAATTTAAAATGTAAGATGAACTATAGTCATTTGTTGTGAATGTTAAAATAAACAAAACTGTTCAGTTTTCGACGTATATTAGTTAGTGCTAAATAAATATATACTATAATGTAATGTATTACATTTCAGTTTACACAACATTTTAAAAGTTATTTGTACTTTGCCCACCAAATGTATAATAAAAAATAAAAGTTACAAATAGATTGATTCCTAAGGCATATGAGAATTTCAAAATGTTAATTATTGAAGATGAACTATTTGGCAATTGTGAACTTTAAAATAAACAAGCCGAAATTAATTATTTTTTGCCACTTATTAGTTAGTACTAAATATCTGTAATATAATGCATCACACTGCAATGTACTCGACCTTTTCAAAGTTATACTTTCACCAGCAAATAGGTAATAAAAGATACAAATGGATCTATTCCTAAGGAATGTGAAAAGAATTTCAAAAAATTAATCATTAAAGAGAAACTCTCGGAAAATTTGAAAGTTAAAATAAGTATTAAAAAAGAAAATCATGTTTTTTTTTTAATTAGTACTAAGTATTATAGTACAATGCATTGTATTACAATTTATTCGACTTCTTAAAGTTAGTTTTACTTTTCCCAAATCGTTCCTATATGATCGAAAACTTAAAAATTACAGTGATAAAAAATTAAAGAATGTCCCCACCCCTTTCATGATGAAGTTCCAGGCATTCAAATTAGTTGAGAGTTTTATTGTTTTTCTTGTTTTTAGATCGTCTCTCTCTCTCTTTCTATATATATATATATATATAGATATAATGTACTGTAAGTATCGGCGTATAATCCGCAGGTAAGATATATCATTTCTCCACAAGAATTTTTTTTAGCAGAAAAAACTATATTTTGTCGAAGAAACAGCCCGATCAAACAGGACTTTATCTGTCAAATAAAATTTATGGTGCAAAATTGACTTAGCTGACCTGCGGATTATATACCGAAAATTACGGTATATTCATTAAAATTCAATACTACAGCGAAACCTCTCTTCATTGGACACCTGGGGTTCCAGGAAAAAGTGTCCAACTTACAGAGGTGCTTACATTTTTCGATTTAATTAAATTGTACATATGCACTCCTTTTAACTTTTATTCGCATCTAAATATAAAACAATTAAATATTGACGACCAATGTACAAAAATTATTTAATTTTCCAATTTAAAATTTAAATTGTTATGTCGTGGCCATTACAATACTTTCTTCTATAATTTTCTTATATAACAGCACCATTTACCCGTTAACCCGCCAGTGCATGGGTGGAAAAAGACACAATTTTCTTTCAATATTTGAATGGTTACAATATAACACCCACAAAATAAAATCACACAATAAAAAAATACGAAGTATAAATTTTACGTTTCTTATATTTTTTTTTCACAGAATATATAAAATGTTTCTCTGACATTGCATTCTAGTAAATAAACTGGGTCTCACAGACCCAACCCGTGCACTGGCGGGTTAATATACTTAAAAATTTAGTCAACATAGCTTTTCTCAATAAAAATTTTCTATATGCAGTTTCGTGCAATTTTAAGCAATACATGCTGAGATATCGCAGAACGTAAATAAAAGTAGTACTACTTGTCGGCTCATATACACCCAATTAGGCTAACATTCATTTTTATAATGGCAATCTCTTACCTGAAATTTGGTGAATTTATTTGCTATAGAAACTGAGATATAGTTTCCCCCAAAAAAGGGAAAATCGTAGGACAGCAGCGGCACCTGTCATTTGATATGCACCTAAATTGAATCAACATCTTTTTACACCATAGACATTTCACATATTATGTTTTTTGCAATTATAAACTCAGGTTAAAACTCAGTAGGGAAAGTAGAAGGGACAAATGAAAAGACATCCTAATTTGTCAATGTTTCAACCGATGAAAAGAAATATTTTCTTTTAATAAGATAAGACAGAGATTAATATATTTTCACAATAAATATTGCGTTAGCTCGCAGCTATTACAGCTAATTTCTACGGGGAATAAGTAAAATTACTTAAAAAGAAAAAGAAGAAGAAGTGTAAAATGGAAATTTTATTTATTTTTTCCATCTGATTGGATAAAAGTGTCTAACTTAGAGCAGCATTTGAATGTCGAATTTCCAAGTTAAAGGGGTATCCAACTTATAGAGGTTGGACATAATGTTAATTATATGGATACATTCCGTTCTGTGAAAAAGCTCCAACTTAGAGAAGTGCCCAACATATAGGGATGGCTGACTTGAGAGATTTCACTGTATTTATAAAATTCAATACGATTCATTATTTAGCTTATTTTCTGGATTTAATTTTCTCCATTTACTTTTAATTTGTCTTGAAATAGAAAAGAGTATAATTTTACTTTTTTCAAACTGTTGACATATTGTTTCGACATGGAAGAGTTCTTTGCTACTGAAATGTCCACAAGAAGAACTTTTATCGTGATCAGATTGAGAACCTGGATGTGCGTTATCCTTTAAATAAAAACGCTAATGTTAATTAATTAATTTTATTATTATTGCTATTTCTATTATTTAGAAAGATAGAGTACTAAAAACATTGTTTACACAAAAAATTTGAATTTTTATATTTATTATTTAAATGCTTACTTTGAAAAACTGGTCGAGTTTCAGCCATAGCTCGATAATAGTATAAATTAAAATGCACTATTGCTTTTTTTTTTTTTTTTTTTTTTTTTTTACATTTTCCAACAATGTTTAAAAGTATTTGTGATTTCAGTTCATGTGTCTCTTTTAATTTTCGCTGTATTTTGAAATTGATACATATTATTCATACTTAATATGACATATTCTTTACTGGAAGTGGTATAGCATTAGTGGCTTGTGTAAGGGATTCACAAAAGAATTCCAATACATTGCGACATGAGAGGTAATTATTTACAGTACATTATCATGTCTTTATACTGATCAAAACATAATGAAATTGACATACAATATCCATCTGCACAAAACCATGATTGTGTGGAACATAGTACAGATAGCATTAATGACTGATGTATATTGCCATACAGCCGTAAGTGATATTTATTTAAAGCGTTTTTTTTTTTTTTTTTTTTTTTTTACAACTTGCTATTTTGAACATGAAACTTTAACAAGAAAACAGCACAATCATACTTAACAAAGAATATCTTTAACTAGAATACCAGAAAAAAAATAATCTGGAGTGACTCCACTCGACTTTCCGAACATTGACTAATTAACAGTTATGTAGATAAAGTAAAGAAAGAGGAGCTGTTAAACAAACAAAAGAGAGAAAACCATAATAGAGTGTTTGAGTATTTTTCTCCATATATTACACGATGTTTTATTGAACGCTACTGAACTTTGAGCCCATAGATCATAATGATAAAGAATTTTTCGTTGTGTCCCTATAAAAACCTATAAATGCTAGATTCACCAAATGCATATAGTTAGTGCAACAGTGATTTATAATATTCATATAAGTTTTCAGCTCAGTTGAATAAGGCGTTTAGATGCTATCGCACTTTTAAAAATTTGGTCCCATAGGCCATAACGATAAAGAATTTTTCTTTGTGTCCCTGTAAAAAAACTGTTAGTGTTAAATTCACCAAAATCTATACAGTTGGTGCAACTGTGACCTATAACATGAGTACAATTTTTTTGCTTAGATTAATAAGGCGTTTAGACGCTATCACACTTTTAAAAATTTGGCCTCACAGGCCATAATGATAAAGAATTTTTCTTTGTGCTCCTGTAAAAAAACTGTAAGTGCTAAATTCAACAAAATCTATACAGTTCGTGCAACAGTGACCTATAATATGTGTAAAATTTTTTTGCTCAGATTAATAAGGCGTTTAGACGCTATCGCACTTTTAAAAATTTGGCCCCATAGGCCATGATAAAGAATTTTTCCTGGTGTCCCTGTAAAAAAACTATAAGTGCTAGATTCACCAAAATCAATAGGGTTCGTACTATGGTGACTTACAATATACGTACCAACTTTCAGCTTATTCGAACAAAGCGTTTAGACGTTAGCGTGTTCACTCACAGACATACACACACACATACACACACACACATACACACACACACACACACATACATACACACATACATACATCATCGTAAAAATTGTGGAAACGGACTCATGGGACCTCGAAACGTATTAGAAACATCAAGATCTCAAATTCGGATTTTTGACATACTTACAATACTTTCCTCACTATAGTGTTCGGAAAGTTAAAAAAAAAAAAAAAAAAAACAGATAAGGTACGAATACAGGGTTGGATGGCCGAGAGGATGGCCAGGAGGCAGGTGATACAGTCGGCAGCAAAAGTATCTGAGCACTAGCAATAATCCCTGTCTAAAAAGAGTACACTAAAAACTGCGTTGTTAAATTTCCATTTTCACATCTAGAAAATTCACAACAGTTAAAATGTTTATATTTTTTCCAAAAATTGATTTAAAAAAAAATTTAATGTTTCGCTTTAAAGCTATAAAGTGTAAAAAATGCTGTTAGTTAATTTTTCGCACTTTACAGCTTTGAAAAGAAAAATTAAATAAATAAATAAATAAAAATATTTTTTGAAAAACGAAACACATTTTAACGGTGATGAATTTTTCTTATGTGAAAACATAATTTGAAAAAATACGTTAAGTAATGAGTAATTTATAAAACAAATTTCTCCATCGAATAACATGGGATTAGACTGCCGGCCCAATTTTGTGGACATCCCTTTTGGCCCCACCAGCGGCCGAGCGGTTCTGGTAGACGTGAGGTGCCGGGTTCGATCCCAGAAAGCGTTCGTCGGCCTAGCCGTTCGGAGTTTTCCGTGATTTTATCCGAAACTTACGTAAATACGGGCTCGGATCCCTTAGAAAGACTCCTACGGAGGGCACTCCCCCTCATACCTAGGACCCTGGCCTAGAGCAGTCAATCGGCCCCACAACCAACCCTTTTGGTAAACCAACCCTCAGAGGTCGGATTCAGAATGTTTGATAACACTATCTATCAAGGCACCCTAATCTGGGCTCTATGAGTGTACATTCATCCTTAAATTCTAAAGCACACAACGCAAATCTCCTTCATTCATTGACAATTTCATTAAGAATTAAACTCTGTTTATTGGGATCAGAGATTTCAAATAAATTTCAACAAATCTCTGCACTAATTAAAGCACAGTAGTGCTGCCATCTTTAGTTTATATTAAAAACTGAAACTACTTTGTATTAACTGCTATTACTTTATCTTTTATTTTATCGAAAGAAAAAGGTATCTAAAGGAATATTTATTTGGAAGTAAGTAAAATAGAGATTGCCTTTTAACAACATCCACTAGAGTAAGCTTATTTAATCAAATATTTTCTTTCTAAAAGTTTAAACATCTTTTTGTAAATTTTAAAAGACTTTAGAATTTGTATTTAGTATTCGTGGATATGTATTTAATATACAACACATTTCTATGGAAGGGAAAAAAAGAGAGATATAATACTTATTTCTAAATTATTTGAGAGAATATATTAAGGAAATGTAAACAAATATCTAATGGCGATCGTTTAACAAACTATTTTAGAACTTCTGTAAAGTTTAGTGCTGCCATCTATTTTCATATAATTATCATGCAAAATTAAATTACTGATAACAATTTCATTCAATTCAAATAAATAATTCAAAAGTTTTTACTTTTATAAAATCTAAATAACGATCGGTAAAACAGTTTATGAATAGTTTTGTTACATAATTTAAATGCTCTTCAGAGTAGTATTTGATAACTTTTTTTTTTCCGTAAATTTGAATGCATTCGGAGATTATATTTTTAATGCTATATCCAGGTTTCTCAAAACTTTCGACACATGCTAAAAAATATACATTTAAAAAACCTCAAATCTTGTTATCTTGGATATATTGTTTCTATAATAATAAAGTAAATAAATAAGATAAATTAAAAAGTTCCAACAATAACTATTATTGTTTCAAATTAAATTCCTAATTCCTATCACATCATATTAACATAGAAAATTCTATGGATTTAATATACTGAAAAAATAGATTTTTTTTTTCTCTCTCTCTCTCTCTTACCCACACATGGTAGAAAAATATTACTTTGGAGACAAATTTCAGAATATGAGTTTTTGCTGAAATTACTTGTTTTGAAGTTCCCTGAATACGAAAATCTTGTGCATAGCGATTGGTCATTTTTACAGGTACAGGTGGGTCCGAGTTCATATTTTTTCGCTTATTTTATTTATCTTTTGATATTTTGAACTTAAAGTGGAAGCGAAAAATGTTTTTTGATTAATCTGAAATTTAATACCAATACGTATATTTTTATGAACGTTTTTCTGTTTTCCTGTGCACAGAAAAAAAAAAAAAAATTAAATTAAATTAAATTAAAAAAAAAAAAAAAAAAAAAAAAACCTCTGAAATTTGAACATTTACACCATTTTTTGAAAGTTTCTTATATTTTGACCCAAAACGGGAATTTTTTTTACATGTTTCTAAAACGCTACCACAATTCCGCACTAACGAGAAAAGGACGATCCGCCCTAAGAAATAATAAAATGACAAAATCTAATGGTGGTTTTTTTTTATCGCTATATAAGCAACGTAGAATCCATTAATATAACATATATTGCAGCATATTTGTATGCATGTAATTAATTTGGTAACAATATAATTTTGATAGAATCAAAAATTCAAATATGTATATGTAATCAATAAACAAATAAGCAAATCGACTGTATCACAATTAGGGCTTGGGAAGGGGAGAGTTTCTCCTGAAAATTATTTACTTTCTGCTTATTGACAGCGCTAAAGTGCAGTCTCGCATCTTCTCCCCCCCCCCCCCCCCGCACTTAAAAATCCCTTGCAAGAAAAATATCCGAAATCGACACTGCATATTTGCCAACATGCTAATTAATATTCCGTAGTATTGTTAGCCCCGCCTTCTTTTTTTCACGCGTATCTTTTTAGAGTATTTTTCTTCTTATTTAATCGTATATGGAGAATATTACTCTAAAAATTTACTGGTGTGAAAAAAAGGGGCGGGACTAACACTACGGAATGTTAATTAGGATGTTGGCAAGAATGGCAAGTATGGCACTGTAAAAATATGCATTTAGCATTTTTCTGTTTTTCAAATCATTGACATCACTCGTATGATTTCTTCACTCATATGATTATGATCCCATCCGCCCATTTCTGAGTACTGAGTCATTAGATTCAGTCTTCACTCACAAATGCTATATTACCAAAGATTATACGAGAATTGTCAGCTAATTGAATTTGTTGTGTAATTGCCCTTTTAATAAGAAAATCGCCTTTGTTAAAAGTGAGTCCATGACAGAATGAAATTCTGAAACTACTTTCACAATTAAGAAAAAAGAAAGATAAGGAATAAGTTAATTTAGTATCGAAAACAACATCATAGATAAAGCGAATCGGTTGCAGGAGGGGAAAATGTCGTTCGCGCCAAACTTGTGGAACAATGAAACAGAAGTTGGCTGCCAATTCCATGACAAAAGGAAAAAGGCCTTCATACTTGTGACGAATCTTTTTTTTTTTTGTTGAGTCGGTTTAAATCGTCCACAGTGAGCTTCACATGTTGTCTTTTACATTTCTTTCTGTTGGCACGAAGGTAAATGTATGTTTATACAAAACATGTTATAAATGATATTTGATAAAAGCTATACAGAATCGGACATTTAATTTATGTTGGCTGATTAGTGACTTTTTTGATATGCCAGTTATTGTATGCATACGAGAGAAAACCAGATGGTGACCTCCTGTTTAAAGTGAATTTTCGATATTTAATTCTGAACAGGACTATTCCTATTAGGTGAGTAGGAATTTTACTTTATATCGCTTGTTAAAAAAACTGCCTTCATAAAATAGCAATTTTTTTCGAATTTCAGACGAAGGTTGGTTACATCATTAAGTGGACGCAACTGTTTATTACAGAGGAAGGGTTCACGTAAAGAAAACTGCTATTGCTAAAATTAATATTATCTTACTAGGAAGACCAATGTGCCCCCCTGCCCCTCTAAAAAAAAAAAAAAAAAAAAAAAAAAAACTTTATAATTTTTTTTATCTTTATTAGTTACTAGCCGCCTTCGGCGACCAGCTGGTTCGCGATCCCTAAAAAATCCAACTTTACGAAACTCCCGCTCGGTGGCGCCTTTTTCCCGTTTCAGGTCTTATAACAGCTTATTGATAAATAGTGAAAATTGCTTATTGAAAAATTTAATCGCAGTAAATTCCCGTGCGGTAGCGCCCTCTTCCCTTTTCAATATCTGAAACAGCCTGTTCTGTTCGCCCACCATGTTATGATCTTTAAAATTTCTGACTTTAGCTAAGTCCCGCTCGGTGGCGCCTTATCCCCGTTTTAGAACATACAACCTTCCTCGCTCATTAGAATTTAAAATATTGAAAATTTAAAATATTACAGCACCATCTGGCGGTAGAAATTTCTGTAATCTACTGTTCAATTCTAAATCAACAAACCTTTCAAATGATGTATTACTTGTGAAAATATTTTAATTAGTAGCTGAGATACAAAAGAAAACCGATTCAGGAGACCTCAAAACGTGTAAATCAGGTGAAATCTCGAATTCCACTTTCGATAATATAAATGTACTTTAAAATATCTTTCGAATGATGCATTAAAAATAATATAATCATAATTAGAATTTGAAATATTACAGCGCCATCTGGCGGTAGAAATTTCTGTAATCTACTGTTCAATTCCAAATCAACAAAGCTTTCAAATGATGTATTACTTATGAAATTATTTTAATTAGTAGCTGAGATACAAAAGAAAACCGATTCAGGACACCTCAAAACGTATAAATTGGGTGAAATCTCGAATCCCACTTTTGATAATATAAAAGTATTTCAAAATGTCTTTCGAATGAAGTATTAAAAATAATTTAATCATAATTAGAATTTGAAATACACGTATTAGAATATTAGAATAAAATTTTATTTGCAATTAAATGTAAATTATTATTATTATTTTTTTTTTATTCTCCGAAATTTCTTTCAGTAATCCGACTTATCCTTGGTTTTCTCCGAAACTTGCATAATTCCGGACTATATAACGTTAAAAATCTTAGTACGATATATGAGCAGAAATTCGAATTCGAAACTCTGCAAAATATTAAAGAATAAAGGTGTTCTGGGTATTCCGTTGTTTTCTCCGAAACTCCCGTTCCTTTTCTACATCTTTGCCCCTTCGCTCTCTCCCCCCCCCCCCTTCCGCCGATAATAATAATTTTATACTCGAAAATATTCGCATTCGATTTACCTTGCCTTAAAATCTAAATATACCAACCAATTTCAAACGCAGTAACTCTTTTTTTTTTAAATTTTTGCCCCTTTTTCCCCTTCCTCAAGCCCTCCCTAATAATCGTACTCTTTCAAAAATATTCACAATCGAATTATCGGGCATTAAAACCAAATACTACGAAATTTCAACAGCATATCTCAATTTAAAATACTGCAAAGTATAAAAGAAAACTTAATCTTTTTCCAATAAATACGTCATTTTTTTTATTTATTCATATATTTTCATGAAAATTGAACAGTAGCTTTATAATATGCTGTCTAGGCCAAATATTAATTCAAATATAACGTGAATGAAATTTTGAAAAAGTTTGAAAACTGCAATTTTTATCCCGACTATGAAGCATGTGATATCTTAATTGGTTACATTCATTTCCTTTTTTTATCGCAGACAGTTGTCTCCATGTGTTTTGTTTCCGATCCAGACAGCTTAGAAAATCGTCTGCTGATAGAAAGTTTCTTTTTCTCAGTCATTTTTTGATCGACATGGGTCGACATTTTAATTAATATCTCCGCAACTAATTAAAATTTTTAAATTCTGTTTTCACTATCCCCTCGGGAAGGCTTCTGAGCACCCGTGTGTCAAATTTTATACTTCTTGAATATTAGTCCCGTCAGTTGCAACTTGCACATTAGTTCCCTTTAATTTTAGTGTCCAGCGAAGCTGGCAAAGCATTCGTTGATTCACTACCTTAACTGATTTCACATTCCGTCATTTTTGACGGGGTTATATACTAGTAAATAAATAAAAGTTAAAAATTAAACTTCTATAATTTCTGATAAAACTGATCTATAGCCTTAAATTTTTATTTTAGTTTATTTTTAAAATTATAGTTTTCAATAAATCAAATAAGTCTTATATGTTTTTCCTCCCTTGCTTTTAGTCTCAGAAGTAATGTGGATGCAGATTTGGGATAGAAGCCCCTTGGACTTTTAATATTTTTTGCCATTTTGGCGATGAATTAAAATGGCTACCGCACTTGCCTAAGTAAAGAACTTAGCAAGAAATTTTCGAGTGCTACAGTCTACACATCTATAATATTGGTATTATAAGTTTTTTTTGCATTGCTTTGTAGTATATCTCAGCCAACTGCGATAAAAACTGAATTTAAGCATTTTTTTTTTTTTTTTTTTTTTTTAATATATAGTCATAAAAAGATAATACTGCTTCATATAAATGGTTGAGTGTTTGATATTTTTTTGACAGTTTTACACATTTTTTTAAGAGTTTCTGAATCATTCTTGGTATAGTGTTTCAGTATGTGTGACAAAAATTTTGTATTAACTGTAAATCAAGAATTAATATACACAGAACAGCAGGAAATTTTGCATTTAGTAGCATCTTGACATAAATTGGTGTCTATTGACTTTTGTGCACACACACAATAAGCAGCAGTATCTGTATAATATTTAATATGGCAACATAGGGAAACATTATTTTGTATAAACGTACAAAATGAGGATCATTTTTAAACAATCGTTGTGAGAAACATTTTGTTTTTAATAAATAGTAATAGTCAACCAAGAGAATATTTTTTCCCCTAAAGAACTCATATCTTTAAAATGATTGGTTGAATCATATATCTGTGATAATTTTGATAAAAGGTTATCGATTTCTTTCGTTTTTTAAAACAAATTCTGAAAAGAAAACACATTTCTTAAGATGTCATATGTAAGGCATAAAATACACATTCTTTCAACATTTAGAGGAGTTGTTGATGAAAATCATCTACACCTCACAATGGAAAATAACCTTGAGATATTGCATGAGGCAATTTGCTCATAATGATCATTGTGTGCATGCTAATATTTGTATTTTGTATAGGAGGATATAGAAGAAAGTTTTGTGACGGCCACAACATACTAGTTTCATAAAAATGACAAATTTTCCTTCGAAAATAAATTAGTAAAATATATTTAAAATCTTCAAGTAGAGATTTTAAATCTCTGGAGATAGAGAGGGGAGTACCTTTCTTTCCAGGCCACTAATGTGAATTTATGAAAATTTTCAAGCAACTGTTTCTTGATAACAACAAATTTACAAATACCCAAAAGAAATTAGAATAATTTTGCTGAATTGAGCTCCAAGATAGTCTAGATAGCTTCCCCAGTTCTTTCAGGGTCCACTGTCGATTTTAAAGCTCAAGTATACATTTTTTAAAAAAAGTACATTTTTATCAGTTCGTGAAGTTGACAAACGTCCAGAACAAGGTTTGTTATCAACTGATATTTCCACTTTTTGAACCGAAAGTTTAACCCCCAGTTGAGACTTTTTCTTAATTAGATCATAGCACTATTTTGGTAACAGTTTTTAACATCTCAATATTTTTTGCGGTATTTTACTCAACCAAGAAACAAAATTTCATAGCTGTGCACTGTTAACCAAAAAAAAAAAAAAAAAAAAAAAAAAGAAGCGTATGTAAAAATGCTTCAACAAAAATTATCACTATAGCTGTAGAGAATAGTTCTGGGAGATGCCACAAGTTGCAATGAACTCAAAACTATTTTGATCAATATTTACCTAATGTGAAAAATAAATGCATACCAAAACAGCTTCACCCAGGACTGCATTATTCGCTTTTTCCCTTTTTTTAAAATCCCATCCATGCTGTTTTAAACTTAAAACAATCAACAATGTAACCTTCTTATTTTAGTAAATGATCTTTCTTTTTACTTTCAGATGAAAATATTATTTGGAATGGATGGACATGTATTGCTATCAAAAAGGTGTGCATTTGGCAGCAAGCATATAACTGGACAGATTGACCTGATGATTTTACGAGGATCCACAAATGATAGTATAATTCAACAAGTTGTTGAAGAATTTTTTGACGATATGTTTCATACTGAATCTGTCATTGAAGGCAGTGAGAAAGAGGAAGAACTCAAAGATTTTAAAATTGTTGGTTGGGCTGGTGGTGAGAACATTTTAAGATTATTAATTGATGCAAAAGGAGCAGCCAATTTAATGTCAGCTTTAGAAGAAGAATGGTCTAAACTAGCTTTTAAACTAGCAAGAAAGTTAGACCTTAGCATGAAATTTAATCCAGACAGACCACATAGATTTCTTTACTAAAATAAAAACCATTAATACTTTTCTCGACCTTTGTATAAGTGAATTAATATATATATATATAAACTACTTCAACATCCCTTCAATAACTTTAATTATCCTTATATAGTTCTCATACCTAAGTTTCACAAATCTCCAATTAAATTTCGCACTGTCGCTATTGGCTGTAACACTTATAACAATGCTAATAAAACTCTACTGGATATTCTAAAACAAATTTACAATTGTACTTGAAAAGTTAATAATTTACACTGTCTTAAAAATAGCTTTCAATTAATTCAATATATTAAATCGCTCGATTCAATAGACAATATTATGACTTTTGACTTTCAAGATCTTTTCAATAATATTGAGTTATCAGATCTTAGTAATATTATTTTCAGTCTTTTTCACGAATATAAAACTCAAATTAATCTTCCTTGCAATTTTAAAGCATACAAATTAAAAACACTTCTTAACTCTGTTATCCATAATAATTATATCTTCCACAACAACAAGATTTATTTGCAACAAGTAAGAATCCCACAAGGGGGTTGTAGCTCCAGTATTTTGGCAGATTTCTATCTTTATTATTATGAAAAGCAATTTTGTTATGATGATGTCCAGCTTTATCGTTACATAGATGATATTATTGTATTTTATCTCAACAAGCACTCACAAAATGACTTTTCCTTAAATTATCCATCTAACTTAAAGTTAAATCAAAATACTCTAACTAATCAATCAATTAACTTTTTAGATCTAAAAATAATCTTTGATGGTAATAAAATTTACACAGATATCTATGACAAATGGCAAGATTTTAAAGTAAACTTATTTACACATTTTAATTCCTGTCTGCATCTTTCGGTATTCAGAAACATCATCATTAACCATTTATTTCGAATTAATAATTTATGCTCTCTGAAGTATAAAAACAAGAATATTAATAAACTGATATCACAGCCACTGCTAAAATGGGTTTTCCTAAGAACTTTGTATTTTCTATTTTATATCCATAACCATGTCTCTGCCAGTATATAAAGAAAAAGTGTACACTTTAGTGTATCTTAACAAAAATATTATAAAATAATAAAAGACAATAAAAATAGGTGGAGGTTCGGTGGGCAGATATTTGATTATGGAGGATGAGTGGTGTTGTTTGGCTGGATAGTTATATTTGGGTGGATTGTGAAATTAAATAAAATAAAAAAAGCAGAAGGCTTGTTGCATTTACTGTGTATAAATATGCAATCTTTCTTTTTCCATTAAATTTTCAGTTTCTTCATTGCTGAGTTGTCAATTATTCTTAAAATTCTAATCATAAACTATTAAACACATAGTAATCAATAATTTTCATTGTTGCTTCATAGTTTCATTATTCTTTATCTGCTATGAAATTTTGCTTTTTTTAATCCATATGACTCCTATTCTGGTCTTGGCAGGCTGGGGGAGTGTTGCCGGCGTGAAACTAGTTTAACCCCACAGGCAAGTCACAAGTCTTGCCGCCTGCCTCCTTCCTTCCTTTTTTAAGTTTCTTAAATTATTTTTTCATAAATTTTGTTTCAGTTTAAGTTTTTCTGTTAAGATTTTGTTGAGTTAGTTTATTGTTTCGTTTGTTTTGCAGGCTGTTAATTAATAAATTTGGTTTCTTTAAATATGTGTATTTCATCCCCTCATAAATTTTTTTCACCTTTCTGAGATTCTCCTACATAATTTTTTTTTTTCATTCTTATTGGTCTTTGGGGTTTCAGTGATCTTGTATCTGTTACTTGGCTTTTACTACACTTAATAAATCATTATATATATATATATGTGTGTCATTGATTTATTTTTTACTGTGTTAATTAAAGCAAATAAAATTATCTTTTTATATAAAAAGAATATTGAAGACTTTTTATTTCTGTTTTTAAGTGTGTAAGAAAAATATATCAAGCATTATTAACAAAAACAATTTGGTTATTGTTTTAAAAGAAAATAATAATAATGAATTTTATTACAGGTTTGCAAGTATTTTTTTCCGTAAAATTTATAAATTCATTATTATTAAGGGGATGTTTTCCCTACAATTGCCTGCATTTAATTCCCATGTTATTCTATGGGAAAATATTTTATGGAAATTACTCAGTACCTAATGTATTTTATTAAATTCCGTTTTCACACTTAGAAAAATCATAACTGCTGAATTAATTCATGTTTCCCAAAAATTGATATTTTAAATTTTTAATATTCCATTTTAAATCTCTAAGGTGTAAAAAATAAACTAAGTGCAGTTTTTGCACTTTATAATTTCAAAATGAGATTGTAAACAAGTACGTAAAAAATCTTTTTTTTTTTTTTTTTTTTGGAAAACAAGAATCAATTTAACAATTGTGATTTTTCTAAATAGGAAGACAAAAAAATAATCAAAAAAAAAAAAAAAAAAAAAAAAAAGAAAACTACATTAAGTTATGAGCACCGTAATTTCTATTGTAAATCCACATGTTATATTTGCCAGTTTTACACCAGAAATTTTAATTGAAAAATAAAAGTTGTATTTGTACAAGCTGTTGCTTCGGAAAAATATAGATTTTTCTGTTAAATAAAATTTCTGATAGAGAAATAATACATCTAATTTGCAGATTATATGCCGGAAATATGATTATTTGGATAACAAATTTCTCCATACAATAACATGGGGTTAAGCTGTCAGCCACATTAGGTAAAGCATCACCTCAATCTTTTCTTCACACTATCTTTCAAATTTGAAATTTCTGCAAAAAAGTATGTAAACAGCTTAATAAGGTCTAGAGCAGTTAGAAAGTACTATTTTGCAAAGAATGTAGCAGCCACATAAATTTTATCATTGTGGCCGAAGTGGACTTGCTGCTCAGATGAATTTTGAAAATCAGGCACTTAATTTAGAATTTCATCAACTGTGATTGTAAGCAGTCTATTAAGGTCTTGAATAGTTGAATAACCACTCTGAGTTGCTGTTTATATTTTATAGGTGCGCCCACTGTTTCAGATGAACTTAAGGGAAAAAAAAAGGAGATTAGAGCATTGCAGTGAAGCATATAATAAAGGTTTTTCAAAAATTACTGCAGCCAAAAATGGTAGATTGAATTTTGCATTGCTGATGCATATTATTGACAAAGAAGGTTAAAAGCAACTTGTAAACTAACTTTTATTTCAGTTATCACATATTATCAGCATTTAAAATGAGAATGTTTAGGTAATCCCACACTGGGCTCATTCAGTCAGAATTGGTTAAGCATATCCTTCTAAATGTATATGAAATTCAAAATAATTACAAAGCCACTATGAATTAATTTAGTAATTCTAAGCAATTAATTAATTTAAAAAAGAAATTTTTTAGGAATATGGCAGAATTATAAATAAAAAATGTGCACAAAACTTTTAATTTTTGTCAACAATATCTTGATAATTCTATTTTGTGTGCGTAAAATGTATATAGTCATGATTTTCTAAATCATGAAGATGATGAATTGTTAATTTAACTTATGATACACTTTAAAATTCCGTAAATTTTTATAGCAGAATGTACTGGCAAAAATGGGCTCAGATGCATTTTGCTGTTAAATAGAATAATTTACAACAGAAACATCCGTAATAAATTACTGTTTTTACAGATGTTTCTGTTACAAATTATTCTGTTTAACTGCAGAATCTGCTGGTACTTATTTTTGGCAGAATATTATGCTGTAAAAGTTAACATAAGTATAAACATTTAAACTATTTTTAGACAGTATCAAAATACATAGTACATCTTTATTAAGATAAACAGGGTGTCCTATAAGTCTGTAGACATTTCAAAAATTCACAAAAATTGAAGGAATTGACAGAATTGAACACAGTCTGCAGAGAAGTTATTCTCGTGAAGGGGGACTTTTTTGGTATAAAGACAATATACAGAAATTTAGTATTTTTGTCAATAGAGGGCGTTGCATGAATACGTAATGAAAAAATATGCAAATCAGTCCTAGAAATTACACGGTTTTACGATTAATACAGTTTATTTCTTATTTTGCCTTTTACTTGTGCATACGTGAAGTTTATTTGTGCTATTGACTTGGCGAATAAAAAGTTATTTTTGAAGATGTTTCCCCTCAGGTAAGAACCGTTGACTGAAACTACGGTCAACAGCGTTGTAACTTGTTTGAAAACTGCAATTTGTGGTGATGGTGGACACTTAGAATAGGTTTTATATGTCTTTAAACATTTGCATGCAAATAAATATAGTTTTTCATGGAGATAAGTAATATGCTCACATGCAGTGCCTTCTATCAACAAAAGTTTTAACTATTATTTTTTTTTTTTACCAAAAAAAGTCCCCTTTCATGAAAACAACTTTTCCATAAAGCACGCGTTCAATATTACCAATTCCTCCAATTTTTATGAATTTTTGAAATGTCTAAAGACTTATAGGATGCCCTGTACATGTGCACACATAAATCCTACATATACTAAATTTAATTGTATAAAAGTTTGGATTTAAAGTCAATCAGGTTTTGAGTTAAACTAAATACTGAATTCTGAGCACAACATTAAATATTTGTTGGCTAAATTCGCCATTCTCTCATTTTTCCCGTCAGCATTACAAACACTTATTTTTTTTTTCCTTACCTCCGGAGGTTTTATGTTTAAGTAACTTTATTTCTAGCAAACTGTATTCAAGTGCTGAATCAACTTACTTCCTTTTTATGTAAAATAACTATAATAGGTAAAAATGCCGCTTTGTTTTCATTCTTCTAGTTAGCTCAAACGCTACCACCAAGCAAGCGGCGCTGCTTTCGCAGTATTTTTAATTCAACTCAGTTTCTTGCGATCGCAATTATCTAATTTAGTTTCTATTCAAAGTTTGTAACTATTAATCAATTAAATAGCACTTGAGTACAAATATAAAATCATTCACCTATTTTTCTTATTTTTTTTAATTGCATAAATTTGCATATGAAATTAATGGCAGTACAGCTAACTGTTTCTTTAACTGCCAGCGAATCTTCTAGACAGCATCGCGGTTCATTTAAAAGGGGTGTGTACTGCACATCAGCTGGCTTTGTTTTTAGATGATGTTTTTGATGCTGCCGTTTTAGTAATGCACGATTCGTTTTCTAAAAATTTCTTTTTCGGCTTATAGTCGTAATAGGTGAATGACTCTAATTAAACAAGTATCAATTGTTTTCTAACTTTCTTATTTGTTTTCAGTTATGTTTAAAGTTAAGAGAAATTTATTAGTTAAAATGATTCAAGTTGAATTTTAATAAAAAATAGTAGTTTTCAAGACTGTTTTTCTTTATTAAGAAATTGTACACCGGTACAGGAACATCACCTACTGACTACTGGCACGTGAGTACATATTTTTCAATCTCATTCACTCTTTTGTAAGTCTATTTTTCAACCAGGATGTCATTTTATTTAATGAGATATATGAGTTTACTTGTACTCACGTGTCCAGTGTCAGAAAATTTTCTACATTGGGAAGGAGCTTATTGCTGCAACTCTGCATTTGGGTTTTTTAATTAACAAACAGAAAAATAAACCCACAATATTTATATGTGGGTTGCAAATAAAATAGTGGCAACATACACAGAAAAAAATCTGATGTGGACACCACATGTCTTCCTTGTACACCCGTTGAAATATACATATTGTTTCAAAAACATTGATATTTTCATATGTGAAAAGTAGTCTGTAAATAAACAGGCAGGTTCAAGTCCCTGAAAATTCCCAAAAATAGGCCAAGAAAACGATTACTCAAATTACAAAACTTACAATAACAGGATCATTTGTTTTTGAGCTATGGGAGATACAAAATCTGTTTCACATATCGGGATTACAATACTACCTTATACTTTGTATAATGAAATAAGATTAGAAACATAAAAAAGTATTTTTTATTCATACATATTTACATTCATAATTACATAATCTTCTATCGATGCTAACTCTTTGTTTCAATTCTCAAGGGTTTTCTTAAAGCATCATATAGTCGCTTAGCCTTGAAAAGATAGAAGAAAATAAATAATAAATTCTAATTAAAAGATATTTACACATTAGATTATACTAAGTCTACAAAAGAGCAATAGTTAAGGTTAATGAAAAATATTAAATTTCACATGTATGCTTAACATTATAATTTCTAGCAAATTATCTGTGAAAAATGAGGAAGAAGTTAATTTGCTGCTATATGCTATCTATCATCCCCCACTCCAAGGAAATAACAACAATAATAATTGTTTTTATAAGCTTCAAACAAAATTATTTCATCTTCAGCAATGTTAATATGTTATGAAGTGAATCTATAGATGTTATGAAGTGATGTTATGAAATGAATTTTGTTGCCATTCCAAAATCACTTATCATAATTTTCTTTAAACTGAACACTTCAAACATTATTATTATTTTTCAAATACCTTTTTCTTTAAAAGATGGCTGATTCTATTGTTTTTATATCGTCTTTCTATGCAATAAAATATAATCATTGAAAAATGTAAAATAGCAAGTCACAAAATTTGTTTCATGACTTGAAAGATAACTCACAACAAAAAAAAAAAAAAAAAAAAAAAAAAGCTCAAGAAATAAAAGTTGACATAGCTTGAAACAAAAATAACATACTACAAGTACATTTTTAATTGCACGCTCAAAAACCATTTTCTAGGTTTATATCATCATTTTTTTTAGTATTTTGGGCAATATTCCTTGATATTTCTCTGACTTTTTTTCACTAATTTTCAAATTCCCTGACTTTTCCTTATTGTAACTGACTCTTGGGAACCCTGATTTATACAAAATTTTGCTCTATACTGCCATAATAAAAATTATGAGAAAATGGGGTAACCCCAACCTGTTAAGTGATTGAAATAAAATATAATCAGAACCAGTTTAGGTGAAAGTCCAATTAAATACCAAATTTGGTAAAATTTTGTTTATTGGTTAGGGAGATACAGTGACCACCAAATTTTTTATACACACAGATATAGACAGACATTTTCTAAAAATGGTTAAATCATGTTCAGTGCATCTGACCACATAAATCCACAGAAAACTGAAGTTTGAAAAATTTCACAAATCCAACAATTTCTTCTAATGTATACAGAAGAAAGTTTAAAAAAAAGTAATTACTTGGGTACTTTTGATGAAATCATGCAATAGAAAATTAAGGATTTAGATAGACTAAAATGTAACAAACTTAAAATTTTTATTACCAACTCAGTTTTTAATAAAATATTTTTATTATATATTTAAATTTCTACTTAATACTAAATTTTAGGTCATTTCATACTGTCGGGGAAGGTAGATACCCCCCTGGGGAATGTAAATTTTCAATATGAGTATTTTTCAAAAAAAAAAAAAAAAAAAACTTTAAAATAAAAGGGTTTAATAACAGCAGTAGCCTGGTCGGTAAGAGCAGCGAGTTCGTGATCGAAAGATTGTGGGTTCGGTCCTCGAGCTGGCTGAAGACCGTCGTGTACGCTAATGGCGACTGTTGCACGTTAAATTCCGTCGTGGTCGCAAAGTCCTCCAAGTTCCCATCAAAAATTATACCTCTGGGGGTACCGGAACATGGGTTTAACTCGCTCTGATCCGGATCAAAATTCGAGTTCCTGTTGTTTGGCTGGTGCTGCCATCTTTCACCAGCTTCTGGAGCTAAAGTCGTACTTCCTCCCTATGAGGCGCTCCTAAATAACGGAAGACGCACCCCCAATGCCTTAAAAATCCGGTTAGTTCCACTACTGGGGCTCGGAATTTCCGAGTGACACACGACAACAACAACAGATCTCCGATAATTTAAAACACAGTTATCGATTTTTTTCAGATTTCTTCTATAGGGCATAGAATTGAATTTTTGTTTTTCAACTATTAGTGTTATACTTCTCTGATAAGAAACTAGTCTGCATTCATCATGGAAAATAATTTTACTAAATTAATTAAATAATAATTTTAATAAAATAATTAAATAATAATTTCAATAAATAATACATGCTATATGAATTTGTATAGGAATATATAGACAGAAGTTTTGTGATTGCCACACACAACATACTAGTTATGAAACATGATGAACGAAGTAATTATGTTTACAATGTTTTGCTTCCTTCATTTTCTTCCAGAATGCACATTTATGTTAATTCTCATATTATATAAACACACTGAAACATTTTAAAGGATCTTCATAGCGATTGAATAAGGAGAAAAAAAAAAGAAATAAGATACCTAATACAATACTTACTTTCAATGGGCCAAAACCAGGACACACGGATAATTCATCGACAGATGCAAGAATAATTCCTTTTAATGTCTGAAATTTAAAATATGTTTATTATATATAATTAAAATATAATACAACAATAAAACAAACATGCAGGTAACTTCTCTTCATTTATTTATTTAGTATTTGATAAGTAGTATTAGGTATTAGTATTTGATATTTGAAATTCTAATTCTTAATAATAATCTTTCATTTTTAATTTGTGATAATAAGAACTAAAAGAAAAAAAAGGAAATATCCAAAAGGAAACAGTTAAGAGGGGACAATACCTAATCCCGCGAACAGCCGTGCACAATGTTATTCTATGGGAAAATTTGTTGCGACAATTACACATTACCTAATGCATATTTTTTAATTCTGTTTTCGCAGTCAGAAAATTCATAACCGTCAAATGAGTACTCCTTTTTGAAAAATTCATTTTTTAAAATTTTTACATTTTAATTTTGAGTTCAAAAATGCGATTTTTCTCATTTTCTAGTCGCAAAATGAAATACTAAAATTTTAAAAAATCAATTTTTGGAAAACAAGTACTAATTGAACGCTTATGAATTTTCTAAATGTAAAAACAGAATTGAAAAATATTCATTAGGTAATGAGTAATTAAGTAAACAAATTTTCCCATAGAATAACATGGGCGAAGGCTGCCGGCGAAATTAGGTATTGTCCACTCTTAAGAGATTAATAACAGACACAGTAAAAAGATTTACTTTGAATGTCGACAGAAGGACCATTGCATCAGTTTTATTTACAGATCTTATAGTAGTCAAGCAGTCAATGAGCTAAAGAAAAAAAAAAAAAAAGAGTAAATAAATTATCAATGCAAATATTTTCCATATAATATACATATATATATATATATATATGTGTGTGTGTGTGTGTACAAAAGAGTTAAAATCTAGATGTCAAAATTACTGTGTTGAATAAAAAACCTAATAAATCATTGTGTAAGAGTAATTTAATTATCATTTTGAAAATAATGATTTATATTTCACATTTTGTACAGAATGTAATTATGGAAGTTTGTTTTTGTTTTTTATTTACTGTTTGACAAATTATGCAATGCAAATTTTTCATCATTACTTTTTCTGTAATCATGTTATCACCTTCCCTCAAATAATTAAGTAACTCTTCAACATGTACCGATGAATCACTGTGACTTAATTTTTGCTGAGGTATTATACTGTCTTTGATGGTTGTAGGACATTCTTCAGTTTTCAAACCCCAAGTGAATTACAATATGATAACGTTGTCATGTTGCAAATTTCAGTTTTAATTTTCTTTTACTGATTCTTGCTCTGGTCTACCTAGTAGCAGAATGGCCAGCACTGGCTTTCAGTTCCAAATGCCAGATTCAAGTTCTGATTTAGGCTTGGATGTTCATAGTGATTTGGAATCAATTTTCAGCTGTAGATGCTGGTTAATGATCATTAACCCGTTAGTAGTCGCTAGTTGGTCGATTTGCCGCCCATCTTTCAGTGTTGCCAGATTTGTTTATTCAATAGCTACCAAAAAATTTTAGAAGTAGTATTTGATATACATATAACGCGAATAAAATCGAAGGAACGTCGATCACATCACTTCTTAAAATTATTGGTGAGAGTTAAATAAAAAGTGCACAATCTGTAATAGGTGGCGCTGTCCATAGTGACTACTAACGGGTTAATGTGCAAATAATGACAGAAGAGCGACATTCCAAACCATCATTCTTGCATTCTTCATCAATATTTTCAGAATAGTCCAAGTGTCTTAAATCTCCTAAGATTTTTGTCTGCAAATTAGCATTGTTATCATTGTCATCAACAGCAATGTCAATTTCTTCATCTAGTCACCTTCCCTGATTTTCAATGCAGCCTCAACAAAGTAAATTACATTCAAAGCTGTAATATACAGTAACTGCCGTTTAATAAATTTACTGGTTAATAAAATCAACCGCTTAATCTGATCAAATTGCTAGGACCGGAATCAAATCATGCAAACTACTTTTAAAACTGCCTTTTAATAAAATCAGCATCACCGGTTAATAAACTCAAAAAAATCTTTTCAGCAGCAAAAACGTCATTTATGTGCTAAGCAATTTTTTATTTGCACTAGGATTTTTTATTTTTGAAATAAAAAAAGAAAATAGAATACAGCAATTCCTCCGTTATCTCTTTTTGTCGAAAATTTTACAAATAGTTACAAATTAAACATGCCCTATAACTTATCTTAGTTAACACTTTCAAGGGACGTATACCTCAAAGCACCCTAATAAGTTACAAATTTGATTTGATTCACAAGTGATTATTTTTTTTTTAAATTTTTAATTATTAAAAGACAATTTTTAGTTCTTATTTTAAAATAACTAAACAGCAAGTGGTTTAAGCTGAATGATTTTATTTTTTAAAAGAAAAGTGTCAACTTTTGGCAAAGTAATGATAATTTTCCTCAAAAGAAAGCACATCGAAACCTAAGATGGGATATGTTTAATTTACTTATTTTGAAGAAACAATTAATCAATTATCAGTAAAAAAGTAATTAATATTGTTTATTATTTCCATTATTTGTTACCTTTTGAAATTTCTTTCTGAATTCAGGCAAGTAATTTTTTCTTGCGTGCAGGAATGTTTGCCAGATATAAAAATAAAATCCCTTTGGCTCAGAACTAATGTGATTTTAATAAGAGGCGAGTACTGTATTCCCATAAAAAGAAGAGAAATTATTTCCTTCTTCTAACTTAAGTGACACTTTAATGAAGCATCCTAGACAATATTTAAAAACATCTTGAATTTATAATTATATATACTATAAAAGTCCAACTGAATTAAAAAAAGAACAATTGTAATTTTTTTCAGAAATATACAATCTAAGACAAAAAAAAAAGATGCATCAAGAGAGAGAGTAATGCAAATTGTACACTATTTACATATAGGTTTCGACAGAAAATGCAAAATTTTAAAGTTTGATAGCCAATGAATGAACATATGGCGTTGCAGTGCATCATAACTGTGCAACTGGCAGGATATTAAAGAGGAGAAATTACGATTCCAGGTCATACATTCTTTGAGAATTTTATTCCATGTACTTTGATAGACAGTAACTATGCCTTGCATACAGGTGTGTGAAAAACATGGGCAGATGTCAGCAATTAAAAGAGGATGTATAGAGGGTCTTAAAGAAGCCGATTGGTCTAATCAGCGAATTATTCAATATTTGGATAAAAGTTATCGTTTGATTAGACATTGTTGGCAGGAAAGGGGGAACCAGAAGCAAGTGGCCAGCCTAGAGAGAGAACAGAATGGGATGACTGATTAACTGTCAGAGCGGCACTTAAAGCCCCAGATTTATCATTATCATCAATCCTATGTGCAATTGGTGCTTCAGTGACCACAAGGACATTTAATAGGCAGCTCAGAGAAAGGGAGCTGAGTTCACTTTCACAGTGCACCTTGCACTATCAATCATTGATCAATGTACACAAACAAGCCTGTTTGTAATGGTGTCAGGAACATTCAATCTAGAATGTCACTGACCGGAGTAGGATTGCCTTCAGTAACAAGTTCCCCTTTGAATTGAGCCTTGATGAACAGTGAAGACATGTCTGGAGACAATGATGAGATACTAACATGACTGTCGCCCACCACATGCCTCAACAACCAGGAGCAACGGCCTGGGTGCCCTTTCATTTCATAGCAGAATCCCTTTGGTTGCAATTTGCAGCACCCTTACAACACAGCGATACGTCAATAATATTCTACACCCTGTGCCCTTCATGTCACGCCATCTTGGTCTTACAGCATGATAATGCCAGCCCAAGCACAACAATAGTGTCTACTGCTTGCCCAACTCTATCTTGGCTAGCAAGGTTATTGGATCTCTTCCCCATAGAGAACGTTTGGAGTAGTATGAAAAGGGCCCTACAACAAGCTTGAGATTTTGTCAATTTAACATGTCAACAGGACAGAATTTAGCATGATATTGTGCAAGAGGACATCCACCAAATCCATCAATCAATGCTAAGCCAAATAACTTTGCTCACTTTGTGAAGCTCTTTCTCTTGAATAAATCATACACTTTTTGTGAAATTGAACTTATTTTTCTTTTCTGTGCATATGATATACATCATATCTATCAATTTTCGTCCCATTAGGATAACTCCTTGGTGCGTCGTTTTTTATGTCTTAGGGTATATATTCAAAACTGAATATTTTTGTAAAATGAAAACATTGAAGCTCAGAAAAAGTGCAATGTTTTTATGTACGAAATTATAAAAAAAACAAGTAAAGCTATAGTCTCCTTATCTTCAGCGGAAAAACAAAAATTACTATCAACACTACAGAGAGAAAAAAAAGATAGTTTTTAGTAAAAATATATTTAAGTTTAATGTGTAGTTCGAATATGTTTGAAAAACAAAAAGCCATAAGATACTGAAGATAATTGGGAAAAAAAAAAAAAGAAAATAGCTTTCATTTAAAATGAAAATGACAGCAAGAAATTGCGATCGTTTGAAATTGGGGGAAGGAAATACATATTTGAGAATATTTTATGGAATGAAAAATGTCGCCATTAATCACCCTTTTTTCTTGAGTGGCCATGCAGTCAGAGACTATTGCTAATTTCATCATGTCTTGTTACTCGTTTTACTCAATGACCTGATGTTTCCTTTATCTTTATAAATTTACATTTAATTATGCATCACAGCAAGTTATAATTTAGAAATTTAGCCAACTTATGCTTTTTTTCTTTAAATTCTAATTCATGATTTTGTTCATTACAGTTTTATAACCAGTTTAAACTGGCAATAAATGGCAAAAACCAATTTCAAGATGTTATTTCAGACTTTAATAATAATTAGTAGTACTAAACTTATAAATATATTTTATTTAGAATAAATTAAAATATTGTGAAGAAATTTGATATAATGAATAATGTAATACATTTTTTGATAGGTACAGTATGGTTGCATAATTTTGTATACATGGTTAGAGCATTTTGCATTTTACAGTATGCTCCATTGAAAAAGTCACAAATGTGTATTGAATGATAATTGTATTCTCTCTATAATATGAATTAATGATTGTATAACACAGGGGTGGCCAACCCATGGTCAGCCCAGCGGCGTAGCATAGGTTTATGCCGCCCGGGGCAGATGCCACATTTGCCGCCCCCTTTCTACACCCAGAGAAAATACGATTCTTATAATTATAAAATTTTCCAAAGCGGATAAAATGTTAAATTAGATTGGTTGATTGATTAACGTCGCACTATGCTGAACATTGGGCTATTGGTGACGGTCCGGAGACATGGCACTCGCGATTTAATAGCCCGACGACTTACGCAGGAAGTCCAGCAGCTTAGTTTAACAAGGACCAGACGTCGTCTCATCCTCGGCCTCTTTCGTAGACCAGTACAAAGGCAACCCCCCTCCGAAGCACTAACCGCGATCAGTGCTGCTTCGCTTTTGGTGTTCTAAACTGAACCGAGCTTTACCAGCTGGCCCACTACCGGGGTTATTAAATTAGAAATTTACAAATTTGTAATATTTTTTTCTAAAATTTAAAATGTTTAAAAACTAGAAAAGAAAATTTTATTAAAATATATTTTCACTCATTGGTCAAAACTCGACCACTTTCAAAGCAAAGTAATTGCCTTCTCATAAACAGAATTAAATTGCAACACAGCTGTGCATTTGTCGGCCGATATGCACCCAAATTAAAATAGAATAGTTTTACATAATGTCCATATCATATACGATGTTTGGTACGTTTATACACTACAGAAGTTGAGATATAGACTTAACTTACATGGAATCAATCCCAACATAGCACACCACCTTTTCGGTGATATATTCCAACAGTTAATCAGCACCAATTTAAACCAAAGTCTAACCAATTGTTAATGGTGTTTAAATTCCACCTATTGATTCACGAGATACTGTAAAATTTACGCACACAGACAAATAATTATTTTCTAAAAATGAGCGAGTCACGTTTGAGACATCTTAAAACGTACAAATTCATCGAGAACCGGAAATAAAAATAATTCTCAAATCCAATACTTTCTTCTATACCATTTTAGATGACAGCGCCATATACCAATTAACATGAAAAAAAAAATAATGAATATATTTTCTCATAAAATTCAGTGCAATTTTCATCAACAGATGCTGAGATATAGCAAGGAGAAACCGCATTAAAATATTAAGAATAAAAATAATTTTTGATAATATGTACTCACATATCCAGTTTGGTACATTTATATAGGATAAAAGCTGAGATATAACTATCCCGTAAACGGAAAATATTGCTGAATAGCAGCGCCACCTATTGTCTGATATGCATCCAAAATGAATCAGCATAGTTTTACCTATTAACCATCTCTTACAGCAAGTTTCGTACATTTATACAATATAGAAGCTTATTGTCGTCCCTAAAGTGGGATTAAAATGCAATTGAACAGCGCCACTTGTTGGCCGATATGCACTCAAACTGAATCAGCAGAGATTTATTTAATATATACCTAAGTTCGGTACACTGTAGACGCTGAGCCTTTTCTGAAATGAGAGGAAATTGCGACGTGGAAGCGCTCCCTGTTGGATGATATAGCCCAAAAGCTAATCGGAACCAATTCAAACCAAAGTCCAATCAAATATCAAGTTCGGTTAAATTAATTCCATTGGTTCATGAAGTACAGTCTTCAAACTCAAAAAGACAGACATATAGGCAGAAGACAGAATAATAATAAATCCATTTTTTGTTTTAATAAGTAGTCAATTTCAGTTAATTCAAATGCAAGGAAATCTCAAAACGTGTATATTCATCGAAAACCGGAAATATTTTTTTTTTTAATCATACTTTCTTCTTATATATACAGAAGATAGAATAATAAATCCATTTTTTTTTTTTTTAAATAAGTACTCAATTTCAATTAATTGAAATGCAAGGAAATCTCAAAACGTGTAAATTCACCAAAAACCGGAAATTGAATTTTTTTCCTTATCTTCTACTTTTTTCTTATATATGCAGAATCTGGTAATAAATACACTTTTATAAAATCTAAGTAGTCAATTTCAGTTAACTGAAATGTAAGGAAATCTCAAAACGTGTAAATTCATCGAAAACCGGAAATCATTTTTTTTTTTTTTTTTTAATCTTATACTTTCTTCAAAAAAGGCAAAAGATAGAATAATAAATCCCTATTTTTTTTTTTTTTTTTTTTAATAAGTAGTCAATTTCAGTTAATTGAAATGCAGGGAAATCTCAAAACGTGTCAATTCAGCGAAAACCGGAAATTGAATTTTTTCCGTATCTTCTACTTTTTTCTTATATATGCAGAATCTAGTAATAAATCCACTTTTATAAAAAAAATAAGTAGTCAATTTCAGTTAATTGAAATGCAAGGAAATCTCAAAACGTGTAAATTCATCGAAAACCAGAAATCAAAATTTTCTGAATCTTATACTTTCTTCTTATATATGCAGTAATAAATCCATTTTTTTTTTAAGATATAGTAATAAATCCATTTTTTAAATAATAAGTAGTCAATTTGTCTATGTGTATAAATAAAGAACTTTTTTTTTTTTTTTAATTTCTTTAAATTTCTGAAGAATCATCATCTGTTTTAACAATAATGCATCTTTTCAAGTAAATTGGAGTGTAAAGGTTGATATTTTTATTTACCAACTATGTGAAAAATACCAGAGCCGGGAATCGAACTCGGGCAGCTCCGCTTAACGCACGGATGCTTTACCACTGAGCTACCCTGGCTGACAACCAGCTAGGCATTTCTCACATAATATTCGTTGGCCAAGTCACCGAGTCTGCAGACGCAGCTGTATCAAGTGACAATATTAATCGCAGCACAACTCCAGGTGCCCGGGTTCGATTCCCAGCTCTGGTATTTTTCACACAGTTGGTAAATAAAAATATCAACATTTACACTCCAATTTACTTAAAATGAATATTCACGGTTGATGAATTCATGAATAAATATTTCTAAATAATGCATCTGTCTGGCAAATCAACGTCTTTTAATTGAACATGCCCATATTCTATGCTTCGAGGTCAACTGTGTTGCCATTTGCGAGACACCATGGCGCGATTTTATTCCTGTTAAAAGAAAAGATCGCCAAGGTGGTTCCAAAACAATGTATGTTCTGTAAATACGCAACGAGGAAGACGAAGATGCATTAAAAATTAATATATATATGCTTTCTATGATTGCGTTACGTGTATATGGGGTGGGGTGGATGGGGAATGGAGATAGGTGAACTGCTTACTGATTATTTTCCTCTCTAAATAATACCAAGAAAAATCTGGTGTGAAACAGCCACACTACTTCCATTACCCACTATTACATGTATTATATGCATTTTTTGGAGATAATGTAATCAGAAGACATAAAAATGACTTAAAGAAGTAGTAGGAACCTAAAATTTTTCCGGTAAGAGAAACTTTATACACTTGTAAAGACATATAAAACGAAGCTTACATTATAGTGAGGTAAAAAAAAAAGAGGGGGTAGAGTTATTTTTTGAAACACCAATTTCCGAGATCTGAAACTGACCTACCTAAGCAGGATGACTGTTAATTTTCCTCTAATAACCACGTAATACATGAGAATGGAATGAGTTTATCTAACAATTATCAAGAAAATCGTTAGAGCCGTTTTTGAGATACCAACTTCTACAAAAAATCAATTATTGACCGGAACACACTGACCAATTGCCAAAAACCACTTTTTTGGACTCAAGGGACCTCAAAACGTGTAAATCAGGTGAAAACCCGATATCGAATTTCCAGACCGAATACAATACTTCCATTACCTACGGCAGTAGGGTAATGGAAGTAAAAAAGAGTGAAATATGTCTTCAATAGATTAATTGTACAGCCATCGATGCTTCTTTACAATTTTTTATCTCAGTGAATTATTTTAGTCCTCCCCCCCCACGCACACACACGCTTTTTTTTTTTTTTTTCCTGGTTTACGCAAGAGCAAGCGGGAAAAAATGGCAAATTTTGGAGGAAAAAAAAAAAAAAGATTAAAAATTTTATAAATTAAAAATTTGAGCCGATAAAAACTCGACTGATATCAAAATTTGCCGCCCCCAGCGAAGTGCCGCCCGGGGCAAGCGCCCCCTTTGCCCCCCCTACGCTACGCCACTGGGTCAGCCAAGTAGTATTTTGCGGTTCGTGGGGGAATTAATGATATTTAAAGTTTGAGAACTTTGGTTAACCATTAATATATATTCTGAATTTTTGAAGCGAAAATACATTTCAACGGTTGCTAAATAAACAAATAACACATTGATGTTAAAAAAATACCATTAAATCCATTATTCATTCTTTTTATTATAGCTATTAATGTATAGTTCAATTTTTGACAGTTCAGTTGTTAATTTATGAATAAAAATAATTTAATATTAAAATATTTTGCTCTATATCTTTACCCTTTCCTCTCTCGAAAAAAGTACATGCCATACATGATTCATACAGATATTAACCAACACATACATACGTACATACCAGTGGCGGATCCAGAACTTGACTTTTGGGGGGGGGCTAAGATTTTTCAAAGTGTTATTCTAAACCAAAAAAAATTTTACAATTTCAATATTCAATTGTGAATGTCAGTGTTTTTGGGGGGAGGGGGGCTTCAGCCCCCTAGCCCCCCCCCCTTAAATCCGCCACTGGTACATACAGTGTGGCCCGTCTCAATAAAAGATGCCAATTCCAATGCAGCCCGCCAAGTGTTTCGGGTTGGACAGGTCTGGTGTAACATATTTCATTAAAATTTATTTCTATGTAATTTTTTGTGCTTTAAATATTTAATTATATATTTTTATAGGAACATTTTTGCATACAGTAGAAAAAAATTAATTTATTGCATTATGGTATTTATTAAAAAATGCTCTAAATGTAACTCGTTAAAATATTCTAAACCAATCTTTTTTTTTTTTTTTTTTAAAGGTAAATTTAACCTACTATTGTATGGTGTGGAATTTAAACATGTTCAGTACAAAACTATCGTATAAAAATATCAAATTTTTAGAATGTAAGAATGTGAGTCTTTAACCTTGAAGATGCTACATATATTTATAATACAAGCAAAATATATTTGTATAATCATCTTCAAATTTTTTGCTGCTTTGAATAGCAATCATAATCTTTATTTTCAATTTTTGATTTAATTGTATACACATCAAATACTTATGTGAGTTTCATGGATTATTACATATTAAAGATCTTATTAGCATTTCTTCTTAGTTTCTGCCAGTTATTGCCACTTACTAGTAGAAACTAGTTTTTGTCTTGCCGATTTTAACGGGTTATAACCAATGGTTTTAACTGCCCCGGCAGAAACTTGCCAGCCCTGAGGATAAAAAATGTAAAATATAAAAGGGATCTGTCTGAAAGTATAAGTGTCCTATAAAAAAAGAGACTTGACACATATTCTAAATAAAATTTGAAATACAAAAACAGCAAATATTTCTAAATTTGACACTAACTTACAAAAAAATACTAAAATCTACTAGCATCATTTTCTCAGTTAAAATAATAATAATAATAAATATATAAATAATTATAATGTAAATATGCTTATTTATTATTGCTATTTATAACATTATTTATTATTCTTATTTATAACAACATGAAAGAACATGGTATGCACAGATTTTGGAAAATAATAAAAAAAATACAGTATGAAGCCGAAAATCCGGACTCCAAAAATCCGGACGATTTCGGCAGCTTTAATCATCATCATCAACAGCGATTTATTTATTATTATTTTTTTTTAAGTATAAATATATCTAAATAAAAAACCGAAAAAGTATTTTATTTCTTAGTAATCTTCAAAACCGGCATTTGCAAAGTCTGAAAGAGGAGGGAGAAGATTATAATATAATAGTAATAATTCTTAAACATTTATCTAATTAAGAATTAAATTCTATATTCTATTTCAATTATGCTTAAACTTTTAAACTTAAAAAAAAAACGCGAATTGTTTTAAAAGTGGTATGTTTTTCTTATTTTTCTCTATTGTACCTTGTACTATTGTTTGTATGCAAATATTTCAATAAATCTGTTTTGTTTTTCAAGTTTAACTTTTAATTTTATTTATTTATTGCTGAAGTTGATAGAAAAAATATTACAGAATACATTTAAAAATCGTAATATATTATTTTTTACTTGAATTTGCATATTACCTAAATACTTAAACCAAAATATTATATTTGTTAGGCATGACCAAAAATCCGGAAAATTCGAAAATCCGGAATCGCCACGGTCCCGACGATTCCGGATTTTCGGCTTTGTACTGTACTTACTTGAGAATAGTTGTCATTATCTTGTTTCTCCTTGATCATATCTGCAGATTTATTTTCATACATTTTATATGTTTCAAGATAGCTACCAGCTTCTTCAGCACTAAGAAATATGAAATAGGCATGATCACATAAAAGTAAATTTAAAAAGACGAGAAAAGTCAAACTGATAAAGGAATTTAAAATTTTACAAATAAATACAGCGAAAAACTCTCTAAAAGTCCCCTTCTATTCAAGGGCCACTTCTAATAAAGACCAGTTTTTTTTCAGTCCTAGATCATTCAATACAGATTTACCTCCTTTAAAGTCCTAAGTACAAATGTGTACCTCTTTTACAAGAGTAGAGAATTTTGTTTTTTTCCTTCACTTGAACTGCCGACTATCCACTACATCTGTAGATGTAATCTCTCTCAGAGACAAAGAAGTGGCTCATTTGTCTCCTTTTGTGAAATTATAGCAATTGTCACTTATGAATGTGTTTGTAGAGAAAAGAAGGAAGTGATAAGATTTCAAATTTCTGAATAAGCATATTTAGAAGTGGAATTCAAGCATTGAATTTTGAATCATACCATTATTTAACTAATAAATTTTCTAAAAAAATAATGTTGACTTTACATGACAAAGCAAAACTTTTAAATTTAACTTACATTAAAAATTAATAGATATTTATTAAATTTAAAGAATTTAAATTGCATTAAACATAAAAGTACCTTCTAAAGTGCTGTAGCGCCCTTTCAACTGGGATCCCAGTCATCTTCTTTCATTCTTATCTGAACAGGTAACTCCACATTTGGTCAATGTTTAGTTCTACGTCATTACAGGTATGCTCATTGACAACAATTTCCAATGTTTTACGAGCTATTACATAGTTATATTTGTGGTATTCGGCTAGTTTTTTAACCTTCTTTTTATGTCAATATTTATTTTTTGGTTCCTATTAGTTTTGGTTAATGATGCAATAATTTTATTATACTTGATGTTGCTTTCGCGTTTTTTAATTCTTTTACTGATTTTATGCTTTCTCATACCGATACAACTATTTTATAAGTATTATAAAGACAAAATCAGTGAAAAGAATATGAAAGCAATATCAAATATAATAAAATTACCACAGCCCTAAATGAAAATAAATACAGACTTCCAAAATGTTAAAAGACTAGCCAAATAACACAACCATAACTATGTAACAGCTCGTAAAACAGAGGAAATCTTAGCCAATGAACAGATCTGAAGTGACATAGAGCCAAACAGTAATATTGACTGAAAAATATGGAGCTACCTGTTAAGATCAGAAAGAAGAAAAAAATGACAACCACAAACACCAAGACAACTCTGGGAATGTCAGGTATCCCAGCTGAAAAGACTGAAGCTACAGAACTTTAAAAGGTACTAGGAAATTAATAGATTATTTATTCAGAAATGACGTCAGGTTGTTAAAAGCCATTAAAAAATCTTTAGACAGCAAAATTATTTTAGAAAAGCTTTTAAAATTCAAAATATTAATATTAATTATTGTTATTACAAAACGTTATGGACAAATGGTGTAAATTTGAATAATTAAAATCTTTCAATTTATAGAATTTGATGACTGAATTATGATTTTTTTACAGTAGGTATTCATTATAAGTCCATCTCTCTAACGGGTCAATTTTTGCATGGCGGGCGATCCTTTTAGAGAGATTTCACTTTAATTCAAAAGAGAAAATAAAATTAACAATTATTATACATTAAATTTTATTATTGAGAAGAACAGACATTCTTATTACACAATTTCTTTTGGCAAAAAATGAATTGTGACACCAGATTTATAATTAGACAAATTAATCTATATATATATATATATATATATATATATAACAAAAATCTAAGAAGATTGCCTAGAAAATTTCAAATTACTTAATATCATATCTTTGAAGAGAGCAGACTTGGAAATCATAGCACAAATCAGCAACTGAATTCAGAATTTGTGCTGCACATTCTTCTTGTAGAGGGGTGGTTCTTACTTCATACCCCAGTAAAAAAAAAAACTACAATTCCCACATTAATAAAAATCCATATAATTCTTATCAGAATGACTTATAATATTCCCCATCCCATTTTATCTTAACATAATGTAGAGTTTAAATGTTAGCACACTTTAAAAAATTTGAATCCACAACCTGTAATTTTTTTTTTTTTTTTTTTTTTTTTTTTTTTTTATGTCCCACTAAAAGAATAAGTCACAATGACAAATTTATACAGTTCATGTAATGGTGAATCTATAATACACTTAAAGAACAGTTGAAATCAATTAATAAATAATGTTTACTTAAAAAATATATACATTTTAATACATATCCCCTTTATAAAATATAAACACTTTTAAAAGGATGGAAATTTTAAAAAGGGATTTCATTCTTTTCAAAGAAATCAATAAAGTTTTTAATTTTATGTTCTTGAAACATAAATTTATTTATGTTATAGATTAAACATATTTTTATATGTACTTACTATGCATTAAGCAAACCAAAATTTTAATGTGAATATTTAATAGCATAGTTTAGATAAGAGCTGTTGTAAGAAAAAATAAACAGAAATAGAAATGAAATAGTAAACATATTTAACCTACTTATAAAATATGTAATAGTAACACCTTGCTAACAATTTGGAACAGACAAGAAAAAGCATTAAATACTCAACAATGAATTAGCTTACATAATAAATAACATGATAAAAATCTATTAAATATATTTTTAAATGAACCTAAAATAAATCTGTTTATTGCTTATCAACAAGAAATATAATAAGTATTCCAGTAATTTTTCTCAGCAAAAATTAAAAGAATAATTGTGAAAGAATAATCTTTAAAATGTAGATGATTTACCTCCAACAAACCATTAGAGTACAATCAGCTAAAATAGATATTACAGACAAATCTTTTAATGGAGGATTCGGTTCAGCCTAAAAATAGAATAGTGTGAATCAATAAAACCTGCATATTGTAGGAATCATTTTAATTTACTAATATGCAAATTATAAAAAATGAACGCATACAACATAAAATTTTAAATTATTTTAAAGAACTTGATCTATTCAATGTAGAGAAATATCTTTTCCAACTCCTTTAACATGAACAACGCTGTGTGGGGTCTGGTAATTTTAAAATGAGGTAAAGACATCAGTGTTCGACACCCCTAAAATTTGCGCCTGTGTTCGCCACCCTCACAAAAGACATGTTAAAATAACCGTTAATTAGCATCTATGAATTTGAATGTGCTCGAGCTAGATTCTCCCATTCTAGGGAATCTAGATAGGGCAGATTCAAATTCAAAAATGTTCTTAAACACTTATTTTAACATGTTTTTTGGGAGGGTGGTGAACACAGGTGCAAATTTTAGGGGTGGCAAACACTGGTGTCTTTACCTTATGACATTAAAAAAAAAAAAAAAAAAAAAAAAAAAAAAACATGCAGTTCTTAGATTAATAAATATGTAGATACAAAATGAAATTAATTGATGCAATTTTTCAGCAATAATTCTTTTAATTTCAAAAATTCTCATAATTTAAAACAATATCATGTTTAAATTTTTTTTATTTATCTGTATCTATATTTAAGTCCTCTATAGTGCAGAATGTGATTAATACAACTCTGAGCAAAGTATATTGGTTTAAAAATAATCCAAAATAACTTAATGATTCAGTACATTATCATATTCTATCATGTATCGCAGGTTCGATTTCTATCCTGGACATTTTTCATTCAGCATAAATTCGTTAATCTTTTCTTTAAATTTGGTTATCTTCAAAAAAGATTTATTCAGCAGTTTGCAATACAGAAAAAAGGATTCAAAAACCTTTGACTGAACTTATTATAATATATGAAATTAATTATAATAAATTTACTTATATTTTTAAAAGTCTGCTATAGAGACTTTAATATTTGAAATTAATAGTCTTTTATGATTAATAGTCTTTTATGGTCTTGTATTTTTCAGCACATGTTTTTTCTAAATTATACATAACAAGAAATTTCATGTTTCTTATTTGAACTAATTTGCTTTTGCTTTCTTTTCCCTATGTTTCAACAAATAATTATTTAAAAATTATTAGGCATTTCCTTAATTATCGATTTGGGAAATGGAAAAAAAATAAAACTTTTTCATTTAGTTAGTTATTTTGGTAAACCGATTTGTGAAAAGGCATAAAATCATTGATTTTTCTTCTAATATTTTGAAATTAATGCTAATACAATCAATCATACATAAAATTTAGATTTAGTTCAAAACAAAATATTTTGAAGAAAATTCTGAAATGAAAATAAATAAATTAACTTTGTTACTGCTCTGAAGTAAAAATGAGACTTACTACATCAACTTGTGCAAGAAGTACTCGAAGTGCATAAGATTTTCCCAGAGCTTTCAGACGTTCATGTATGTAGTTAGGAAATAAATTGTGGTACCTTAAACTAAAATCATTAGTCGGTTAGAGTAAAATTGGCATATAAAAAAATAAAAAGTTAGTTAAAAATATTATTAATTAAAAAAACATTCAACAATCTTTCATGTTAAAAAAAAAAATTAAGCACAACCGTTTATCAAGTGAAATCTAGTCATTCTGGCTTAGAAGTTAGAACAGCAGTTAGATTTCTTTGTTCTTTTTAAGTGGCTGCCATTTAGAAACAAGATAGTAGATCAAGTTGATTAATAAATTTGGTTGAGAGCTTGATATGGGTTATGTATATATTGTTTCAAGCAAATCAGTTTATAAATATGCTTTTAAAGTGACTTTGATAGTTTCAAGTGGCCAATATTTTGAAACAAGATGGTAGATCAAGTTGATTAATAAAGTTGCTTGAGACCTTGATATGGGCTATGTACATACTAAATTTCAAACAAATTGGTTCATAAATACATTTTTTATATGAGTTTGAAATTTTCAAATGGCAGCCACTTTGAAATAAGATGGCGGATCAAGTTTGTCAATGAACCCATCTAAGATATGCCCACTGCCCAGCTTTGCTTTGAATTAATTTCAGTATTTTGAAAGTTACTGTTATGATAAATTTTCCATTATATATAAATATGTACATATAGATAAATTAAGTGATTACAATAGGTCAATTTCTAAAGAAATCAACTTAAAGATAGGCATGAGTGGAGAATGAAATAGTATCATATGTCAATGTTTTTTTGTGCCCCTTTTTTAACTTGATGAAGTAATTAAGCATGATCTGCTTAATTATTTTGACCAAAATTGCTGCTCAGGTGCGGCACTCATACTTTTTTATTTTTAGTGCAATTGGGATATTAAACCAAAATTTTTTGCCACCATTTTAAGTGATAACAATATAATTCTGCCCTCTTTGGAATGTGCTTGCCATGTATTTTTGAGAACCTGGTCACCATTTTATCATTCTACACTTGCCAGTAGAGAACAGTTCTACAGATCAGATTATAGTTTTCCATTTTATTACTATTTTATCTGTTATTTATTATTAATTTTGTTTAAGTATGGCTTACAGTAGTAGTGATTCAGTGAAAATGATTGTTGAAAAATATAAGTTTTTGCTGAAAAGGAAATTTAGAATATATTTGTATTATTGTATTTGTATTATATTATGTGATTGCTGCTGTATAAAATTTCATGCAAGACAACAAACCTGTATCCAGTGATTTCTTTTCTTTTTTCATGTACATGATGCGTATATACATGTGTATTACTGATTGCTGCAGTAGAGTATTTCATGCATGATGAGTTAGTTGTATCCAATGGTCTTTTTCTGATTTTCATGTGTACGAAGCATATATACATGCATATAACTGATCGCTGCAGTACAGAATGCTATGTATTTCAAGGTTCATGCCCGACAAGTTAGCTACATCCAGTATTTTTTTGTTGTTGTTGTTGTTGTTGTTTCCATGTATGTAATATATATGCATGTACGTAAAGTGTACATACATGCATAACCAATGCAGTACAGAATTTCATGCATTTCCTTCATGCAAAGTGAAGTAGCTTAATTTTAAATGTTTGTTTTATTATTCTTAAAAATAGGCATAATTTATTTCTATGAATTTCAAAATAGATGTCATTTTGAAAAATGCATCTTCACCTTGTTTATGTTTGGGATCCATGGCAACTATTTCTGAAAATGACATTTTGCTAAGGTTGCCAAAAAAAAAAAAAAAATTGCCAAAGTGAGGCTTGGACATATATCTCAGTTCCCCCCCCCCCCCTTTCTTCTTCTTCTTTTTTTTTTTTTTTTTTTTTTTTTTTGGGGGGGGGGGGCATATGATGAAATGACATATTGATCATTTCAAGCAAATACAATTGTTGTTTGTTTTTGCAACACATGGTGTTTTCTTACAAAGATTTCATTTTTCATCATTTAACACCAATTTTTAGTGTATTTTATTACAATCTTATACTCCATCTTTTATCTAAGAAGCATTTAATTTAATATTTACACTGTAAAATAATCGGTTAAAATTTTTTGATAAACAAACAAAAATAATGTCTGATCCAACAATTAGCACACCACTTGAATCTCCTAGAGTGTGACTGAATAATAATATATGGTACTTTTCACATGAGAGAAACATATTGACTTAGATTTTCATTAATTATGAAGTATTTTGCGAACTCTGTCACAGTTTTATTTCTTTTAACATATTCTTTTTTAATCTTTCTCAAAAATATTTTATCATCAGAAATTTATCATCTTGATGTAAAACAAATTTCAAATAGTTAAAAGCTAACCTGAACTATCACCTATTTTACAGAAAATTTGTTCCAGAATTTAAATCAACAATTTTCAATTTTTGCTGCTCAATTCTTAGTTTAAACTAAAATTAAGAATTGAGCAGCAGATAAAAGCTTTTATATCATTTCTTGTGCAAGTTTAAAATTCACTTAGAGTCTGGAGGAATAAATCACAACCCTGATGTTATTTCATTACTAATTGACAGAGAAAAATACAAAAGGTATCATTCAATGAACAATTAAGTGTACTTTTAGACCATCAAATGAAAGTTTGTATTAGGGATTATTTACATGCTAAAAAGCACACCAACTTTGATTTTGTGAATGGTAATCCCCTATTAGTAAGTACAGTAAAGAACCAATTGAATTAACCAAAATTTATATCAAATTTACTGGCAACATTAACGGGTCTACAAGGCCCATGGCACAAGAGTTCCCTGACTGGGGATCAAAAGTGAGATTTTTAAAAGTAAAATATATTTTTGTTAACATACTTGCCAACAACCTAATTAATATTCCGTAGTGTTTTTAATCCTATCCCTTTTCTCACACGAATCTATATATTGTAGAGTAAAATTCTCCAAATGCAATTGCGATTAAATAAGAAGAAAAATACTCAAAAGATTACTGGTGAAAAAAAAAAAAAAGGTGGGGTTAGCACTATTACGGAATATTAATAAAGATATTGGCAGGCGTATGTTAGCAACTATGTCAGTCATGACATTGAAAAAACTTTTTTGTTGTACTAGCAGTTAGAGAATTCAAAATAAACATACAATTTTAATAAATTTAATTAAATTAATTTTGGATTTCAAAGTATAACAACTTTTCTAATATCACTGTACTAATTTGTTTTTCAAAAGAAAAACCTATAATTCCATATATCATATATAACAGGAAATTAACTATTAAAAACACTAGGTATTACTTTTTAAACATTTTGTGAGAGGGCTCCCCAACTGTTAATGCCACCACTGGTCAATGTGCATCTGAATATAGCTTTTTATAAAATTATGTGCATTAGTTTGTGAACTAGAGTTGGTAAAAAAAAAATTCTTTTATAGAACCACACACAGACATACACTTTTAAAAAATGGTAAAATCTGATTTAGGAAAACTAAAAATGTGTAAATCTATTGAAAAACCGAAGCTAAAATTTTTTACAAATTTAATATTTTCTTAAATTGAACATAAAATAAAGCAATAATGACTTCAAAGACGCAAAGAAAGTTAAAAATTTTGAAGCATTAACCTACAACAACAACAACAACAAATATATATATATATAGATATATATGTAATATATCGTCCTTTAATAGCTGATTCATGCCAGTCGTTTCATATTAAGAGAGTTCACTCAAATAATTAATACTTCAAGATAGTTTGTGCAGTCGTTTATTGAAGACTTTTAGTCATTTTACACTTTATTAACAGTCAATTTATCCTTTCATATTATGAAAGGATAAAATAAGCAAAATTCTAAATTAGTATTTAAATTAATATTAAGTGATATCTTAATAGTATTAGCTCAGAATAAATTTTAATTTTAAGAACAACTTTGTGAGAATTCTATTTTAGAGCCCCAGTAAAGTTAGTTTTTCAGCAAAACACGTCGTAACGCGGGAATCGGAGTTAGAAGAAGTTTCATAATCAAAATTATGCAATAGTTGAAATAAGCGGCAATGCATTGCGAAATACGAAATCCTGGATATCCGGGTCAACCAATAAAAGAATGTGGGTTGGATTTTAGCTCACTTAACTATCCAATAAGAATTCATATTAGGAGTTTGGCCTTGCCCTAAATTATCCATATTTAAGCGGCAGCACCCGAAAATCGGCGGCCTTTTTCATGAAAGTATTTGCTTAATTAGTTCACGTCCATAAACAGTTTAATTTAACGGTCCCAGGAGGGGATGGGTTCGTGATTCCGCCGTTAGCGGGACGATTTCGGCCCGACTCGGCTACGGATCTGTACGTCAGCATGCTCTGAATGATTTGACTCTTAATAAAGTGTAAAATGACTAAGAGTCTTCAATAAACGACTGCATCATCAATTTTGGAGTATTAGTTATTTGAGTGAACTCTCTTAATATGAAACGACTGGCATGAATCAGCTACTAAAAGACGATACATTACATATATATATATCAGAAATATAATTTTTACTTTGTAGATTTGAATGGTGAACAATATAGATTAAAAGCATACCTTAAGAAAAGAGCACATGCTGTTTTTCCCATTACAAAATCAGGTTCAATTTCTGAAAATTCCCATGGAACGTTTCTAATATGCTTTAATAATGGGTTTCCTCTCTATGTAAAAAAAAAAAAAAAGAGCTATTTTTAAAAAGTGAAATTTTAAACAAATATGCAGCAAATCACATAAGGCAAAACATTTCAAAAACAAGTTTTGCAGATATGAATTAATTTTATTTTTATCACAAAAAGCCCTTAAACAGTTAAATAAATGGCCTCTCTCTCTCACACACACACACACAAAAAAAAAAAAGTAATAATAATAAAGATTAACAATGCTTTTGTAATGTTGAATCGCTACATTCAACATTACAATTTATATTTATCAAAAGCGCTTTTTACATCGAAAGATATATAATATGATAACAAAGACTTTTTCTTAAATAAATGCAATATGTAGCAGATTGTGAGGAAATGTATATCCATTTTCTAAGAATGTGCAGAATTTTATGAGATCCTTGAACAGACTTAAAAACTGAATCTCATAAATAGTTTTAAAACATGCAAATTTTTATAAAAATATCTTAAAATATGCATATCTTGCACCTTTAATCTAAAAATTTTCAAACAGCCCCCTCCCCACCACAAATAAATAAATAAATATACAAAAACCTTAGTGACAAATACCATTAAGCTGAACGATTAGAATTTACTGATGTGCAAAAATTATTGATAATGGTTTTTCAAAAGTAGCATGGTAAAAGAAGCTTTTATATTGATTAAAATCCTGCAATAAGATTCTCAGAATGTGAGAATATGGAAAAGTGTGCAACCCTATTGAAAATTCCCCAATAAAATACTTAAATGTCTTGAAGCCACCCCCCCCCCCCCCCCAAAAAAAAAAAAAAAAAAAAAAAAAAAAAAACTCAGAACAGTGTTGTTAATTCTTTTTGTTAAATTAGCTCACATGTTTATATTAATAAAGATTCATGTAAAATAGATAAACTTTATTTAAAGACTTTCAGATCAATCTGTAATGCACAGTTTTTAACTATACAGGGTTTAAACCAGCTTTTTAAAAATGGTACCCCATTTGTGAATTTATAAAATAATTTGTGAAAAAAAATCAAGTAAGTTTGTTAAAATTAATAATGCTTCAGAAAAATTAACTGAAATGCGCAAAACAGTTTTAATTTTAAAATTCATGTAAAAAATGAAATGGAACAGTTGTAAAATAGATATATATGTAGGTGAGTTGTTTCTCATGTGTAAGATGAAAAGGTGTTTACTTAGATATTTACCACTGTCTCGAATAAATATCCAAATTGAGGGTATTTTTATGTGTTAGATGCAGTGAAACTTATAAAATTGTTAGTGTGCCACTATATTGCTGAGAACTGACTTTGTGAAGGTGCCTCTTTGCTGAAAGTTGATTTTGTGAAGGTACCTTATTGCCAAAAGTTGACTTTGTGAGAGTGCAGGGTTGGGTTTTTGACGTCAAAAAGTGGTTTTTGACATGACAAAGGTTTAAACATGGTTTAAACTGTCGAAAACCTGTCATAAACCTCTATAGAGTCAAAAACCTGTATTGTCAAAATTCAACATCTATTAATGAGCTAAAATCTGGTTAGAAATAGGATTTAGTAATATTTGCCATATACAAGTGAATATCTAAATATTATGCTGTTTATAAATTAAGAAATCTGAAAACAATTTGTAGATAATTTATAAAAAATTAGGTAAATATACTGGTTTATAATCTAAGAAATATATACAAAGTATGCATACTTTGTATGTACATATTTTGTATGTTTATTTATATTAATATTTATGAAATTCTAAAATTCCGAAGTTACTTATGAATTTTCACATGAAAACACAGGAAGACTGGATTTTTTTTTTTTTTTTTTTTTTTCTTCTTCTTTAAGTAAAACATAATATATGTGGGCAGTAAATTAATATGAATTTGAAAATAATTATATTTATAATCTACATTTATTATACTTATCATTTATTAATGAATTTTTATCTGTTTATGATTGTATAAATATTTGTACCTGTTTATAGCTTGGACTATTGGTGTTCGGTGTTTTGGGAGTAAGGCTGATTGACTATTCTAGTATCTTAGGCCTAAGGGGTATTGCCCTCCGTGTGGGTCTGTCTACAGGGTCCTAGTCCGTATTTATACAGGTTTTGGAGAAAAACATGAAAAACTCTGAATGGCTAGGCCAACGAGTGCACCCTGGGATCAAACCCTACACCTCACGTTTACCAGCTTTGAGCGTAGTACCACTTGGCTGCTGGTGGGCCCTACAGCTTAGACCAATAATTTTTTTAAAAAATCTGTACGGGTAAATATTACACTTATTACAATTTATACATGTCCAGAAAGCATTCATATTTCTCGTGTTTCACGGTAATTATATGAATTTCAGACACAATTCAAGCTTTAACATTCAGAATTATTACTTTTTCTTAAAAACTTGCAATATCAGCAGTCATTAAGAAAAAAAAAAAAAAGTTATATTTTTCTATAAAATATTTAAATACAAAATAGTAGGCTATGCATTTTTATTTTACTGGTTAAATACATAACACTAAAAGCACAATACTAAAAAAAATTTAACTATACAATGTTGTATTGCAAATAAAATGATTTGTCAATCAAAATGATCTATCAATGATATATAAATCATAACTTTTTAGAAGCCTAAAGTTTTGTTTTTATATTAATCAAAATGTTATAATAATGTTTCTCCAAAAACATTAATGTGTATTATGTTTACCTTTTAAAACATACTGATAAATAATATCTTATTCAAAACAACTATATTTTTAAAGTATCGCATAACTAAGTTTAACATGTGCTATATCAAGCATAGTTATAAATAAATTTCATAATAATATATAAAAGTATCACAGCATATTTTGAATGAACATAGAAATAATTCATAGCAGGGTTGGCAGGTTTTTGACACGTGACAGTTTTTGACGGTTTAAACCATGGTTAAAACCGTCATGTCAAAAACCACCTTGTCAAAAATGTCAAAAACTGTCAAAAACCTATATTTATAATTTAATTGTCGTATGAAAAATTAGCTTAATAAAATATAGTTCATAAGGATTTTTTGAAAAGTAAATAGAATGATGTTCTTTGAAAAACACATTGTTACAACATTTTGATTAATATAAAAAGCAAAACTTTAGGCTTTTAAAATTTTACTATGAATTATTTCTATGTTCATTCAAAATATGCTGTGATACTTTTATATATTATTTTGAAATTTATTTATAACTGTGCTTGATATAGCACATGTTAAACTTAGTTATGCGATACTTTAAAAATATAGTTGTTTTCAATAAGATATTATTTATCAGTATGTTTTAAAAGGTAAACATAATACATATTAATGTTTTTGGAGAAACATTATTATAACATTTTGATTAATATAAAAACAAAACTTTAGGCTTCTAAAAATTTATGATTTATACGTCATTGATAGATCATTTTGATTGACAAATCATTTTATTTGCAATACAACATTGTATAATTCAATTTTTTTTAGTATTGTGCTTTTTCTATTATGTATTTAACCAGTAAAATAAAAATGCATAGCTTAATATTTTGTATTTAAATATTTTATAGAAAAATATAACTTTTTTTTTTTTTTTTTTTCTTAATGACTGCTGATATTGCAAGTTTTTAAGAAAAAGTAATAATTTTGAATGTTAAAAATGCTTGAATTGTGTCTGAAATTCATATAATTACCGTGAAACACGAGAAATATGAATGCTTTCTGGACATGTATAAATTGTAATAAATGTAATATTTACCCGTACAGATTTTTAAAATAATTATTAGTCTAAGCGGTAGGGCCCACCAGCAGCCAAGTGGTACTACGCTCAAAGCTGGTAAACGTGAGGTGTAGGGTTTGATCCCAGGGTGCACTCGTTGGCCTAGCCATTCAGAGTTTTTCATGTTTTTCTCCGAAACTAGTATAAATACGGACTAGGACCCTGTAGACAGACCCACACGGAGGGCAATATCCCTTAGGCCTAAGATACTAGAGTATTCAATCAGCCTTACTCCTAAAACACCGAACACCAATAGTCCAAGCTATAAACAGGTACAAAAATATATACAATCAATAATAATAATAAACAGATAAAAATTCATTAATAAATGATAAGTATAATAAATGTAGATTATAAATATAATTATTTTCAAATTCATATTAATTTACTACCCACATATATTATGTTTACTTAAAGAAAAAAAAAAAAAATCCAGTATTCCTGTGTTTTCATGTCTTATGTGAAAATTCATAAGTAACTTCGGAATTTTAGAATTTCATAAATATTAATATAAATAAACGTAAACATACAAAATATAACTGTATGCATACTTTGTATATATTTCTTAGATTATAAACCAGTATATTTACCTAATTTTTTATAAATTATCTACAAATTGTTTTCAGATTTCTTAATTTATAAACAGCATAATATTTAGATATTCACTTGTATATGGCAAATATTACTAAATCCTATTTCTAACCAGATTTTAGCTCATTTATAGATGTTGAATTTTGACAATACAGGTTTTTGACGGTATAGAGGTTTATGACAGGTTTTTGACGGTTTAAACCGTGTTTAAACCTTTGTCATGTCAAAAACCACTTTTTGACGTCAAAAACCCAACCCTGATTCATAGTAAAATTTTAAAAGCCTAAAGTTTTGTTTTTTATATTAATCAAAATGTTGTAACAATGTGTTTTTCAAAGAACATCATTCTATTTACTTTTCAAAAAATCCTTATGAACTATATTTTATTAAGCTAATTTTTCATACGACAATTAAATTATAAATATAGGTTTTTGACAGTTTTTGACATTTTTGACAAGGTGGTTTTTGACATGACGGTTTTAACCATGGTTTAAACCGTCAAAAACTGTCACGTGTCAAAAACCTGCCAACCCTGAGTGCCTCAGTGCAGCACTAAATCTAGATTAACCTCTGCTGTAACACAAAAAATAAAACTGGAAGCCTTTTGCTGCCCCTTCACAAAATTCAAATCCGTATGATACCTTCACAAAATTTGTGTTCATAAAAACAGTTCTTTCACAAGATTTCATTTTACAAAAATGATCCTTTTATTATATTTTTCACTATTACTTTCAATAAGTGTTTGTACTTGATTTAACGAAACAGTATTATCTTGATGTTAAACACTATATAAAGCGACTGCTAAAATAAAATGTTTTACTTTATTTTATTTCTTTTTAAGCTCAAAAAAATTAAAACCTGGATTGAGACCCCTGAAGTTCTTTTATGTATAAAGAGTTTTAAAGGAAACTGTCTATTGATTTATTACAGGTTTTACTATTGAATATATGCTTTGATTAATGTAGTTTTGATTTGTGAGGTAATTTTGCAGAACCATTTAAATGTGCTATCAGTGAATAATATAGGTACCTGTAAAAATATTTTTTTAATCAAAAGTATATAAAACATTAAAATAAATAAATAAAGTAAGAATTACGCTTATTTTCATACTGAAACAAACAGTGCTGTTTATTAGATACAAATGCATAAAATAATAAATTGACAAACCTGTCTTGAGTTGACTAAAAGTGCACTGAAACTTCTAGATTTATCAGGCATTTTTCCTTGCACATTATTAGTTGCAGATCTGAAATAAATAAAAATATATTAAAAAAAAAAAAAAAAAAAAAAACTTTATCAATAAAATTAGAAAAACTATATTAAAAACAGAGTAATTAATCACAGATACAAAAGTACTATTAATTAGAGAAAGATAATATATATACATATATAATAAGAGAAAAATCTGATATGGACATCACATGACTTCCTTATACACCCATTGGAATTTACATATTGTTATGAAAACATCGAAATTTTTGTGTAAAGTAAATGATTCGTAAATAAACAGGCAGGTTCCAGTCCACAAACATTCCTGAAAGCAAGCACACACACACACAAGAACAAAAGGATTATATATACCGCTGAGACAAATATAGAATTTCTTTTTTAGGAATAATAGTCTATGGCTTATTACAGAATGGCTTACTGGCAAATGCACAGCTTAGATTTCAATGAAAATCATTCGAGTACAGATGGCCTATTTTTGCTCCCTTTGGCGAAAATTAGTCGAGAGAAACAATACATTTTACCAAAACAATTAACTCTGTTTAAAGTTTAAACTGAGACAAGGCTTACTGATTCTGGCTATACTGAAACAATATTAGCCGCCAAACTTCATTGGTAATCTCGCCAAGCCACCAAGTTCGTAGCCAATGCAGATTTTGGTCTTGGCATCAATTTTGGCGATTTGACGTCTAATTAGGCAACTTGGTGACCAAACTTAACGAGATTTTGCAGTTTAGGATTGCTAGAGTTTGGAAGCTTTAACTTCAATAAGAACAGAGTTCTAGAATTTTCCGGAAAGATTCATTGGTTTATAGTGCAGAATTAAATTCTTTGAAAATTCTATAGATGACTAACAAGCTATAAAAAATGAAGAGTGATTATTAATGATAGTAGACTAGAATTTGCCTATACTTTTACATGCAACTTTCCATACGGTATTACAGTAAAAGTAGAAACAGATGGTGGTTTTTTCATTGCCATGAAAGTAAGTGTTGACTTAGTGTCAAATTAGGTATTCAAATGTGGCGAAAACTGATAGCTCAGGACAGTTTGGAAATTCTAATTTCATTTCAATAGGAGTCAAGTTCAGGTATTTTACATCACAGTAGTGCTACACTAGTGTGACGTAAAATAAATAAATATTAATAAATAAATATTATTAATATATAATATTATTTAATATAAATATAATTAATTATATATTAATATATAAAAATAAATATTATATTTATTTAAATATAAGTTATTTAAATAAATGTACACTTCTATTTGTGAAAATAGCAACACCATGAAAGAATTGTCAGAAATTAATTAAATTTATTCCACATATTACTGATAGTGGTACAAATAAACGATCAAATGTACAAGACAAAAAAAAAAAAAAAAAAAAGAACGTCTGAAATCAGTACTTTGTATGTCTGCCATATTGAGTCATGACAGCCTGTACACGTCATGGCATTGAATCATACAGGCTCTGAATGTAATCCTGGGGAATGGCATTCCAGATGACTTGACTTGATGCCAATCTTACTGTGTGCCCTACCAGTTGTACGAGCGAGTCACCGACCAATGAAATCCCAGACATGCTTGATGGGCGACATATCCAGGGAATAAGCAAGCCATGGAAGAAGTGAAATCTGTTGCACACTGAAGAAGGCAGTCTGAAAAACATGTGCATGAGCATTATCCTGCTGAAATACAACAGCCGGAATGCTTCGAAGAATGGGAAGAACCTGGCTCAAATATTTCTCTTATGTAGCAATCACTGTTAAGGTTGCCTGCAATATGCACTAGATGGGATCAACAATTACATCCAATAGCTCCCCACACCATTATACTAGGCGTTTGTGCAGTATGACGCTGGATAACATATTGTGGGAGCAGACGTTCCCCCCTGTAATGTCTGACACGTACTCTGCCATCATTGTACTCCAGATTGCAGCAAGATACATCAGAGAAAACAATTTGTTGCCACTGGACATGCCACGTGCTGATCCCATTGAAGTTAGTGGCATCTGTGATTCAGCGGGAGGGAAATCCTGCATAGAGGAACCCTTGCACACAGTTCATGCTGCAGCAAACAGTAATGAACCATGGAGTTAGACAGTTTGTTGTCTCATGCTGTTATTTAATTGCATGCCCCTCTGCCAGGTTTTTGGCTTGTTTGATTCTCCTCTGTCCATTTCTTCCAAACACATATCACTGTTGTGGCATTACACTGTGTGCAGTCTGTGATTTCCCGATACGAAAATTCACCCTCTCGCATACTAATGATGTAGCCTCGTACAAACTCCGTTTGTTGTTGGTATGACACCCTCCGCTTTTGACGAGGCATACTGACCACCAATGAAATATTTACTGCAGACAGAGGACGATAAACAGATTTCAACCCGCCTTTACAGTCATTTATACACCTAGAACAAGCGACTGATAAGGAGTCTGTTCTCATTCCACACATGTGCAATCGCTTTGTAATTCTAATCATTTGCATGAAGCGCTCAACACCACTCTACGAGTGGTGAGCAGGGACTGCTCCCTGTTAAATCATTTACATGCCTTACATCACTTTACACTTCCTGTAAGTTTGGTTCAATTTGCATAATCCCTTCATGGTGTTGTAATTTTCCCAAACATGAGTGTATATATGAAGAAAAAACCTTCAAAATCTCCTTGCATTAAAACCAGCAATTTGCAATCTAAATTATATCAGAAATAAACAACTCAATCAAAAAAAATACATCAGAAACTAACCAATAAAGGGCAAAATTAACGGTCGCCACCGGCCACATGGCGACTAAATAAAAAAAGATGGCGATTAAAAATTATGCATCGATCGCCACTAAAGTCGCCACTTTTTGTGATCATTAAAAGATTCTAAAAATCGAGCGACGATAGGCAATCGAAGCCTTGTGATTTTCAATCTTTTTCCATCCATGGCATAAATGTCAATGTTCATTTTAAACTTGCTTTATTATACTCTACAACCTATAAAGAAGTAGAATTGTTTAATATATCTCACTCATATAATTTTTGGACCCCCCCTTCCCTCCCCCTAACAATCTGTGATCACACAGCTTATAGAAAGCTTTATAATCTCCAATCATTCTCCATTTGCAGTAAAAATATAAATATCTATTTTAAACTTACTTTATTAAATTCTAGAATCTGTAAAGAAGTAGAATTGTTTAATATCTCTCACTCATAATTCTTGTAATTCCCCCCCCCTCCCCCTCCAACGATTGGCAATTACATGCTCCACTGAAACCTTGTGATTTACAATCTCTCTCCATCCATAACATAAATGTAAATATTCATTTTAAACTTTCTTGATTAGATTCTAGAACCTATAAAGAAGTTTATAGATGTATCCCCCCCCCCCTGCCACACACACACACACATGTGCACTCCATTTCAACTAGCAGTTAATGATCAAATGTCCTGCAAAGCACAATATTTTTTCATTATTATCTCCATAGTATTTAATGTATATTTAACCCATTTAAGATATTTGACAAATGTGTGTATCAAAATTTGATTTGGCTTAAAGGTGTATTTTTCAAAAAAAATTGTATTTGCTTTCTTTTGAGTAGAAATCTTCCTTTTTCCTTCCCATTTTAAAGCAGAAATCTCCCTATTTTTAAAGCTACAAATTTGGCAGCTAATTAAATTATTTTTAATGAAGCAGCTAAGTTTCCATATCTATACTTTTTAAGAAGAAATATTTTAACTCTATTGAAATAAAATCATTTTAAAAAGTGTGTCTTTAAAAATAAGAAAAAATAATAAAACTGCTAAATGTATTTACACATGACCATGTAAAAGTTGTGATGATGATGAATCAGCTGATTCATTTACTAGAAAATATCAATGTGAACTGTGAATGATAACAGCTTATTTCACTTAAATAAATTGAAAAAAAAAAAAGTACTACTGAATTATCTGAAAGATAAAAACTTTTGCTGTTATTATTACAGCCCTAAGCAGATTATAATTTAGGATGTGCAATTTAGGATTTTTAAAAAGAGCATAATTACAAATTACAATTTCAGTGTCCCTGTGTTAATTTTATTATTATATGTATTCCTTATTTTCATATTTTTCTTGTGGTAATTATACCGCAAAATGGTGACGATGCTTTTTGCAGTCTGAAAGAAATAGTCTTATGTGAAAAGTGGCCACTAACTTAAAAAAGTGGCTACTAATGAAACTGACAGTACCGGCCACTGGCCACTAATGAATTTTCCCAGTTTTGCCCTTTACTAACCAAATCATCATAAATTACAGTTTTTAGCGAAAAATTCACTTAAAAAATACAAAATTATAACCGATCACAAATAAAAAAATAATAGAGTGTACAGTCATAGGACATAAAAGTATGAAATTTTATATCACAGCAATCATTATAACACACATAAACAACAACAAAAATCATCACTGGATCAACCTAACAATGCATGAAATTTCATATCGCTGTAATCATTATTATACACATAAACCAAAAAAAGAAAGCACTGGATGTGGATACCCCAAATTAGCAACACATGAATCTCAAAAGCAGGGTTGGCAAGTTTCTTCCAAGTGGAAGAAATGGAGGAAACTGTTTTTCTTTTAAAAAATTATCATATAGTAAGTGGCAGCTTTGTAAGATACAATGGATGCATTTTTCTTATAGAGTGATTCCATACCAACTCACCTAATGAGGGTTGCATGACCGACTTGGATTTTCTTTAAATTTGGTACACAGATTGATGATATAGAGGCATGAAAAAGTCCAAATTTTTAGCTACCTGCTCCACTTATTTATAGATATACAGGTCCTCAAAGTTTATCCGCCCCCTCAAAATACCAAGAAATTGATGTTACTTAATTTTTTTTTCTTAAACATTGTGCTCATGTAATATGAAAGTGTTAGGTATCTATGGAAACTAGTTATCCCAGGCATTCAGAAAAAAAATACTACAATGTTTATAATGAAAATCATTAAGGTACAGTAAGTACTCTTAGAAGTTGCAACTACAAAAATTTGATTTTCCCGATTTTGCTAAAATTAAGACATCAATTCCAAAAAAGGGAAAATAAAACCAAAGGTTTATTCACTTTCTGGTAGAGTACAAGTGTTTACCATAAATTGCTACACAATAAATTACTTGGGTTTCTCACTCCTTCTTGGAAATATTTAAGCTTAAAGACAAACTATAGGGCAAAAACATGCAATTTCGGCCACCTTGGCAGCCATTTTTCTCCTAAAGGGGGAGCACTAGAAACTTTATAATTTTTTTTAAAGAAGCTACTGATGTGTTAGCTATTCACAGGAAAAGAGTTTACTTTTGGTTATTATTTGCATAAAGAGATATCTTGCTGATAGTATATGCATGTTTTTCTCTAATACCATATGCTTGTGTTTCCCCTCTCACAGACTTAACATTGATAAAAAAAGATGTAAAAAAACAAAACTTATTGAATATTATATAAATATTGATTTAATATATGTATAAGACTTTATTTACCCTCTGAACGTTACTTAGTTACTTTTAGAAATAGTGTAGGTGAATGAATCATTGAATAAGGGTGCAATATGATTTTATTATATTCTGGTATTAAATCAAAACTAATGTGTACTCTATTTTTGTGATATTTTAAAGAAATATGTAGGAAACCTTTTATTTAAATAAAATTCAAGTTAGTATTTAGTGAAGAAATAAAATATTTACAAAACAGAAACACCTCATTTTATGTAAATTCAAAGAATCGTACACATTTTTTAAACAGGAATATCCCAATCACAAGATTGGATTACCTAAATTTGCTGATTTGCGACCGAAGTAGTGTGTGTTAGCTGGTAGTACAGGAATTCATTCAGTCTGTCTGTATGATTCACTAAAATGACAGGCTAATGATGGCATCTCTAAAATAATCTATTAAACCATCTATCAGTGATTTTTTTGTCTCATTATGTGTGTGACATTAACAATGAAGCATGTATGTTAGGATCTCGTTCACAGTGTTCACTCCAAACTGCATTTGAAGAATTTTTAGATATGTTAATGGATGATTATGATGAAGAATCTGAAGTGATGTTTCAACGGTGGATAACTACAGTCCATTCAACACTCATTAAATTACTTTGTCTGCACCTGATTTTAAATCGGAATCGGAACTTTTATTGAAAATGAAGTCCTAGGCAAAACACCATTACATTGCAAAATCTCAATCAGAGTATTTAAAAACAAGAAAAGCAGAACTAAAACCAGATGAGTGCATTTTATTACTTGATTTTTCTGAAAATTTTACTTTTATTGTACAGGATGCAATACAGGGATATCACTGGGAAAACACGCAAGCTACACTCCATCCTTTTTTAGCGCGTATGTTCGGGCAAATGATAACCTAAAAGTTATTTCTATGTGTATTATCAGTGACTGTTTGACACATGATACAGTGGCAGTAGTTTCTTTTAAAGGCCCGTAATTCCATATTTAACATAACAATAATCCAGACATATAGAAAATAATTTATTTCAGTGGTGGTAGCTCAGTGCAGTACAAAAACAAGAAAAACTTTTTAAATTTATGCCAACATAAAGATGATTTCAAACTAAATGCTGAGTGACATTTTTTTTGCCACTTCCCACGGCAAAAGCCCCTGTGATGCCACTGGAGGCACAGTTAAAAGGTCTGCTTACAGAACCAGCTTGCAACGTCCTTACAAGGATCAGATAATTTCTCCACGTGATTTATTTCATTACTAGCCGCCTTCGGCGACCAGCTGGTTCGCGATCCTTGAAAAATCCGACTTTATGAAACTCCCGCTCGGTGGCGCCTGCGGCGCCTTTTTCCCGTTTCAGATCTTACAACAGCTTATTGACATATAGTAAGATTATCTTTATTGAAAAGTTTAATCGCAGTAAATTCCTGTTCGGTAGCCTGTGGCGCCCTCTGCCACTTTTAATATCTGAAACAGCCTGTTCGCTCACCATGTTATGATCTTTCAAATTTCTGACTTTAGCAAAGTCCCGCTCGGTGGCGGCTGCGGCGCCTTGCCCCGTTTTAGAACATACAACACCTTCCTCGCTCATTAGAATTTAAAATATTGAAATTTTAAAATATTACATCACCATCTAGCGGTAGAAATTTCTGTAATCTACTGTTCAATTCTAAATCAACAAACCTTTCAAATGATGTATTACTTGTGAAAATATTTTAATTAGTAGCTGAGATACAAAAGAAAACCTAAACAGGAAACCTTAAAACGTGTAAATCGGGTAAAATTTCGAATAATACTTTCGATAATATAAAAGAACTTTAAAATATCTTTCGAATGATATATTAAAAATAATATAATCATAATTAGAATTTGAAATATCGAAATTTTAAAATATTTCAGCACCATGTGGCGGTAGAAATTTCTGTAATCTACTGTTCAATTCCAAATCAACAAAGCTTTCAAATGATGTATTACTTATGAAATTATTTTAATTAGAAGCTGAGATAAAAAAGAAAACCAAATACCTTGCCTTAAAATCTTAATATGCCAACCAATTTCAAACGCTGTAACTCTTTTTTTTTTTTTTTGCCTTTTTTCCCCTCTCCCTCAAGCCCTCCCTAATAATCGTACTCTTTCAAAAATATTCACAATCGAATTATTGGGCATTAAAACTACATACTACGAAATTTCGACGGCTGCAAATACTGCAAAATATAAAAGAAGACAATCTTTTTCCAATAAATATGTCATTTTTTTAATTATTATTCATATATTTTCATGAAAATTGAACAGTAGCTTTATAATATGCTGTCTTGGCCGAATATTAATTCAAATGTAACGTGAATGAAAATTTGAAAAAAAATGAAAATTGCAATTTTTCCCCCCAGTATAAAACACATGATATCTTAATTGATTAGAATCATTTCCGATTTCATCACAGACAGTTGTCTCGTATGTGTTTTGTTTCCGATCGAGACCGCTTAGAAAATCGTCTGCCTGTTGCCAACTAAATTTCATAGTTTAGTTAATTTTAAAAAATCTAATTGATGTATCGATAAGCCGCTTGCACTCTTAGATTCGTAAAAAAATCCCCTTTCATTTGGTACCAAATTCGTAACGATCGGACTAATATTTCTAATTTATTTTCCATTTTTTCTGCTTTTAACTCCGTTAAAATATCTATTTTTATGCAATAGCGGTGAATTCTGAGTCATTGAGATCGCTTTTTGATTAAGACATGGGTCTACATTTTAATTAATATCTCCGCAACTAATTAAAATTTTTAAATTCTGTTTTGACTATCAACTCGGGAAGGCTTCTGAGCACCCGTATGTCAAATTTTATACTTCTGCGTTCAGTAGGGGCGAAACGTATAGATGCACACACAGACAGACAGACAGACAAACATCTTCTTTTATTATTATAGATTGCGCAGGTAATTTTTAAAATATTAAGTTTTTCTTTGCATCTGAAGAATATGTAGCAGAAACAAGAGCATTGCTTTCTGAAAGACTAACTTTCACTGTAAGAATTGAGGGTATCAGGGATTATCATAAATTTATTCCTATCAGTAAATCTGTGCTTTTAGTTTCCATTGTATCTACATTACAAACATATCGAATCAGATTGAAGTATCTGCCATAGGTAAGCAACATGTCAAAAATTTAGTCTTAATAACATTTCTAAAAGTTTTTATGTTGCTTGCATGTATGATAAGAAATGGTGGTTAGGAGCTGCCTTAGAAAACTGTTTTGAAAAAGGTGATGTTCAATTACAATTTATGCATCCTCATGGCCCCTGCTAAAACTTTTACCGGCCAGAGAAACCAGACACATGCTGGATTTCATACAAGCACCTGTTAGATATAGTACCAATGCCATCAGCAGCAGCAGCCACAGGATGCATGTTTTTAATATCAAATGATACTGTGAAAAAAATACAGGAACTTATGCTTGCAGTTGAATAAAATTCTGTACACATCAATTTTTAATATATTGCTGTATTTCAAATATATTTACTTATGAAATAAATATTTATAGCTCCTTTATTTTGATTGATTTTTCAAGAAATTATATAGTACTTTATAATTACGGATGGACAACATCCAGTTTTGGAAAAATTCTATTTCTTGTTTTCATCAAATATCTAATTTTGCTATAAAATGTAGAAATTATTTTTTTTTTAAGTATTATTAAATAATTTAATATATTAAATTTCTTCAATTCTTGTATAGATAGTGCAGCTATTAATATATGCATTATTATTTTTCCTTTTTATTAATGTTAAGTCTATGGAGAGGGGGAACACAAGCATATGGTATTAGAGAAAAACATGCATATATTATCAGCAGGATATATCTTTATGCTAATAATAACCAAAAGTATACTCTTTTCCTGTGAATAGCTAACACATCAGTAGCTTATTTAAAAAAAATAAAAAAGTTTCTAGTGCTCCCCCTTTAGGAGTAAAATGGCTGCCAAGATGGCCGAAATTGCATGTTTTTGTCCTATGGTTTGTCTTTAAGCTTAAATATTTCCAAGAAGGAGTGAGAAACCCAAGTAATTTATTGTGTAGTAATTTATGGTGAACACCTGTACTCTACCAGAAAGTGAGTAAACCTTTGGTTTTATTTTCCTTTATTTGGAATTGATGTCTCAATTTTAACAAAATCGGGAAAATCAAATTTTTGTGGTTGCAACTTCTAAGAGTACTGTACCTTAACGATTTTCATTATAAACATTGTAGTATTTTTTTTTTTTTTGAATGCCTGGGATAACTAGTTTCCATAGATACCTAACACTTTTATATTGGATGAGTACAATTTTTAAGAAAAAAAAATTAAATAACATCAATTTCTTGGTATTTTGAGGGGGCGGACAAACTTCGAGGACCTGTATATCTATAAATAAGTGGAGCAGGTAGCTAAAAATTTGGACTTTTTCATGCCTCTATATCATCAATCTGTGTACCAAATTTAAAGAAAATCCAAGTCGGTCATACAACCAACTTTTATTTTTTTAGGTGAGTTGGTATGGAATCACTCTATAAATGTTACCGTTAAAGCTCAAAATCCGTTAATGTGCAGACTACCTAATCTACAGATTAACTAAAATGACCTGTTAAAGTGCAGAATCAAGAGTTTTCTGCATTTTAACTAGGTAATCTGCACATTAGTGGCTTCTGTATCGTTAAAGTTTAAATGTTTCTTTCGAGCCTTAGTTTTTTTACATTCACTATGGTGTCAAACAGTCATGTGATACAGATAGGCAAATGACCTTCAAACATAAACTAAAACTTTTACTCCTTCCGCTCCGCTATGATAAACAACGCAAAATGTGGAGGAAGCGATGCATGATTAGGTTTCTTATTATGACAAACACAAAATTTAAAGTAACAAGTAAGTTATAATTGTTTTAATTTTGATTTTATTTCTTCTCTTTTTTAATTCTGTCAATGTAAATTTGTAAATTTCATTTTATTAATGAAATCAAATCTTAATTAAAAGCTCTCTCTCATGAAATTCCATTTTGAATTATGAATATTAAATATACAACACAGTAATTATTTCCTCCCAAATAAAAACTATTAAACCACAACTTTTTAAAACTAATTTATTTTAAAATTTATTTAAATTACTATTAGTTACAGAAAAAAAAAAAAAAAGTATTAATTTTTAACTCTGAAAAATATTACTCAGGAACTAGAATTATATCTCAGGAACTAGAGCACACAATTTCATATGAATTTATATGTAGTTGCACTTTGATATAAATTAGTGTCTATCAAATTTTGGTGGAAATCGCTCAACAGGTGACGATATGATTTTTTCTATTTAAGGTAAGACTATATCTCAGATTGTATTGTATATACTCGATCAAAACTTGATAAGTGAGAAGGCCATTATGGAAAAATTATGCTCAATCAATTTTGGTGCATACCGACCGATAGGAGACGCTGCTACACTGCAGATTTTCCCTTGAATGGGAAGACTATATCTCATATTCTATTACCATTTATTGCACAAAACTTGGTATATGAAAGGACAACTGTGAAATACTATGCTGATTCAATTTGGGTATATATTGGCCAACAGGTGGCACTGTTGCACGCGTAAATAGAAAGGCTAATTTTCAACTTCTATGACATATAAATGTGCCGAAACAGATATTAACTTAATTTGGTGTATATTGGCCTACAGGTGGCGCTGCTATTACTCACCTTTTGTGATTTTCCACGTGGCTACATTTCAGCATCTGTTGATTAAATTTGCATCAAATTCCACAGATAAATAAAAATATTTATTGTAAGAAGCTATGATTGAATTTTTGTGCATGTTAAACAGTACCTGGTAGAATGATACAGAAGAAAATTTTGTGAAGGCCATAACAGACTATTTTTTAAAATAATTAAGTGGTGAAAAATATTATTGGAAAATTCAAAATATTGACAATTTTTGTAATCAAACATTAGCTTATCTCAAAATTTTCTTTTCCTTATTTTTATTTTTTTTTTTTGTTATCCTAATGCTGATAATTTCAGGACTTTTTTTTTAAATGGCATATTATATCACTGAATATAAAATGTAATTAGTTAATATACATGTATAGCTATTATACTGTACTTTCTTTTGTTAATTTTTCCTTTCTGGTTCCAGAACACACTGGGCTAAATATTTTCAGTTGTTTCTTAACAGCAACAACCTCCTACATAATAGTTTTAAGAAAATCTCAAAAAGAGCTGATGAAAAATTCATAAAAAAAATATCTTTTAACTACAATAAGATAATTTTAATTTATATTAGGGGTGGGAATCGATTAAGAGTTTTAACTGGGTTAATCATAGTTCATTAATCGGTCGATTAATCGGATTTTACTTTTCTTCATATAATTTTATTTCAATAATGAATAAAACTCTCATATTGTGTAAATATATTATTCATAAGTTTGACTGAATTTTTTTTTTTTTCAAAATTTTTTGTCTAATCAATTAATTATATCTGTTTCATAACTGAGATTTAAATCAATTTTCAGAGTAATAATTGGCGACTTTAAGTGTTAATTTTATATAAATATTTTCACTTATTCATTTTTTTTTTTTTAATTTTTTTTTCTTATAAATTAATTTTTTGATTCATTTTGAAAGAAACATTAAATGAATTTATACATACTTTAGTTTTATATTTGCAGGCCTTGTCCATCTCACTTGTCACTATTTTTAAATGAATTCTCAAAATTCCATATCCTTATCATAAAAATCTCAAATTCTTATATTTTAGTTCTTCTTTGTCACTTCGGACTAGAACACAGAATGCTATTTTCTGTTTCTACTTCAATAGTTACTATCAGCAATTCTGAACAGACAATAAACGCTTGAAGATACCGTGAAACTCTGTTGCCATTTCCCCCATCAGAGGGACAGTGGAAATCTCAATCCTTTTTTTTCTCTCTCTCTTTAGCATTTCCATTTTTTGAAAGCTTCTTGTTTCTAAGAATACTATTATGCCAACACTTTTTGTAGAAGGTTACAGACAGGAGGTGTTGCTCCAGCATGCACATGAAGCGGCATTTTGTTTAATAACTATCCTCCCCCTTTTCTCTGTCAACAAACGTGCAACAGCTTTTTTTGAGAGGTTTTATATTTATTTATTTAATTTTTGCTTTTTCATTATTTGATGGATGTTTATTAGAATGTTTGTTAGCAAAGTATGTGAAAGAACATTTTTTAGGCAGAACAACATTTTTACTTCAATTCGTAGTTTGAAAATTTTAATCGAATTAATCAATGCAATTAACTCGATTAAAAAATTTGATCGGAACTAAGCATTGGTCGATTAACTGAACCGATTAATCGGCACAGCCCTAATTTATATCCTTATAATATATAAGACCCCCCCCCCCTTTTTTTTTTTTGAAAGAAGGACCCAGATCTTTGGAACCCATGGGTCCCGGGATTTTGAAAGCCTAGCAGCATCACTCAGCACAATAAAAAGGTTTAGAACATTAAATTTAAATTTCAGGGGAGATAAATTCAATTTATATGTAAAAGTATTAAAACTTTACTTTTAGGTACATTATAAAGTCTTTAAAATGTTCTTATTGCTTGTAAAGGTAAAAAAAAAAAAAAAAATCTAGTAATCCATTATCCCAAATACCCTGAAATTGGACATTTAGCTTTTCCTTCATTTACTGTTTAAAAATTGTCAAAGTGACACAAAATGAGAGGAGAGAGAAGGTACATATAACAGCTTTATATTATAGCATGTGGTATGGTGAATATTATTTGCTTATTAGAGAATAAAGTATTTATCCATTGCTAGTTGAGATCTTTTTAATTTGATATTTGAAACGGGTATATATTATATGTGATGTCTTAGATAGTTTGAAATGTCACGTAATATGCATACTCAAATATTTTACAAAAAAATTATAAATAGCTTCAATTTAGGTATTTACCCAATCAACATAAAGACCTATAATTATTTTACAACTTTTATATTTTTATTGGTATTTTAAAACTGTATGAATTACTTTGTGCATTTCGGTTATTTGTTCACTAGGCATTCTTAATTTTCACAAATTAATAAAAAAAAAAATCACAAATTATTTACAAAATTCCCAAATGAGGTATCATTTTCAAAAACCTGGATTAACCCCTGAGCAAGCAGTGGCAAATGAACTGAAGTCGAAAACGCTCTTTTTCTGAGAACATAAAAAATTAGCGATTTTAATCGTAAGAAATGACTAAAAATGATAGTTAAAAAAATAAATGTAAAAAGAATTTTTCATTTTTAATAATATGATTCCTGCATATTTTATTAAGCAGAAACACGATGTTTTTCTTTCTTGGTTAATTCATTTACTAAAATTTTTAATCTAAAACACTGCTGAAGTTATTCCATTTACATATCACATGTATGCAGATATTGAAAGATAAATATATACTCTCACTCCTCCCTTATAAATTTCTTGTTTATGCCATTGGATACCGTAGTTGGATAATAGAAGTAAAATATATCTATAAAATAAATTTATGCATTAAAGAACTTACGATGTTGAATCAACAGATTTGTCATAAAATTTCGACTCTCGAAGATTCGAAAATTCCTTTTCAAATAGTGTTTGTGGCTCTCTTCTATTTTGATTAGCAACCTGATTACTGTTTCTGTCGGCAGATTTATCTTCGGAATTTGCTAATAAAGGATTACTTTTTTCAACAACTGGTTCTTTTGATGTAGACGGCTTTTCATGGATATTTTCTGATACTTTTTGTTGCAAAGACCCTGGTTTAAAATACCTGGGTGCCTAAAATAAGTAAATCGTAAACAATTAATTAAATTATATCCTTGACATTTTACAATAGTAATAAAATAATCTATTAACTTACAGTTGCCAATATTTCATCAAACGAATCATCTATATCTTCAGGTATATGAAATTTTTTAGACTTTTCCATTTTCACTTGTTGTACTTTTTTTTAAAAAATTGCTTAAGACATCCTTTTATAAAAGCAAAAGTTAACAAGTGAGAAGAGAATTACCGCCATAAACTACTAAATATAAACCAATATAAACAAAAACAATACGGTTGGTTGGTGCAAGGTTCGGTTGGTGGGTTGGCTATAGAGCATTTCCTCGTGACGTCTGGTGGTTGGCAAAAAAGCGCGCTCGACTTTCCCGCGCCCCGCCCACCATTGATTTTCCCACGGAGTAAAAAGACAGGAGAAGAAGGTAACGCTGAAATTTTGTGATGTTGTTTTCTAATGTTTACAGATGGCGCCAGCGTGCAATCCTTCCTTCTCTCCAGCTTCCGCAATGTTATTCAATGGGGAAATGTCTCGTTTTAATTATTTTTTTAAAAATAATATCAAGCTGAAAAAATTTCGATTGAAAGCAAATTTCATTAAATAGAGTATTCTAACCGACATGTTTTTTTTAAGAGCCATTTTATACTAATTTTACTTTGAAAGAAAGCTTTTAAAAAATGACGATTCTTATGAACCGAAGCTAGCTAAAACAGGTAATTGGGAGGAAGGAGAATGGATGAAATTTTGTAAAGAAAAAAAATAAACTTACTTTAGGTGCAGAAAACACGAACTCGGACTTTATTTTTCTCCAAGGGCTTTTTTTTGTTTTTCTTATCACTATCATAGCCTGTTTTACAACTAGGAACGAAGCATTTATTTGAAACATCTGAATTATGCAGTTTTAAGAACTTACAAAGAAATTAAATTGCTTAAAATAAAAAATTTTAAATGTACTTCAGCAAAATTCTATTGAAAACAACAGTATATCCGCGCCGAAGTAGGGAGGAATGACAAGTGGCGCCCTCAATATTTACCAAAAATTTAGATCACAGTTTCGTAGTTTTCTCCCATTGGACCTTCAACTCCTATTAATATTACTCCGTGGATTTTCCTATGGTAGTAGTCAAGCCAAGTAATCAAGCCGCTTTTTGCCAACCACTCATAAAAGTTGAGATGTTTGTTTACAAACATGGAACTGCCCTATTAGAGGAAACGTATTTTTTGTAGTAGAAGTTGAGTGGATGGTAGGGTGACCAAATGTTTGAATGCTGAAATGGGGATATGTCCCCAATTTCTACATTTAAAGTGGGGACAAAATGTTTTTAATTATACTGACCAAACGTCCCCATTTTCTGGGGACAAATGGGGACGCCCTTTTTTTTAAAGGCATTTTTCTAAGTTTTAAAAAGTTGTAGAAACTAAATTATTAATCAATAACACTTTATTTTTAGTCCTTATTTATTAGGAATGAAAATATACATCCATAATTTGCTAATTGTAGCAACTTTTAATGCTTCTCTATTATAAAGGTACTTGGTCTAAGGTCTTGGTAAAGGTCTGGTCAGTCTATTTTAATTCAAATTATAGATTAAAATGCAGCAAGTACACACATAAAATGAATCAGCATATATAGTTACGCTCACGGAGTAAAAAGACAGGAGAAGAAGGTAACGCTGAAATTTTGTGATGTTGTTTTCTAATGTTTACAGATGGCGCCAGCGTGCAATCCTTCCTTCTCTCCAGCTTCCGCAATGTTATTCAATGGGGAAATGTCTCGTTTTAATTATTTTTTTTTAAATAATATCAAGCTGAAAAAATTTCGATTGAAAGCAAATTTCATTAAATAGAGTATTCTAACCAACATGTTTTTTTTAAGAGCCATTTTATACTAATTTTACTTTGAAAGAAAGCTTTTAAAATATGACGATTCTTATGAACCGAAGCTAGCTAAAACAGACAATTGGGAGGAAGGAGAATGGATGAAATTTTGTAAAGGAAAAAAATAAACTTACTTTAGGTGCAGAAAACACGAACTCGGACTTTATTTTTCTCCTAGGGCTTTTTTTTTGTTTTTCTTATCACTATCATAGCCTGTTTTACAACTAGGAACGAAGCATTTATTTGAAACATCTGAATTATGCAGTTTTAAGAACTTACAAACAAATTAAATTGCTTAAAATAAAAAATTTTAAATGTACTTCAGCAAAATTCTATTGAAAACAACACTATATCCGCGCCGAAGTAGGGAGGAATGACAAGTGGCGCCCTCAATATTTACCAAAAATTTAGATCACAGTTTCGTAGCTTTCTCCCATTGGACCTTCAACTCCTATTAATATTACTCCGTGGTTACGCTCATCAGTGCCTGACTGTGTTAGGCTTACGAGATAGCCTTGAATTTTGTCTCTTAATTTTCATACTTTAGTGAATTTTAAAAAATCTAATTGTCCGATCGATAAACTGTTTAATCCGACGGATTCAGAAAAATTGTCCCTTTCATTTGGTACCTTATTTGTAACGAGTTTTTTATTAGATTTTTTAAAATTAATTAAAATATGAAAATAACAGCTTAGATAACAAAATAGAAATTTAAAATTTTTTTTTTCAGCATAAAATGAAATATGCTTTCACGTGAAAAAAAAAAAAAAAAAAAAAGAGATGTCAATAATATCCGCGATTGTAATGAAATGCTCGCCCTCTGGTGGGCTAAGGTGAAATTATCACACCACTGATAGCTTTCACGCTGAAACAATGATAGAAGAAGAAAGAACAATAATAAATACACGCAGGGCCTGATTATCCAAAAGGCTCAGGAAGCACAAGCTTCCCCTCTAAAATTTAAGCGGGGACCCCATAAGGATTAAAAACATGGTCTTGAATTTTTTGTTTCATATTTTCACACTGAGATTGAATTTTTTCTGAGAAAGGTTACCTAAAACAAGACAAAACACTCACTATTTCGGAAAAAATCTAATATTTAACCTCAAAATCTCAGTGCTCTTAATTAAAAAGTTGTATGATTTTAATGTTCTGTGTAGAAACCACCCAGGTGTACGAAAAATAAATAAATAAATAAAATAATAATAATAATAATAATAATAATAAACACTCTTTTTTGGTCTATAGCATTTTTATATTACTACTATATGCAACAGGAAAACAAGATTTTCAAAAATGAAAGGGGGCCCCGAAATGATGCTGAGCTTCCCCTAGCTACAAAGCTTAATCGGGCTCTGAATACACGTGTGGCTATTATATTTACTAACAACTGCAGTTGGGAAAGCGCCATCTATCGATCATTACAAACGCGGATAGGAAAAACTACATTAGTCATTTTCTTTTTAAGACCTTTTCTTATACCCGCTCTGTCTGTCACCGACGTTTGTCCGAATGTGTCGGTCTGAGACTACAATTTAACACAGTCAGATTTTCGAATGTTTAATTAGTTTTCTTTTAGTTAATAAAAATATGAAAATAATAAGCTAATAATAACAAAAAAAAAAAAATAAATAAATAAATAAATAAATAAAAATAAAAATAAATAAATAAATAAAAAATATAAAAAATAGCCATTTAAATTATAACCATAATTTAATTGCTGCCAAAAAAATTTACGAGTTCATTTTTTTCCCGACAGAAAGGTAAATACATTTATCTAAACGTGAATAATAAAAAAATATAAAAATAAATTATGCATCCCATAAAAATTGACGTTATTATTACTTAAAATTTTTTTTTAGATATTGATAAAATGCTAATATAGTTTACGATGCAAAACCAGTTGTGCTAAAACCAGTTTTATTTATAAATCCTCCTGAGCGATTTTTTTAATTTTTGCGTTGAAGTACACCGAGCATTTTTCGCCAAGAAGTTTAATTTGGCAACAACGATTTTAATCTAGGTAGCGCATCAAAAATATAAAAATTATAAAATATTACAAAAAGAAAAAATAACACTTATTAATAAAGTGCCCTTTTCTTAATGCACTAAAAAGAGCAAAATAACTTTTTCAGCTTAGTACCGCCGATCTGAATACTCGCATTTTACTACTATTCCAATAAAATTACCCCTCAAACAAAGAAAAGGGCGGCTCAAACCCTTTTATACCAAAATTTCGTGAAAATTTTAAGTTATTATGAAGTTACGAAAATATAAGCTGAAGTTATCCATATAGGAAATTTTGGTATAAAATGGTTTGAGCCGCCCTTTTCTTCGTTTAAGGTGCAATTTTACTGGAATAGTAGTAAGATGCAAGTATTCAGATCAGCGGTACTGAGCTGAAAAAGTTATTTTGCTCTTTTTTAGTGTATTAAGAAAAGGGCACTTTATTTTTTTAAATAAGTGTTATTTTTTTATAATAAAAAAAGCGGAAAAAGCATAATATTTTACATGGAGATATTTTGTAAAATTAGACCAATTTAAAAAAAAAAAATGCTTTTTCTTTTTTTCCCACTCGCATTACAAAAATATTTAAAATAAAATTATGCAAAAACATTGAAACAGCTTGGACCTCTTCGCAGAATTTGAAATTTGGCACTGAGGTAGCTCGGACGTTTCTCGCCAAAATGTTTACTTACGTATTTGCGAAAGCTCATCGCCGAAATGACAACAAAATTATAAATAATTTTATACACACACACACACATATATATATACTAGGGGGCTCTGCCCCCTGCTCGCTCCGCTCACCAACCCCCAAGGAAGGCTTTCCCTCACCCCGACTTGCTTCTCTCATTAACCTCTGCTGGATTCTAACCGACTATTCTCAACTTTGCCTTTCATTGAATTGGAATATTAATAATACATAATACAAGAGAAAAGTTTAACAATATTATAGATATCCACCATATTTGGTATCACATTGAAATACACAATATTTAATATTATATCGTTTCTAGTATGTGAAAAATCTGTCTTAACGTTCGACAGTTTAATAACAATTTGCCATTATTTTGAGAGAAATCATACGTTAGACAGCTAGACACACAAAATAAACAACGATAGCACTAACTGTTTAGAACAGAGAGAAATTCTTAACATCTAAATGATTTAGCATTACAGCTTTAGTATACGATCCACTTGTTAAATTTTTGTCACTGTTTGACGATGAATTTTTCGGGTATTATTGCTTGATTAAAGAAATTATGAACTTATTTTTTCTAATGCCTATATTTTTACTATTGAATTTTTTAGTTAATTTAGGGCAATATGTAACACTCTGCATTTATTTCCAATGTACAGCAAGGTTTAAAATGGTGCTTACAACAGTAAAGATGCAACTTTTTAAAGTGCATTTTTCCTAGAATATGATTTAGTCGGAAGTCGGATCCATTGAAAATAAATGTCTTATGTGATTATTGCAATTATTATAAACATTTCATTAGTAGTAGTACGACAGGAAAATTTTTTTCAGATAGCTATTTTGCATTGTCGCCATGAATTTGCAAAGATGTCCGTCAATATTTTACCACTTCTTAAACTATATTAAATACTAAGTTAAATCGGGAAAAAAAAAAAAATCACATTTTTCGAAACCTACTGATAAGTGAAAAATTCATCTTTGATTATATTCTAATAACGAATTGCCGGTTTGGAGTATTCGAGATAGACCATCACGATTCATAAATTGGATGGCTTTTGAATATTTGTTGACAATTTGAATAAATAGTCATGATGGCTCCTGAATACTTGTTGGCGATATCTTCTGAATAATTATTATTGTTGGCGATATCTACTGGCATATATTGATCATGACAGCTTAATAGTTGTTGGCGATATCTCCCGAACTTGTGTTAATGATGGCTTCTGAATATTTGTTGGCTACATCTTCTGGATATGTAGTGATTTGATTACATCTTGATTTTTTTACATATATATTATATAATATTGAATTTAGAAAATAAAAAATGCGTGTGGAGAATGAAATATAATGATATTGGATAATTTAATTTATAGAGACATCAATGGTACAGGAAAAACTACTTTAGTCATTTTCTTTCTAATAATACTGATTATATTTTACCTGGAGATATTTTGTACATTTAGGCTGGGATTGCGGTGCCTCGTTCTTAAGTCTTACCTTAAATGTTACGAGCTTTCGTAGATGGGCGTGGTTAAGAACGATCTTAACTTGGTATTGCGGTGCCTCATGCGTAAGTCCTCCGCGTGTCCTCGTAAGAGAAAGCCAGCCAGCCAATGGGAGACGCAGAGCGAGCTATGTTGTGATTGCGCGCGCATCCAGTTACGATTCGACTTAAGATAGCTCTGAGGTTGTCTTAAGATAGTGAGACACTGCAATACGACTTGCGTTTTGTTTACATCTTATCACAGCGTTTGTGCGTAAGATAGTGTTGAGCGAGGCACCGCAATACCAGCCTTAGACCAAATAAAAAATGTTCTTCCTTTTTTCTCACTTGAATTAAGTTAAAAAAATATTTAAAATAAAATTGAAAAAAAAGAAAAAATTGTGCTAAAGCAATGGTACAGTTTAACCTCTTGGCGAAATTTTAAATTTGGCACCGAAGTAGCTTAGACTTTTCTCGCAAAAATCTTGACATGCATAACTGAGATAGATAATTTAAGTCATCGTCAAAATAAATGAATAATATTATAGTTTTAAAAAATTAAAGAACACGCTTTTATAGAAATGTGAACTAAAAAGCACAAAATATCTATCTTAGTATTAAAATGCAGGGTAAGAGAAAATCGTGTGAGTGACACACCGTAATATTTACATACATTTAAATCTTTAATTAAAATAACTTAGAATTAAACAAAAACCATTTTTAAAACATCTCCCCTGACAGGGATCGAACGCTGGACCTTTAGGTTCGTAGCGCGGCGCCTTACCTCAACGCCACATCGTTCACGTAGGAAAAGTATTTTTTTTTACAATATAAATTTTTTGTTTGCTCCCAGAGAAGTTACAAACAAACATACATACATACAGGTGAAGCTAATAAAAGCGTGTTAAAAATTTAAAATCTGCCAGTGAGGTCCTGTATTATCTGTAACTAAAATATTTTAGCAATGCAGTTACTTCATTGCATTACATGGAAAAATAGACAAAAAAAAAAAAAAAAAAAAAGTCCTGTTGTATTAAATTAAATTCTGTTTTCTGCAAAGTTTTACATCAATGCTTAAAAAACAAAAATAGGTTGCGAATTTTATTATTATTATTATTATTATTATTATTATTATTGCTCTATTTTATAATTTTTTTCGGTACTTACGTATCAACGCCACAGCAGCAGAAGTTGCGCCAATAAAGAGCAATCTTGTTGCTCGCACACAAGAGACATAGGGGGACAGCGAGACATCTTTTGGAATCTTATTTATCAAAGTTTATATGGCGACAGCATCAGGTGAAAGATAATAGAGACAGTTTTGAATCTATGTTAAACTCTATATCGGCCCATTTTCCACCGAATCAGATTGACTACTTTGTTTTAAATAAAGTGTTTTGAATTTTGAAAGTGTTTTGATTTTAAATAAAGTGTTTTATTTTATGATTTGTCGCAAAAATTTTAGGTGTAGATTGACGGCACTTAATCTGTAGCCGCGGTGGCGTTAATACGTAAGTATCTTTGGAACAACTTCAGTATAACGCCACAACGATATTTGGCGATTTTTTGTTGGCGATTATGGCTAAATCATAAATCTAAAAATCATAAATGATAAAATCATAATCGAAATCATAAAACATAAAATCATGAATCCAAAATAAACAACATATAGGCTGCCATATTAAATCGCAAACAGTCCAGAACCACATCGTTTTTGTTCAAAACGGCGCCAAATTAAAATCGCCAAATTCAGCTGTGGGGTTATACTGAAGTTATACCAATTTCTGGGCTTAACAGACCTCTTATTCTATACCAATCGTTGTTTAACATAATAATTATATTCATTACTAAATCTTTTTCGCCTAACGTTAAAATAAAAACTAATAATATAAACTAAACTAATAGTATAAACTTAACAACTAATAATATAGAATAATAATATAAACTAAATTAAAAATATAAACTATTTTTCATTTCATTTTTATTAAATTTTTACTCAATATTTTTTAAATATTGGTTATTTTCATGTTTTGCTATTCTAAATAATTTTTTTCTTCTCTCGAGCATCTCAAAGATGCCAATTTTTCAATTTTTCTTATTTACACCATTGATCTCATTTTAATTTTCCTGAGGAAAATGATGTCAGAAACACAGAAAAAAACGCCATAAGAGAAACTTTTCACTCCGGTGGCAAATAGAGTACCTTTATAAACCCGACGTTTTAAGTTATAACTTCGTTAATTAAAATGATAGAAATTTCTAAGCAGCTGAAATGCCTTCCTTGAAGCAGGCGGACTACACTGATACCTCTCATGATGCAGAGCACTTTGACCTCCGCGAGAACATGCTGTCGCAGGCAAAAAAAAAATTGACGCCAGCGACAGTTACTATTTCGCAGACAAAAAAAATTGACGCCAGCGACAGTTACTTTTTTTAATATATATATCTCTACTAATATATAAATGCGAAAGTTTGGATGGATGGATATTTGTTACTCAATCACGCGACAACGGCTAAACGGATCTGGATGAAATTTGGTACAGAGATAGAGAATAGTCTGGAATAGAACATAGGCTACTATTTATACCGGAAATTTGATTAGGTTTTTTAAAATTAATTAAAATATGAAAATAATAAACCGGTAATTGACTTAATATAAGCCATTTAAATTTTTAATTGTTGCCAAAAAACGTTTACGAGATATTTTTATTTATTTATTTATTGTTTTCAACATAAAATGAAATCCGCGATTGTAATGAAATGCTCGCCCTCTGGTGGGCTAAGGTGAATATATCATACCATACCACTGATAGCTTTCACGCTCAAACAACGATAGAACAACAAGAAAGAACAATAAATTAATACACGTGGCTATTATATTTACTAACAACTGCAGTTGAGAAAGCTCCATCTATCGATCATTACAAACGCGGATATGCTTTCACGCGAAAAATAAAAAAATTACTGAATGTTAAATTGGTCGATGAGAAAATAACACTTAATTTTAAACTTATAATTTTAAAGTAAAATAGTAATGATATAAATCTAACATATTTCTTCTGAATTTTATTTCATGGCATATTTATATATACCTCACATTCTGATTTTTTTTTTAGTACGGCAGATGAAACACGCTTGGCATAAAAGCTAATTCAGTATTATATTAAATGTATTTTATTATTGATAATTCTGGACAATTTTTTCAATTTTGATGCTGAAGTAGATCGGACATTTTTCGCCAAGGAAAAGATAGAAAGAATTACGCAAGCGAAGTGATGACGTCACTAGCCGTTCGTGGATGCAAGGAAAATATTTCCTATGTTAAACACCCATTGGATTTTTTGTAAAAAATTATTAAAAATCGAGGAAAATTATTTCCCGATTTTAATTCCCATATTTTGGTATAGATATGTATTAGTTATCATGTCCATACGTTAGATTACGTTATTTTTGTTGTAAAATTGACAAAATTTGAATTTTTAATTTCAAAACTCTAGAAAAAAAAAATGGCAAACTTCCATATTCGATTGAAAACACAAACCAAAGGATGATATTAACACGATAAATATCCAACTAATATACTAATTAAAAGGAAAATGATAAATATTCTATCATAATTTGAAGTCAAATTTGTTTTCAAATGTCTAAATAAAGTATCTGATATAAGATATTAATATGTTGCAACGGAATAGATTTGATATCGGTCATCCTTAAAAAAAAATATATCGCCAAATTATTTGGCGAACATAATTTAATTCCTTTCAAAAATCGGTTATTTTAACAACTTATATTAAGAGAGTAATGAATAATATGAAACAATATTTCGTGCAATGCATATTACGAAAATATACATCTGACATGTATATTTTCGTATTACGTTTTTGATCACCAAATACAATAAGCGCCAAGAACGACAGAGTTTTGAAATTTAAAATTAAAATTTTGTCAAATTTACAGCAAAATAACTCAATCTAACACATGCACATGATAACTAATACATATATATACCCAAATATGGCGATTAAAATCGGGAAATAATTTTCCTCGACATTAATAATTTTTTTACAAAAAATGCAATGGGCGATTAACATAGGAAACCATTTTCTTGCATCCACGGACGGTCAGTGACGTCACACTTCGTTTGCTTATAGGAACAATAATCGATAAATTATATTTTGGTCAAAAACGGCAACAAAAATTCAAAAGTCGCCAAGGGCATTAAGGCTGTACCATGATCTGGTTTACATATTAATTTATTTTTCTATATACCAACTACTATTAACTAAGCATGAAGTATATATAACCGCAGAATAATAATAATAATAATAATAATAATTGTCTCATGCGATAGAAGTAGCCGATCATAGCATATTGTAATATTATATGTGGCTAGAAATTGCTGTCATTCTATAGTTGATCGATTAAATCAAATAAATATAGGAAATAACTTGAGACCAAATATTATGTACATCACGTATAATGTTGTTCATATGTAACTGGGATTCAGATATAAAATAGCTACTTCAAGTTTTTCGATACTGTCCGTATCGAAACTGTCATATATCATAAGCACCCAAATGGAAGCCCACGGGTAAGCCAATGTCGCAGGCAATAGGGACAGGCACCGGCGATTGCAAGGACGAACAAGTCGATGTCGAAGGCAGAGGGAACCCAAAGCGAGCTTTTGACCGATTTCAGTTTTTTCTTTCTTTTTTTCATAAAGCTATATAGAGAAGAGTTTGCCAGCAAAGCGGGCAAAGCCGTCCAAAATTGTTTAAGAACTAAAATATTATTCAACAATTCGCCGGGAGATGAAAAAAAAAAATCATTTATTTGTAAAAAAAACAACAAAAAAAGTTAAAAATTTGAAACTCATAAATATTATATGAATTTCACCGCATAATTAAGATTTTAATTCACCAGTCGCCAAATTATTATTAGAACCAGATTAATATTGTGCAATAGTGAACTAAAATCATACAAAGAAAGGTTTCGAAATAAAGTTCATAATTGACGACCCAGTTTTTATACTTCCGCAACGCAGTGTCTTAGTACAGGATCCCTATGAACGAATTTTAAATTTTTATCGCCATGTTGGCGATAACTTTTTATTTTTTTATTTTGCCATTTTATTTTGGCTTTCAGTGAGTTACAAACTTTTTTGAGTAGACTTTATCAGACTCTGTTTTGCACTTCTGAAACCACAATGATAAGGTTTCATTACATTACATATTACGATGGTGGCGTGCTAACTCCGACGTGCCATTTCCAGACATAGTCAAAGTCCCTCTTTGTAAGGGATTAAAGTGTTGAAGGAATGTGTCTTAAAAGGATTATTTTATACTTGGCCCACTCCCTAAAGTCTATTGACCGGAAATGTAGCTAAGTTGAATTTTGGCGATAAATTTACTAGTTTTAAGTAATTTGAAAAATTCCCATTTGCGCGAATAAAGTAAAAATACAAGAATAGTACGAGTTACATGCGTTCTCAGATTCATACACAGCTAGGTAGAAGTGTCCAGTAATTTTTTTTTTTTTTTGGTTTTCATGTGAGCGAAGCGAACATACGTGCGTGATACTGATTGCTGCAAAAACGAGTTACATGCGTTCTCAGATTCATGCATAGCGAGGCAGGTGTGTCCAGTGATGTTTATTTTTGGTTTTCATGTGAGCGAAGCGAACATACGTGCGTGATACTGATTGCTGCAAAAACGAGTTACATGCGTTCTCAGATTCATGCACAGCGAGGCAGGGGTGTCCAGTGATGTTTTTTTTTTTGGTTTTCATGTGAGCAAAGCGAACATACGTGCGTGATACTGATTGCTGCAAAATCGAGTTACGAGCGTTCTCAGATTCATGCACAGCGATCGCAGGGGTGTCCAGTGTTTATTTTTTCTTTTTCTTTTTACGTCCGTGGTAGGGATTGCCGCGGAACAGACTTACAGGCGTTCTCAGATTATCAAGTCAAAAAGGACGAAATCCCCTGCAAGCCCGGTCTTGCAATTTCTGGTCGCGCAAATGGGAATTTTTCAACACTTTAATCCCTTACAAAGAGGGACTTTGACTATGTCCGGAGATGGCACGTCGGAGTTAGCACGTAACCAGATCAAACCGTCAGTTCCCACACATGCATATCAAAATTTCCACGTGAACGAAGTCGCGGGTAACAGCTAGTATATATATATATATATATATATATATAAACTTTTTATGTACCATGTTTTTAAATTTTTTGTTGAATCTTATACCTATACACAAGCAAAGAGTGACGTCACTGACCGTTCGTGGATGCAAGAAAAAGATTTCTTATGTTAATCGCCCATTGGATTTTTTGTAAAAAATTATTAAAAATCGAGGAAAATTATTTCCCGATTTTAATCCCATATTTGAGTATAGATATGTATTAGTTATCGGATGCATGTGTTAGATTGAGTTATTTTTGCTGTCAAATTGACAAAATTTTAATTTTAAATTTCAAAACTCTGTCATACTTGGCGTTTTTTACTTCCTTATACAAAGTATAAGGAAGTATAGTAATAGGATTATTTAGGCCATGCCACTTCAAAAACTTCAAAATTTTCGCTATGCGCCCAAAACTATCTTCCATCCCCCAGTGGCTTAACGTATTTTTTTTTTTTTCTCTTTTTATAATCTCATTGTTCCTCTTTCGTCTTTCTCAAATCATAAGTGTTGTCCCCTTCCCCTTTTCAAATGACCTCCTCCTTCGGCCTTAATTTTTGTGTGCACAACTAACTTTAGCGGCTCCCCCAGCGGTTTTTTTTTTTTTTTTTCCCTCCCTGCCTAAATTCAAAAATGTTTAATTTTGTATAATTCCGGTTATTTCGACTCTCAGCTAGTTAGTGCAATTATACCCAATTCCTTAACATCTGGAGCGTGCTGCAATTCCTGAGCTTTGGCGTCTAGTTACATTGCTGCCCAGCATCTTCCACGCGGTTATCTGGCGATTTATTCGCTCCGGCGGACGGCATCCAACCCGTTAAGCTTGGCCGAGCCCAGGCAGGCAGGGGCCGTCCAAAGGTCTCAAAGGAAGTATAGTAATCCCGATTTGCGAAATGGATTTTGTATTTCACATTGCTCGAAAACGAATGATCGCTGAATGTTGCTAATTTATACGTGTGACTTTCATGATGTCTAGTTGCACACCTGCAAGTGTCATCTTAACACGAGCTCTCGTTTTAGAGATATAAGGGATTTTACACGATTTTTCGTGACGTCTGTATGTGTGTGTGTGTGTCTGTGTGTGGGTATGTCGCATAACTCAAAAACGGTTGGACGTAGAAAGTTGCGAATTGGTACATAGGTTTGTTATAACATCTAGTTGTGCACCTCCCTTTTTGGACTTTCTATGATTTTCCGTTTTGGAGATATTTAGGAAAATTAGGTTCATAATGACAAAAATTTGGCCATAATGTATCAAAAAACGGTAATAACTCAAAAACGGTTTAGACAAATCTTGCAATTTAACTGACTTTCCGATTAGCTAGAGATTTGAAACTTTCAGAAAAGCTTAGAACACGTTGACAATGCATTTTTTTAATATTTTTAGCCAACTGTTTCCGATACCTGCTGCCTTCAGCAGCGTTTATGCGATTCAACAGAAAATTTATTTAACTAACTTCCCGACTAGCTAGACATTTGAAACTTTCAGATTAGATCAGAACACGGTGAAAATGCATTTTTTAAATACTTTTAGCCAACTGTATAGGGTCCCTGCTGCCTTCGGCAGCGTTACCAGTTCAAATCTTGGAATCGATTTGTAACTAACTTCCCGACTAGCTAGACATTTAAAACTTCCGGAGAAGCTCAAAATACGGTGACAATGCATTTTTAAAATATTTTTGGCCAATTGTTTCGGGTCACTGCTGCCTTCGGCAGCGTTTACATGGTTCAACAGAAAATTTATTTAACTAACTTCCCGACTAGCTAGACATTTGAAACATTCAGAATAGTTCAGAACACGGTGAATATGCATCTTTTTAATACTTTTAGCCAACTGTTTCAGGTCCCTGCTGCCTTCGGCAGCGTTTATATGGTCCAACAAAAAAATTATTTAACTAACTTCCCGACTAGGTAGACATTTGGAACTTTCAGAATAGTTCAGAACATGGTAAAATTCCTTTTTTTAATACTTTTAGCCAATTTTTTCGGGTCCCTGCTGCCTTCGTCAGCGTTACCAGTACAAATCTTGCAATCGGTTTTTAGCTAACTTTCAGAAAACTCAGAACACGGTTGTGAGGGAGTTCCTCACATATCCTTTTATTTTACCAAATTTATTCAATTATAATTAAAGATCTATTTATTCACAATTAAAAAGTATTGACTTTTATAATCCTTTGTATTTAGGTCAAGCTTATTCCAATTTTAGTAAATTATGTATCAAAATTAAAATACTTATCATTTTCTAATTTAAGAACAAATTCAGTATTAAATACATTGATCTCTTTTTAGCTTAATGCAATATATATATGTAGGGATCTAAACACAATTTAATTTTATTATCCCTTAAAGTAATTATATTTTTATTTCTATTTCACTATGTTTCGCAATAAATCTAATTTATATTTATAGCTGTAAATGTACGTTGGAAACTTTCCGTTATATCTTTTTATTATTTTGTTTTATTTTATATACAGATAATCTATTTAACTGCAGCTATTAATGATCCATTATGTAGACATTATGTCGCAAGAATTTTCGCAATATTTCTTAATTACTTGCACCTGTCTTTTCCAACGGTATTCGTTGGCGAATGTGATTTATGCCAAAAAGGGTTGCCATATTTTTAACCGTCATTTCTTTTTAAAATTTTTTCCATTGAATTAACATTAACAACAAAGAAAGATGTATTGGCGCCCTTGGCTTCAAAATGTGGAGATATTTCCATAACCTGGAGTTTTACAAGGGTGCTGTCGGATTTGATTCCGAGACAGTTTGATAATAATCGCCGTCTCTTAAATACGTTGTAAGTTAGCTCTCTCTCTCTCACTAATTATAACGACTTCCATTAAAATTTCGAACTAATGTTATTGCCCAGAATTATATAATAATATTATTATTTGTTTTAAAATTTAACTTCAATAAACGTTCTATAGTTAAAATAATTTAGTATCTGTTATTTATTTTTATTTAATCGCAATGTACTTTCCTTTAAGCTCTGCAAAATATTCTAAAAAGGATGTTTTTTCACGGGGTCTTTTCCCCTTCATAACGGTGATAATTCATTTTTTAAAAATATTTTTAGCCAACTGTTTCAGGTCCAATGTCAATGTTTTTTAACATTATGTATATTTCTAAAAGTGTATAAGGAAGTCATGTGGTGCCCACATCAGATTTTTGTATTTGGTGATCAAAAACGTAATACGAAAATATACATGCCAGATGTATATTTTCGTAATATATATTGTACGAAATATTGTTTCATATTATTCATTACTCTCTTAATATAAGTTGTTAAAATAACCATGATTTTTGAAAGGCATTAAATATGTTCGTCAGATACTTTGGCGATATTTTTTTTTTCCGCCAAGGATGGCAGATATGAAATCTATTCCGCTGCAACATATGGGTATCTTATATCAGGCACTTGATTTAGACATTTGAAAACAAATTTGACAAACTATGATAAAATATTTATCCTTTTCCTTTTAATTAGTATATTAGTTGGATATTTATATTGTGTTAATACCATCCTTTGAAATGAAACGTTTATGTTTTCAATCGAATATGGAATTTTTCCTTTTTTTTTCTACTAGAGTTTTGAAATTAAAAATTCAAATTTTATCGATTAACATAGGAAATCTTTTTCTTGCATCCACGGACGGCCAGTGACGTCATCACTTCGCTTACGTATTGAACTACATTAGCACTTTATCAGTGTGTAGAAATTTTTTAAAGTGATAATGACGTCAATTTTTGTGCGATGCATAATTTAATTTTTTACAATTTTTTAATGTTCACATCATGGAGTTCACATTTTATTAAATGTATTTATTTTATGTCAAAGGAAAATGAACTCGTATTTTTTTTTTTTTTTTTTCTTGGCAACAATTAAATTATAGTTAATATTTATTTTCATATTTTAATTGATTAAAAAAAAAAAAAAAACTAGTTGGCATAGGTGGACTCTGCTCAGTTCCCCATCATATTTTTGTTCTCAGAAATTTCTAGTGCGAGACATATTATAATCGTTAAAAGAAATGAATTTGACCAAAGCTTGATACAGTGACAGAATGAAATCCCCGCCTAATAGGCTATCCACCGTTCACTTGGATATAATTATCTTATTCTAATTTATTAATTTATTTTATCAGGGTCAATTCTGTTGTTTAGTTTTCATGCTACTATTTCCAATGCAATAAACCTCAAAATTCATATTTATATGAAAAATTTACAATTTCGCTATGTTGATAAAATCGTAAATTACGAATAATTTACGAAAATTTCCTAGTAGAATATTTGTATCCAATCATGTTCAAACAAATATCATAAACTTAATTTTGAAGTTGTCTAATGTATTTAGGATCCTCAAAATGGAAGTTTATGATCAATTTTGCCTTATTCTGACATGTTAAGTAAATCGTAAGTTCCAAATAACTTACGAATTTTTTTTAATTGGAAAAATCATAGTCTATGATATTCATGCCAGTATCCTAAATAATATTTCGAAAGTGGTTTGACATCTTTACGCTGAAAATGTCCCTCAAGATTGACGTTTATGTGAAATTCTGCTCTATTCTGACATGTTAAGAAATTCGTAAATTTCCAATAACTTACGAAATCTTTATATTGGAAAATTCATAGTCATTAATATTCATACCAGTGTCCTAAATAATATTTCAAAAGTAGTCTGACATCTTTACGATGAAAATATCTCTCAAAATTGACGTTTATGGGAAATTTTGCCCTATACTGCCATGTTAAGAAATTCGTAAATTTCCAGTAACTTGCGAAATTTTCAAAGTAGCATATTTATAGTTACTGATGTTCATTCCGGCATCCAAACTGATATTTTAAAACTGGTCAGACATTTTTACAGTAAAAAGTTTTCATTTAATGCACGTTTAAGTGAATTTTTGTCCTATTCTCCCATGTTAAGAAAATCGTAAATTTCTAATAACTTACGAAGTTTTTAAAATCGAATGTTGCAAATGAATAGGGTTCTTGCCAGTGTCGAAAGTAATATTTTAAAACTGATCTGACCTCTCTGCGATAATTTGTTCTTGAGATATCGTGTACACAGACTAACAAACTAACGGACTGACCCACTGTGGCATACAGCCCCCCTTCCAATTAATTAAAGTTGGCCAGACCTTAATCTCTACACAGAGCAGGTGTGCTGATACTTACAATAGTTTGGCTCCAGACTGTCTCGAACTGTGACACTAAAGTACAAAGAAGCTGCCCTGATGGTACGCCCTGATGGTCGTGAGAACATTGGAGTTTCCGAGGAATTTCTTCGGCCCGACGGAAAGGCGCCCGCCCGCTCCGCGAATGAGAGAGGAGCGCGGGTTGCCATCGAGAGGACGAGTTTTCCCAGGAACAGAGCTGGAAGCAGAGAGTCGGGGATTCGTATCTTGTCTTCGGCCAGTGAAGGTCGGAGGGTCTTCTCTTGTCCCGTTTACCAGGAGAGGTAACGAGACTTAGTGATTTTTTTTTTGTGTTCCTCTAGGAGCAGAGAACACAGGTCAACTCATTTTCTGTCACCGGCGAAAGTGTGCAGGTCAGCTAGCAAAAGACTTTTTACTGTAAATTATAATAGGACTGGACTATATCTGTTCTGTACCTGGAACGGTGCAAGTATTGTTTTCCAACATCAATATTGAAACTAACGGTTGTACATAGAATATCTTTTTTAAATTTTAATTAAATTAATTTTCTTATCAACCTCTGCTGTGACGGGATTTTCTTCTTCGCTACCAGAACCCTCGCCCGAAATTCCAAAACGCCACAGCTATACTAACTTGGTGGCAGCGCTAGAGGGATGATTGTTGGAGAATACTACACTGCCTGAAGAAGTACGGACTACGGACGATAGAAAAGTGATAGACTCAAGGGAAGGATAAACGCAGCGGAGTACGTCGAATCATCAAATCAACGGAGGATACATCTACGTCGCATCGACGAGAATCTCTAAGACAGAGAGGAGAGCCCTCAGCCGGAACCCATCCCGAATTCCATACGGAGTGCCGATCCGAGAGCCATCATAAGTGTCAGAAGGAAGGACGGAACTCGAGCAAACGACAACAAAACAGGGGTGAGTCAAACTTTTCTAGTGAGGCTGTAAAATTTTTTGTTATTTAAGGTATTAGATGATAAATGTATAAAGTTAAAAGTTATTTAGAAATTTATTAAGGGAGAGTAAACCTTAAATTAACATTGTTTTTGGAAAAATTAAAAATGTGGCATATCACAAATATTAGAAACTCTAAGTAAAAACAGGGAGGAATTTAAATTATAGGTAAATTTAATTTAAATATAACTCATATTTGTTTAGTTTGGAAAAATATTAATTGATTTGCACATATTTGATTATCTTGTTTTAAATGAGAAAGATTATATTTGAAAACAGATATTATTTGAGAAAACAAAAAGTGTGTTAAAATATCTTGAGAAAGATAACACAGTAATTTCATATTGTTTTGTGTAATTTATGAAAATTAAAAGTGAATCAAATAAGTTACGGAAAGAGGTTTCTTTCCTGGAAAGTGTTGTGATTTCAAATATTTCAAATTTAATGTGTAGAATTGAATATTAAGTTTTAGTTATTGGAATCGTGTTGTATTGGAATTTTATACACCCCAAAAATTTGCAAAATTGAATTATAGGTTTTATTAGTGTAATTTTGTATATGTATTTTTTGGAATTGGGTAAAATTGTAAGAATTGTGTAAAATTGTTAGGAATTGTGTAAAAGTGTTAGGTATTATGTAGAAATTTTTTTTTGGGAATTGTGTAAGATTAAATTGTGAATTTAGAATTAGGTAAACATGTCAGATTTAGGGCAGTATAGGAAAGCGGAACTGCAAGAGCTCGCAGTCGAATTCGGAGTGATTGTTGAAACTTCGGATAGGATAAGTGATATAGGGAAAATTCAAAAGTCTCCAGATTACGATAAAGACCTAGCCCTAGCTCAAATTAAGTTAATACGGGAGGATCTCTTAGAAAGAAAGGCGGAAGAGAAAAGGAAGGCGGAAAAGATTGCGGAAAGGGAGGCTGAAGAGAAAAAAATCGCTGAAAGAGAAGCGGAAAGGAAACATGAATTAGAGTTAGAAAAACTTAAAATAGCCCAAAATTCAGAAACAGTAAGTCTAGCTTCGACTCGTAGCGAACGCTCCAGCCGACAATCACTAAAATCGGTTATGCAAAAATTTGAACCGGAGAAATCGGACATGGCATTATTTCTTGCGTTATTCCAAAGACAAGCTAGGAAGTTAGAAATAGATGACGAGGATCTAGTGACTAATTTATTAGCTTTATTGCCCGTAGAAATCGCGGAATTAATTTTAAAAGAACCCCAAGAAATTAGTGACGATTTTGAGAAAGTCAAACAAATGCTATTAGATCGATTTAAATTAAGTCCGGAAAATTTTAGAATTAAATTTATGCAACACCAAAAACAACCGGGAACTCTTTGGCATGATCTAGCTTATGATTTAGATACATATTTAAATGGGTGGTTAGAGGGAGTAGAAGTGACAAATTTTGAGGATCTAAAGAAATTAATGGTGGCCGACCAGTTAAAGAAACGGGCTAATTTCGAAATGAAAGATCATTTCATAGATTCGTGGAGCTCTCTCAATGAACCGCGAGAGTTAGCTAAGAAGTTTGACGCATACGAGTCAGTTCGCAGAAATAATAAGAAAAGTTGGACCCCGAAACCACCACTAGAAAAGAAATTAGATAAACCTCGCAACTTTGATAAAAATAGGGTTGAGAAAAAGGCCCCAGAACAAAAAAATTGGAGGGATAAGTCTGATCTGACGGAAAGATCTAAATTATTTGAGGCCCGAAAACCTATTGTTTGCTATGTGTGCTCTTCCCCCGATCACATTAAGCCAAATTGCCCAGTCTGGAAAAGCAGACAAGAGAAGGCTGAAAAAGTAAATCACGTAGGAGACGCTGAGAATTTAAACCCGGCTTTTGAACCTTATTTAAGTGAAGCCAAGATAAATGGGGAAAAGTTTACCATTTTACGTGATTCTGGGACGTGCCTCGATATTGCCCCTCATAAAATAATTTCTAATGAGCAATTAAACGGGGAAACTGTGTGGGTTAAAGCAGCTTTAGCCAACGAAGTGAGATGTCTACCCATAGCCAATATTGAATTAGAAATTGAGGGAATAGGGTTAATTAATACGAAAGCCGCGGTAGCGGATAAGGAAGTTCTCATGGATTATTATTTACTGGGAAATGAGACGCAGAAATTAATCGAGAGAAAAAAACAAAAACCCGAATTAATCCATGCAGTCGAAACGCGGGCGAAAAGGCGTAAAAACGAAACTGCGCCAAAAACCAGTCTGGCGAGTGAAAGCGCTGGGAATGATCAGGGAGAGGCAGAGAGCGAGCCTACGGAAAATCAGGGTACGGAAGAATCAATTTTCCTCCCCGAGTTAGAGGAGGATAGGATCACCGCTCTGGCGCACGTTGGGAAAAACGAGTTTCGCCAAGAGCAGGAAAAAGATGAAAGCTTGACAGAGTTGTGGGCGCGCGCGAAAGAGGAGAAATCGAATTTAACAATAGATCAAGGTTTGCTGTACAGAATTGCTACAGATCACAGAGGAGAAAAGAGGCGTCAGCTAATTATTCCGCGGAAATATAGGAATGAAATTTTGAATCTTTGTCACAGTTTAATATCCGGTCATGTGGCCATGACTAAAACTAAGGATAAATTGCTGCGATATTTTTTCTGGCCAAATATCATTAAAGAGGCTGAAGCCTATGTAAAATCGTGTGATCCTTGTCAGAAAATTGGGAAGGCAGGAGAGCAAAAAAAAGCCCCTCTTAAACTTGTTCCCATTATTACTGCAATTTTTACGCATATAAACTGTGATATTGTGGGACCACTCCCACCTTCGGAAAATCAAAATAAATATATGCTCACGGCTATGTGTTTAGCATCGAGGTATCCAGAGGCTATCCCGATACCCGATTCAAGGTCGGAAACAGTGATCGACGCGTTAATGATAGTATTTAGTAGAATGGGATTTCCGAAAGTAATCCAAACAGACTTAGGGGCTTGTTTTATGAGTAACTTAACCTCAACTTTCTTAGAAAAATTTGGAATTAAGATAACTCACAGTAGTGTGCACCACCCACAGACAAATTGCATTGAGCGTTGGCATCGTTCAGTTAAACGGTTACTGAAGGTAATCTGTTTAGAAAGTGGAGAAAGTTGGGAGAGGAGTTTACCCTATGCTTTGTTAGCTTTGCGGACGGTAACACATGAATCAACGGGATTCAGCCCAGCCGAGTTGGTTCATGGGAGAAATCTGCGAACCCCGGAAACCCTGCTATTTGAGAAATGGACAGAGCAGGAAGAGGAGCAAAACCCAGTGACGGAGTATGTTTTCGAATTGATAAACAGACTCCAAAGGTGTCAAGAGCTCGCAGGGGAGCAGATGGAGGAAAAAAGGGACAAACGCAAAATCTGGTATGACAGAAATGCGGTAAATCGGAAATTTAATCCCGGGGACAAAGTGCTGGTTTTAGCCACAAGTAAACCCAATAAATTATCCGTATCATGGATAGGGCCAGGCACTATTGAGAGTCAAATGTCAGAGACTAATTATATTGTAAATGTACCGGACAGGCGCGAAAAGTCGCAAATTTATCATGTCAATTTACTAAAACCTTACGTGCAGAGAGCAGAAATCGTAAATGTATTAATAGAGGAAAATCGGGATAATAAAACGACGGAGGCAGACTTAGAAATACCTTATCCTATAACTGACCCGGAAGAATTTGACCTCAATATGGTAATTAGGGACAGTAATTTAGGAAGTCGTTGCACAAAAGCCCAACAGGAGCAATTAGGAGCATTACTAATTAAACACAAGAAAGTGTTTTCCAATATTCCAGGCCGAACGAATTTAATTGAGCATGATATTGAATTGACTAGTGATAAACCCGTTAGAATGAAGCCATATAGGACGTCACCTCGACAAACTGACATCCTGAAATCCGAAATCCAGCGTATGTTAGAATTGGGCATAATTAAGGAAGGGGAGTCAGATTATACCTCGCCTATGATATTAGTAGAGGCCCTTGGCAGAGAACCCCGCCCGTGCGTTGATTATCGCCAGTTAAATGAGATAACTCGTGCCGAATTTTTCCCTTTGCCTAACATAGAAGAGAGGGTAGAGCAAGTGGCAGCATCAAAATTTATTACCGTGATTGACTTAACTAAAGGCTATTGGCAAATACCTTTAACCCCTAACGCACAACGTTTAGCGACATTTGTAACTAGTTTCGGTTCATATCAACCTTTGGTAATGCCATTTGGACTTGTCTCCGCCCCGTATAGGTTTTCAAAATTCATGAGTATTCTATTAAAGGGACTAGAAAGTTTTTGTTTGCCTTACCTTGACGATATGGCTATCTTTTCTAATTCATGGGAAGAGCATTTAGAACATTTAGATATAGTTCTAAAGCGGGTAACCAAGGCAAAATTAACCATTAAATTAGCCAAGTGTAAATTTGCCCAGGAGACGGTCAAATATTTAGGGCATGTTGTAGGGAAAGGACGTAGGAAACCGTCCGAGATTAAAATTAAGGTCATTACTGATTTCCCAGCTCCAAAATCAAAAACGGAAATTAGAAGGTTTTTAGGGATGTGCGGGTATTACTCCCGATACATAAAAAACTATGCAATTATAGTAGAACCGCTGACCCGAGCTTTAAAAGGGAAAACGAAAAAGGAAAAAGTAGACTGGAGTCCCGAAATGGAGAAGGCTTTTAGGGAGTTAAAAGATAAACTCACCCGTGACCCAGTACTGTACGCTCCTGATTATACTAAGGAGTTTATTATTCAAAGTGACGCCTCAGATAAGGGGATAGGTATTATCATGGCTCAAAGGCAAGGAGATGAAGAACATCCAATTCTGTACTTAAGTCGAAAATTTACTAAGGCAGAGAAAAACTATAGCACAACCGAAAAGGAATGTGCTGGGATCATTTTCGCAGTGAAAAAGTTAAAACATTACCTGGATGGTCAAAAATTTACCATAGAAACTGATCACAACCCATTAATATGGTTAAAGAGAAATGCGGGAAACAATCCCAGATTAATGCGGTGGGCGTTAACCTTGCAGCCCTTTAACTATGAAATCCGACACAGACCAGGAAAAGACATTCCTCATGTGGACTGTTTGAGTCGGGTGGATTAAAAGTTATCTGTAAGAAATTTTGTATATAGTTAATTATTATTAGTATTGTTTTATTATGTTAATTAATTTGTAATTTGAAACTTGTAACTTTAGTGTAAATTTAAGTATTGTTTAGTCAGGAAGATTAGCCTCTCTAGAATTGCTTTGATGCACCCTAACCTAATTTGATTGCAGAGATTTTCTGGAGTTTCAACCCCAGAAAACCATCTTAAGGGGGGGGAAGTTGTGGCATACAGCCCCCCTTCCAATTAATTAAAGTTGGCCAGACCTTAATCTCTACACAGAGCAGGTGTGCTGATACTTACAATAGTTTGGCTCCAGACTGTCTCGAACTGTGACACTAAAGTACAAAGAAGCTGCCCTGATGGTACGCCCTGATGGTCGTGAGAACATTGGAGTTTCCGAGGAATTTCTTCGGCCCGACGGAAAGGCGCCCGCCCGCTCCGCGAATGAGAGAGGAGCGCGGGTTGCCATCGAGAGGACGAGTTTTCCCAGGAACAGAGCTGGAAGCAGAGAGTCGGGGATTCGTATCTTGTCTTCGGCCAGTGAAGGTCGGAGGGTCTTCTCTTGTCCCGTTTACCAGGAGAGGTAACGAGACTTAGTGATTTTTTTTTTGTGTTCCTCTAGGAGCAGAGAACACAGGTCAACTCATTTTCTGTCACCGGCGAAAGTGTGCAGGTCAGCTAGCAAAAGACTTTTTACTGTAAATTATAATAGGACTGGACTATATCTGTTCTGTACCTGGAACGGTGCAAGTATTGTTTTCCAACATCAATATTGAAACTAACGGTTGTACATAGAATATCTTTTTTAAATTTTAATTAAATTAATTTTCTTATCAACCTCTGCTGTGACGGGATTTTCTTCTTCGCTACCAGAACCCTCGCCCGAAATTCCAAAACGCCACACCACTAACAGACACCCCACAGACAGACACCATAGAAATTTTGTCATTTTCGGATTCCTCACACCTGAAAACGTGTAGAAAAGTCAAAAAACCGAGGTCGAAAATTTTCACGATTACCTAAGTTCCCCATACCTATAGTATGATGGGGAACTAAAAACTTTGCAACGTAATATCTTTAAATCTCATAACTTGATGTATATAGAGTCCTCACAAAAAAATGAACAGTTTTTAGAGCTCTTTTAAAAAAGTATAACATCTATGCAGTATCTTTTAAAGAAATCGACCAGTTTTTACTTAAAAAAAAAAAAAAAAAAAAAAAAAAAGGCCGACTTTCATCACTAAAGTAGTTAAACTAGACCAATCAAAAATAGTAGAGGTCCACCCGGAAGTGTACCACCGACAAACTCTTTGCTTTATTTATATAGATAATACTATTTTTGAATAATTCTTTTAAACACTTGAATCATTTTAAAATCACATTTCACTTTACAATATCCTTCACTGTTTCAAAAGATATTACTAATGATTAAATGCAAAGGGCAAAAATTATTCTAAATCATCATTTTTCTTTTCTCTTATAGGGTTTCTCAGAACTCATACACGCAAAACACGTAAATACACAATCAATCAAAGATTTTATGCGTGACAAAAAGTACGGATGCATTTACTCATATAATAGCCGTATGTTGAACAAGTAGAGAATAAACAATAAATCAAGAATATCAAAATAAGTCTATTTAAAATAAATGATAGACAAATTACATGGTTGGATGCTGTTTTACAAAAGATACGCAACTGTAGAATATGCAAACAAAGTACAAAAGAATCACTTAAATTTTCAATAACCTCTTTCGAAAGTGATTTTTATCTTATGCCATCGATATGGTTTATTTAATTTAGGGTTATAAACCTTTAATATTTCCAAGTGATGCACAGAAAAACAAAACATCACTTCGCATAATAAAAATATTTTTGGCTCTATTTTGTTTTATAATTTCTGTCTACAGATTTTTTTTTTCTTTGTTTTATAATCAAGAAGTGGAAATTTATTTTGTAGGGGGTGAAATCGCATGCAACAAATAAACAACCATATAATAAATTATATAGTTATTTAAAATAGTAAATTAAAAGTTTTCATTTTATATGCACAGTCGAGTCTCGTTAACGTGAATCTCAAAGGAAATAAAAAAATTTTTTATGTTATCAGTAGTAGTTCGTGTTATCAGTAACTCAAAAACTACTCTTCATTTTGATGGAGACTGTGGAACCAGTTCCTGTTAAAAATAAGTCACGTTAGGTGTGTTCCCGTTAATGAGGTTCGACTGTATATAAATTTTTAATAAGTTTAATTTTAGAATTTTCTGAATATTTTGAAGCCATGATTACCTTAAAATTCCTGCTAAAATTCAAAATATAAACCCTCAAATTAAGCACATTGATTTTTGTTATTCTTCTACAGTTTGGGTTTGAAAGTTTTTAATTTTTTTAAAATGTTTTCTAAAACAATAAGATGACTATTTTTTTATTTTTCAAAATTAGTTTTATTTGAGGTATAAGTTCAAGATATAATTTATTTAAATCCTTTTCAATAAAAAAATAATTTAAACTGAGACTTTAAATATATAATTTGAATAAATAAATAAATAAATAAAAATAAAAATAAAGTAAAAAATTAAATTTAACATTCTTGCTGCTGTAAAACTTTCATGTCTATAACATTTACAGAAGTAGACTTATAAATTAACTTCTTATGGCGGGAAAATCGACCCCTGAGCATAGTGTTGTAAAAATAGATAGATTTGTAATCTAAAATTTTATTAGGTGGTTTATATTTAATGAATATTGCGTAGAATGAATATTTGCGTTATTTTTGACAACGTCTCAACTTTAATTAATACAGCTGCTTTACTTAGACTTGTTATATTCTTAAAAAGTTTTTTTTTCTTTAAAGAAAATTTTTACAACTATATTTTCTTAGAAAATATAAAATAAGATTATTTGAATTTCACAGAATCTATTATTTCTCCATGCTTTAAATACTTCCTTCTCTCTCCCTTTTCATCTCTAAGTTCAAATTCAGGGTCAGTTCTATTTTAAAATGGTAAAGTAAGTAAAGTAAATGGTATAGTAAACGCAATATTCATTTTTAAATAGTAATAATAATGATAATGATAATAAAAAGCCAAGTAATATGCAAATTGTGTAAAACATTTCTAAATAATTAAATCTCTGTTTCTTTCTCACTATTTTATAACAGAGCTTTCGTTAAAACCAGCGAACTTAAAAGGACCTTTCACAGACAATCAAATGATTTTAAAGAGTTTCTTTAAAAAATCGAGACAAAAAACTGTGTATTTTGAAAATTAGACCAAAAATTTATAGTATAACAGCATGGATTGATATGGGATAAGAATACAGCAATAAAGCATGAATTTTGTTTATTTAAAGTTAAACAATTACGCATTTCGGCAATCGGTTTTAGAAAATCATTCGAATTTTGCTGAGTAGTATAACGAAAGAATTACTTATTTCAGAAATTAATTTCAATTAATTCTTGCTTATTAGAATTATTATTCATAGGGGCAAATATGAAATCAAAATTAGTTTAAGCTAAATTGTAAATAAATTAATATTTACAAACCCGTTGAAAACTACTAGATATAAGTGTTGATTGGTAAAATGTAATATATATATATATATATATATATATATATATCCGGGAAACGTTACTGTTTTATTTAATACAATTTAGTAGTATGATTATGGTAGTTCGATAAAATAATAATTATAATTATAATAATAACAACAACAATAATAATATGAACTGGAACTCATACCACTTTCTCTTACCCAACATTTGAATATTAGAAGGACAAATTATAAATTATGAGGTGAGACAACAAGTACTGTACATGAATATATTTTAAAAACAGTTCAAAATTGTTTTAAAAACAGTTTTATTTGACATCTATGCGTGAGGGCGGCGATATACCCCTTAACTACCCTGTTCGAATGCACTACTTACATTAATTAAAAAACCTGAAGCTGTTATTAAGTTTAAAAGTTTATTTCAAATTATTCAGTTCAGACAGCTTTTACACACATCAATTATTGAATTTTACCAATCTTGATCAAACTTTTCAAGTGCCCTTTTCATTTGATCTTCAAAATACCATATTTGAATTTTTTAATTTATGCAGATAAAAGATATACACACATATCAACTGCTAAAAACTTAATCTTAATATTCAGGGGATCTCAAGAAACTTAATTCTAGCCAAAAAGAAATAAATAAATAATAAATAAATAAATAAATAAAATAATAATAATAAAAATAAATAACCCAATAAATAAAAAAATAAATAAAAGAGCATTGAAAATTGGGTTTCAGTTTCAAACAATACTTTGTCCACAATAGAGTTATGAGAACATAATTATCATTCCTAAAAAACTTTCCTAGATTTGGTAACATTTAACAAGGACTACTATCAATTTCATTAAATAGAAAAACAAAAATATTTTCGTTTAATTTTGGGTAACCCTGTATACTGTCCATAAATTATATGCACACCACATAGTGTACTTAAATTTAATACGGCATGAAAAACACTTAACGCAACTTGAAATACACTTCCAGCAGCAATTATAGCCATAAAATATCCGAAGTCTTTTGTGGGATCCTGTAGACGAATGTAAATGATTTTCATACCATATTCTATAGGAAATATGCTTTTATCAATATAAAAAATATATTTTTTCATTTGTATTTTATTTAGTGTTGTCTAAAGATGTTAAATTGTACCTACCAGAAAATTTTACCATAGTCATAATGTATTTGAATTCTATTAGATTTCCCTGTACATGGAATATTAGTATGATTTTGATAAAGTTTCAAGTAGCAATTCCTTATGATACAGATTTAGAATACCGAGTTTGGATTTTCTGCAAATATTTGTTTTTGAGTTATGGTAATAACAGACACACAGACTATATATATATATAAAATAAGGGACAAAAAAAAAAAGAAGGTCGCACTTGGATATTTTCCTTTTCTCTTACTGCAACCGTTAATTTTATCGTTTTAAAAGCAAAATTTCGAACAGATCTTATTACGTCGTCCTCCACATACACTTTAGGATTGAGCTCAGTGTTAAAAACAAAATGCAGTTGTCAAGAAAATTGCAATTTTAGAAAGTATTTCAAAAATGGCAAGAATAACGATGCCACGATAAGTATTAGTTTTAGAATGAAAATAAAAAAATATTTTGATAAGTGAGATGGCAAAATAATTAAATGTAAACAAAATATTAGTGAGATGGTTTTTAGAAAGATAAAGTTTTTCGGCTGTTTAAACTAGAAATTTGTCTTTAGGTGGTCACGTTGCTCATCCAAGCGAGATGACCGCAAGTTAAAAAGCAAAAGTTTAAAAAATCGATTTGTATCTTGTTAGAAAAGATTTAAAAACAAGTGCATAGCAAAAATACTTTCTTCGAAAACAATGCGGAAACAATTAAACAAAACAGGTCAAAAACCAGAAGATCTGTAAAAAAAAAAAAAAAAAAAGAAGACTTCAGTTGACTAAAAATTAAAAAAAATATATCAGTTAATTATAGGCTGAACTGGTTTTCTCTGATAAGTCCCGTTTAATTTATTTCGATCTGATGAGAAAAGCTAGTAGGACGACAAAAATGTGACCGACTTTACGAAAATTGCACTCTTAAAAACAGTGACACATTCTCCGTACATTATGATAAGGAAGTGAATACCTTTTCAAGGAGTCGGACAAATTTTTTTTTTATGCTCAAAGGATCAATTAAATCAAAATGAAACGTGGCCATTATAAAAGTGGCGCCTGACCGACTATTTTGAAGGTATCTCAGATTTTCCCGTAAAAAAGCATTTCAGGATGATAATGCACCTCGCTAAAGGGCATTTGTGGTACGTTTATTCGATTCAAATTGTTAAAATTACCAATCTATTCCCATAAGCACCTATAATTCTGTAAGTAATCATATCACTTTAAGTTAAATCCCACTTCACTTTAAGTTAAATCCCACAAAGAGTATTGTAGAATTTCTTCTTTAACAGACCTGGAAAGAGTCCTAATCTCAATCCGTTCGAAAATGTTTAATCTATAAAAAGGCGGGGGGAAGGATTCGAAATTTGCAGCCTACAACTCTGCAAGAACTAGAAAAAAATATTTATAATATTTGGCTTAGTGAAATTTCTGAGATTTATGTTAAAAGACTGTATAATACGATGTCATTGCGCTTAAAGCAATCACAAAAGAGCAAACTCACTGGATTCACTGAATCAACACGGCCGTGGCGATTCTATGGGAGATACAGTCACACATTTTGGTGAGCAGGTTGGTTTTAGGACGCTGACTCCCACTAAAACGGAATTTTTCTAAATACCCCCCCCCCCACCCTGTGGGGGCAGAAGGCAAAAATACATTTATAAGCATAACTCGGCTCCACATTACTTCACGGCGAATAAATTTCAGATGGAGATACGAGACTAGATCATGTCTGCGATTTTGGAAATTTAGATTTTAAGGCGGGTGGGGATAAAAACAATTTTCGGAGACAAATTTAGCAAAATACGGATTGGGATTTTCGAGTAAAACTCTAACAACAATAGCACAATGATATAAAAAAACGCCAAGCGTCTTCCTGAGGATATTTCCAAAAGCTCATTTTTGTTTTTTCGCGATTTTCGATTTTGGAGGGGAGTTACGATGGGGCAAATTTGAGCCCCCTTTTACTGCTAAATTCGTCCGGGGAAATCTATAGGAGCTGAGGTCACAAGTTTTAATGTGTGGCATATTTATGTGCATCTAACATCCACTGTAATTGGATTTTGCGAAATTTCCTCTTTTCCTCCCTTGGGGGTGAGGGGGGGGGGGATAAACACGTTTCCAAGCATAACTTTGCTTCAAATTATCTCAGTAAGATTAATTTTTATGTGTGGGTTGTTTATGCGTTCCCAACACGCACTATAAGGGAATTTTACGAAATTTTCCTCTGCCCCCCCTTTAAGGGCGGGGAGGGGCAAAAGCACGTTTTTAAGAGTAACTCTGCTCCAAATTAACTCAGAATAGCGGTTTTTTGATATGTCGATTGGTTATGCGAACTCAAGATACACACTAGAAAGGGGCTTTGTGAAATTTAACCCTATTCCTCTTGGGGGTGGGGGTGGAAAAAAACAAATTAATTTCCATGCGCATCTCTGCTCTGAACTATATCTTGCTATCTTAACAGGCGACTTTTTATGTATGGGCTGGTTATGCGTTCCGAATACAAACTACCCTAACAACACACTTGTCCACAATACATCCTGAAGATACCCACTGGATGTCCATAGACGTCCTTTTCATCCATAAGACATCATGAGGATGTCATTTGGAGAAGATGTGCTGTTAGGGTATAAAGGGATTTTGCGAAATTTTGCCCCCCCCCCCTTTGAGGGCGAGGGGGGGGGGGCAAAAACAAGTTTTTAAGAGTAAGTCTGCTCCAAATTATCTCAGGAAAGCGATTTTTTGATATGTCGATTGGTTATGCGTACTCAACACACACACTACAAAGGGATTTTTTGAAATTACGTCCTATCCTCCCTTGGAGGTTGAAGGGGGGGGGGGAACACATGTTTCCATGCGTAACTCTGTTCCAGATCATCTTAGAATGGCAATCTTTGATCTGTGGGCTGCTTATGCGTAATTAACACACACAACAAAGGGATTTTCTGAAGGGATTCCCCCCCCCCCTACTGCCCCTTGAGAGGTGGGGGGCAAAAAAAAAATGTATCCATGCGTAACTCTGCACTATGGTGGTCAGTTATATGTGTCGAACTCATATTATAAAAAGATTTTGCGAAATTCCCTTCCCCTTCCCTCCTTTAAGATCGGGGGGGGGGGAACACGTTAAAAAAAAACATAACTCTGATTCAAATAATCTCAGGATCTCCATTTTTTTATGTGTCGATTCGATATTTTTATGCAATATGCACTTTAAAGAGATTTTTGTGAAATTCCCCCCCCCCCCCCCACACACACACCCGCTTTGGGAGCGGGCGGGGCAAAAGACACGCTTTTAAGCTTAAATGTGCTCCAAAATACCTTAGAATGACGAATTTTGGTGTGTGGGTATTGATTAAGTTTACACAATATGCCCTTCGATGGGATTTTGCAAAACTTTCAATTTTACCTGCGATGAAAGGGGAGTAAAAAGCAGATAAGGCGATGCCGAAGACATTGGGGCTCCAGACTCGACGTGTGACGAGCGGGTAAACCGCTAACTTTAACTTAGATTTTGACTAATTTCAATGATTGTTTTTGTTTATTTTTTGGAGATTTTTTTTTCATTATTGTTAATGGTATGGTATTTTGAGAATTCATTTCAATATAATGACCAGCGAAGCGGGTAAAGTCTGCTAGTTCTATATAAAGGTGGAATTAACCCAATGCAATGTACGTATTTTTATTCAGTTATTTTTTAGTCTAACAAATAAGTAGTTTTATTTCATATATTAAAATATAACTTATTTATTTCATATAATAAATCATAATAGAATACAAAGTATATGTTTATTATATTACGTTTAGAAAGAAAGTTTTATGTAGATTTTTATTAAGTACTTTGTTTCAACCATTAGTTGTGAAGTTATTACAAATAAAAAAAAAGATGTAAATAAATTTTTCTGCAGTGCAGCTTTTTTTTTTTTTTTTTTTTTTTTTGTCCCTTAGTGTATATATATTAAACCTCGACCAAAATCTGACATTCTTGAGCTTTAATACAACTCAAATCCTGATATGAAAATGTGCGATACATTGGTGCTATTATGGAAAAAATATCATGTCTTAATCCCCATTTTTGTTAGTTTTAAAGTGAAATGAATCGAAGAAATAAAATAACTAAAAACTACATGGTTGAATAATTTATATTTTACACATAATATATTTATTTTATTCAAGAAGTCTTTTGAGCATTATTTTGGAAAAATTCAGCTTAGACGAAGAGGACCTACAAGAACAAAATTAATTTCTTAAGCTGCTATCATACGAAAGAACGTATATTGTCTGAAGTATAAGATATTGCCTCTGAAAGATACCGAATGTCTTTCTCCAGCTGCACGTAGGGTTATTTTTAAACGTAAACGAAATCCACAAATATTAAAAAAGGATTCAACATTTCGCGATAATTCATTTCAAAGATGTTGGAAAGGAATAATGATAGAGGATATTATAGAAGCGCCTCTGATTGGAGGAATTCATGCTGAAAACTACTGTAGGAGATACAAACAGTTAAAAGTTCGTGATTGAAGAGCACATTGTATCAAATGGTTTATTTCGGACATTTCCTTCATGAAAAACCTGTTTATGAAGCAGTTTGTGCTAATGGCTCCCATATCGAACTTCGTCTGATAGCGCCTTACATTACTAAAACCCGAAATGTAGAATTACAAAAAAAAAAAAAAAAAAAATCAGAATCAACCCAAAGTGACTCTGATCTTGGGTCAGGGTCATATACAAATCACGTTACCTGACTTAATGCCCGACTCCTCCTTGCACTAATGGAGGGCCTCACTCAACACATTATTATTATTTTCTTTTTTCTATTTAATATTGATTCGATCTTTGGAAAAGATCTCTAATAGAGATTTTAATGCATATTTATTTACAATAAATATATGTATGCATTTTCTATTTGCTCTTTTCATTACGTTTACTTTCAAGGCAGTTTCAAAATCATATGCGCACGATTATGTAATTCTACCTACTTTGTAGCAACAATATAAAATATGTTAAAATGCATATTTCTATGTATTAAACTAATTATTTGTTTTTTATCTTTGCTTAAGAAACTCAGATAAATTAAAGTTATTGCCTTAAGTCAAATAATCTAAATGGGAAAATAAACAAAAGCTATACCATCTTTATTGAAATTATATTATAAAATTTCTTTTTAAGTCAATAATCATTTGCCTTCAGCCATAGAAAATGTAGTATTTACTATGCATTAACTTATTAAAGATTGCGTTTAACATAAATCACATTAAACAAATAGGAGTATAACGTTCATGCATGTTTGATAAATTGACTGATGAGATTGAATGGAGAATTAATGAGCAACATGCTATCATTATCATTGGCAGCCTAGAATGAATGAACGTTTAGAGCTTCTTATCCAATAAAAAATTATGTATATATTAAATTTTATTTATAATTCAGATTAATAATTTGGTTTATTTTATCCAATATGAGGCCAGGGTTTGATATGATGTTTCATATGTTAAGAAATTCAGTACATTTTTTCAGTATTCGTCAGATCATAAAGTGATATTTTATGATAAAAGATGTTCTGGAAAAAATAATCGCAGGAAATTAAAGAATAGTAAACAAGAGGTTTTCAGATTTGAATATAATTTTAATATATATATATATATATATAAAGAAAAAGAAAAAATATATTTCTCTTGATGGCGATTCGTGTCAAATATGCTTCGGTAAGATATTTATCATAAATATACTTTACTGATAACAGGATATTTTTTAATAATTATTAACTAAAAAGTAATAATTTCTGCTGAACTAATTAAAATAATAATTTTTCTGGTGTTGCATAAATAATTTCGTTAAACTTTTTCTCCATAAAATTTTACTGTTGGGGAGTTATTGAATTTTGAATTTGATTAAAAATATGTAAACTAGAATTTTAGAATTCTAAAATATATTTTATTTTATTATTATTATTATTATTATATTTTAAATATATATATATATATAAGAATTCATAAGAAGTATTCACTGCGAAAAATTTTATTAAATTACAGAAATCTTTACAACTTTGAAAAATGGAAAATTTTTATTAGTTTTGTTCGTTTACTTTCACTAATAATTATTTTTCATTCAATATTTTCAAAACAACTTTTAATAAGTGGGAGTGAAGAACTCATAGAACACTTAATACTGAATCATTACACTTATGATTTAAAAAATATTTTTAATAAAAAATGTTAATGTGCTCTTAAATGCATACGATTTCAGTTTTTTTTTCTTTTTTTTTTTTTTTTTTTCTTTGGAGATGAATATTGCGTATTAGAGATTTCCTCTTTACAAAATACATGAATGTAATTTTAAGTTAGAGATTTCACTTTATAAAATGGAAGAATATAGTTTTAAAAAGTATATTTTAAAAGATTATTAACATAAATCTCTTAAAATAAATTTGTTTGAAAATCAGGTCATTTGAAACAGAGGGCGATGTTTTGTTTGAAAAACTATTTTAATGTAGTTTTCATATTCTATCCGTATATATATATATATTTCATGTATTGTAATTGTAGTACTTATATTTTTGAAATGGGTTCGAACAATTTTTTTGTTCATTCAACTTATTTATTATTTTTATTTTCAATGACTTGTTTCCCAGATTATAGAAAACTACCACAGAATTGGCGTTTAACTCATTACCGCTCATTGGTTTCGTAGCGAAACCAAACATTTGGCATCATTTAACAATTTTTTATGTAGCAGTTTTTTAACATTTCCCACTTGTTTTAATCAGTTTTTAATCTTTTGTTCCTTTTCTGTTCGGTACAGTCGGTAACAAAAGTGTCCGAACACTAGCGAAAATTCCTATGTAAAAAAAGTATACTTCATACGGTTTTGTTAAATAAATCCTTATCGAATCATGTCTTACACTGACTAAGAACAGGATTCGACAAGGATTTATTTAACAAAACCGTATGAAGTGTACTTTTTTTACATAGGAATTTTTGCTAGTGTTTGGACACTTTTGTTACCGACTGTAGATAGCAGCATTATTCCAAAATTTAACAAATAATGCTTCAAAGGAAGCTAAATGCATAAGTCACTTTAAGTTTCATAGTGGGCGCGAGTGCGAATTGCTGGTTTGATGATGCACTCATGTTTAGTTTTTTTTTCATTTAATGAAAAGCTGGACTATTATTTTCACCTGAAACAACTTTTACGAGTTTTTGTAGTCAATAATGTTTACTTACAAAGTGTTTTATTTATTAAATTAAATATTATTTGAGTTTAATGTTAACTTATAGATGTTTCAAACCAAAAATTTCTCGAAAAAGGACAACGCTAATTTTTTATTTTTTAAATATTTATGATCAGATATGTGTCTAAAAGCCATTTTTAAAATTAGTTTAGTAATTTTTAAAATAAATTTTGTAGTGAACGTTAAAGGTTTAAAAGTAATAAGTACAAAACTTTGCATAAACACCATAAAATGCAAGAACTCGCAACAATTGTTTCGAGCCTAAAGAACACACGGGCTTTCGTCAGACGAACTAAGTAGGCATGAGTGCTGCAAAAAAAACTTTGCCGCTTTGTTTAATTATTTGCATCCATGTTAGTAGAAATATTTGATATACGATGTATAAGAAATTTACTCCTGAGAATAATAATACTATGAATAGTTTTTATTCAGCGCGCAACGTTATTACATTATTTTTTTTTTTTATTAAAATTTTGTTACAGAGATTATTTTTATTTTTTCAAGTATAATTCATTAATTAATTATATTTACTTATACCCGAGTTTTTGTTTCTATAAGTATTATTATTATTTCTTTTATTCCAATACTAGTGGTCTCCATGGTCTGTAGTAATAAAAAATGGTAATACAACGTCGCTTGGTGGCATTTCTAAAGAAATATATGACAGCATGGGTTCAATACTGAATGTAAAGTAAGTAATTAAAAAAAAAAAAAGTATTTTTAAATAATGGAGATGAAGTAGTTTATGACATACTTTACATTATTTCTTATCTCTTTTTATATACGAGTGCATTTATTACAGTAAATCTTTCTATGGTACTGTTCTGTTTAAAGAATATGATATACATGTCTTCCGCAAATTATTTTGTAACCCCTTTAAAATAATATAGTTATAAAATTTAAATAAAAGGATTACGATATTTTTTTAATTTTTCTGAGTTTTTTGGACTTTAAGACTTGTAAATGTTATGATACAAAATGTGATACTATTATTTTTAAAACATCGTGTAAACTGAATTTAAGTGATTTAAACTGGTATGAGAGTTAATCAAGTAAAGCAAAATAAGTTTGGAAATGTATGCGCAAAAATTGAGTGTTAGGTGAGCAAGGGTTAATTTGTAAAATAACAATAATGCTTATGGCCATATCACACGAGAGAATTTTGCGCAACGTTTCCCCCCAGCACAACACAGCAGCGTACAGGGATGATTCGAGATCAGCGGATAGTCAACTTTTTTGATCGTCACTCTAAAAAGTTTACCATGTTGTGATTAGTAAAATGTTAAGCAAAATCTCTCGAATGATACGGCCATTAGTAGTGATATACCTTTCTTCAGACATATAAACGTGCACACCCATATATGGATATTTCAGCGAGAACTTAACCTAACACTACAGTACCTGGCCAAATTATTAGACCATTGGCAAATTATACATTTTTTCATGTTTACAACCTTATGAATGAAGAATTTTATTAAAAAAGATATTTTCTTAATTCATATTTCGAAAACATATATATTAAGGAATACAATGACAATTTTTTTTTTTTTTTTTTTTTTTTTTTTACAATACAATACTTATTGAAGGAAAAAAAAAATTGATTAATTAAATTTAACAGAAAAATCAATGTTCATATGGCCACCTTTGGCAACTAAAAGGGCTTTAACACGACAAGGCATACTTTCTATGCATGCTTGGATGGTTTCTTGAAGATGTTTATTATGTTTCCACTGGTATGTTAAAGATTCCAGCAACTCTACCTTATTAGTTAGATTTTTCTTATACATTTCTTTTTTCAGCAACTCCCAACCATTTTCAATAGGGTTCATATTAGGCAAGTTACCAGGCCAATCAAGAACGTTGATTTTTTTTCGCTCTAAATACTTCGATACACTTTTAGCTTTATGGCATGGAGCACCATCATGCATGAAGACTGGTTCCTCGTCTTCAGGAAACCATTCTTGCATTTGTGGCATGAGCCTGGTTTGTAAGACTTTCAGGTATTGATCTTCTTTCATTGTATTTTTGACCACTCAGAGAGGACCAGCACCTTTTCCTGATATGACAGACCACATCATGACTGATGGAGGATGTTTGGTGGTGGGAACAATACAATCTGACTTGTATATCTCGTTTGGACGCGGCCGAACAAATTTGGTTTTTTCGGTTAAAACATGAAAACCGATTCATCAGAGAAGCAAACCTGAAAATTAAACAAAATTGCTTTTTATTTAATTTCTTTACATTCATTATAAATGCCAATATATCGTTGATCAAAATAAATAGCTATTACCTTTTTCCAGTCTTCTATTGTCCAAATTTTGCACTTTATTGCCCACTCCAAACGTTTCTTCATCATTTCTGATGTAAGCCTTGGCTGGCGAGCCGGTTTCATGGCAATGAATTTATTTTCTGCCAAACGACGTCTCAAAGTTCTTTTTGGTATATTAATGCCTTCATTTTGAACTTCTTTCATTAACATGCGTAGCGGTTTCTTTCTGTTATTTATACAAATGTCTCGTATTTTTCGATCCATCCTCGGCGACGTAATGCGAACTGTTCCACTATTATTCTTCCGTGATGGATCCAAACTTATGTTTAAGACCTTTTCTTTTTAATATTTTTTACTGAGCTTCTGGATACTCCTACCTTTGCTGCAATTTGATTTTGGGTCAGTTTAGTGGCCTGCAGTACACCATAAACCTATCCTACTCTCTTTAGTGAAAGGTCAGCCTTTCTTCCCATCTAAAATAATGCAGCAAAAACTTCTTATGATAATAAATGAATAAAAATGTTAAATATCCCACGCTATATTAATAACAATGCAAAACTTACTTTTTGCAGCAAAATATTCGCTTCAATCCAAAATAAACAAGCTGAACAAATTTTACGTTATAATGCAAGTTTACACCTATGCCACTGTATCACAGAATAATAACTGACTGTCTTGTGTTGCCAGCTTGAAAATGTTTCTGTAATAAAGGTACTGAAATAAGCTTAAGGTAACACAAATCAAACAATAATACTTTTGAGCAGGTCAGGTATAATAAACTTCCAATTTCAAAAAAAAACTTTAAATATTTTCTTTGGTCTAATAATTTGGCCAGGTACTGTATTGTTCGCATATTTTGACATGAAAAGTTATTTAATTGAATTTAATTTCGATATTGTAAATGAATTACTTATTTACTAGCATACCCACGCGAAATTTTCGCACTTTATTTCTTTTCTTATTTACCTTTAAATTTTGAAACTTATGAATATTATACCAATTTCACCACCTATAATTAAAATTTTAATTTACCAGAAGCCAAATTATTATTAGATTCAAATAAATATTGTGCAATAGTAAAACCAGAATTATTCAAAGAAAAGTTTCAAAATAAAATTCATGGTTGATGACTCAGTTTTCATACTTCCGCAGGCAAGCACGGTTTTAGTAAAGGACTCCTGTGACGCCTTTTAAATTTTAATCGCCAAGAAAGCAATGACATTTTATTTTATTTATTTTAGCGTAATTTTTTTGTTAAAAAAAAAAAAAAAAAAAAAAAAAAAAAATCCTATTTTGATTATTCTTTTTATGATTGCGTTTTTCAGTCAATTTATGATAATAATTCATATTCTGTTTATATGTTTGAAATATTGCTAGGTTTAAAATGACACTTGTAAAGATTCAGAAGAAATAACTTTTAAAAATACATTTCCCATAAAATAATGTCGCCAAACAAATGCCGTCATGTTTTCTTATTAGATCATTGAGCTGAGTCTGTGTGCTTAAATATTGTTCATTTTTAAATATTATTTTTTATCCTCGCGTATAATTTCCCCACTATCGTATCGTTTCAACAAAAATTAATTGAAATCGGTCCACGTTAGAGAAATATTATATTTACTTGCAAACCCGTGCAAAATATTCGCATTTTATTTATTTTCTTATTTACCTTTAAAATTTGAAACTCATAAATGTTATACAAATTTCACCACCTAATTAAAATTTTAATTTACCAGAAGCCAAATTATTATTAAAACCAAATTTATATTGTACAATAGTGAAACCAAAAGCATTCAAAGAAAGGTTTCCGAATAAAATTCATGGTTCATGACCCAATTTTCATACTTCCACAGGCAGTGCTGTTTTAATATAGTACTTCTACGACTCCTTTTAAATTTTTGGCGGCATTTTGGCGATGACTTTTTATTAATTTTGATATGCATATATATATTTAATAAATAAATAAAATAAAATAAAATAATTCCTATTTTGATTATATTTTTTATGATTTCGTTTTTTAGTCAATTTATGACACAAAAGTTCATATTCGGTATATATCTTTAAAATACTGCTAGGTTTAAAATGACGCTTGCAAAGATTCTGAAGAAACAACTGTTAAAAATACACTTTTTCGTAAAATAATCTCATCAGCCAAATGTCCTCATTTTTTCTTAGTCCATTGAGCTAAGTCTGCGTGCTTAAATATTGTCCATGTATAAATATTATTTTTTTATCCTCGCGTATCGTATCGTTTCGACAAAAAATAATTGAAACTGGTCCATGTTAGAGAAATATTATATAGATTATTATACTAATTTAATCATTTATTTATATTCTTTATAGGTTTGAAACAACTCTTCAAGAAGACTTTGTGTTTGGTTCATTAGATGCTGAGGGTAAATGGACTGGTATGATGGGAGCGTTAGAAAGAAATGTAATTTTTATTTATTTATTTCTTCCCAACATTTGATAAAATAATAATAATTTACTTTTTCCTAACCTTGTGCTCACTTTAAAGTTTTTTGTGGAAAAATCTTTATAACAAAACAAGAAAAAGTTTGTCTGTTTTGATTTTTTGAATGTTATTTTGTGGGTAAATGAACGAAGATAAAATTGCGAAACTGTAAGTGCTTAATGCGTATGTAAACACAACGAAAGTTAATTTTTTGATTAGTTTTTTTTTTTTTTTTTTCAATTCCAAGCATAAATTTATTCTTGATTACTATTTCTTTTTATTCAGTAATTTTTTGTAAGAAAATATTTCCATGCTAATTTTAAAATTTGTATTGAATGAAATTAGGAAACATTAAATTAAAAGAAAAACTGTGTCAAAATCTACGTATTATTTTCACCACGTTATTTTGCTTATAAAATGAAAACGATACTTTAATTAATTTTGTTAAAAAGGAAAAATAATGATAAATTGGTTTTAATATTATTGATCTATAGTTCAACCATTCGTTTTAAAAATATTGACGAGCTATTTCTTTCTTTTTTTTAAATTTATATCGAAATTTTACACATCCCCAGAGAGTACTTCCGCCAGAGGAAGCAATATTCCTACATGCACAATTTTTTTTCTCCTAGTTGATTATTAATATTACGTATATGCAATATATTTTTTTTCATTTCATGATGATTCGTTAAAAATAATACTTATTGTGCACATTTATACAAAACTAGCAGGCTACGCCCGCTTCGCTGGTCACTATTTTTAAACGAATCACTATAATTAATGAGTTCTCAAAATTCCATTAATTTTTATCATGCGGAAAAAAAAGAGAGAGAGAGAGAAAAAAAAAATATCATTGGAAAAAATGTCTCAGTGGGTCCCCACAGCCTTCGGCAGCGCGCGCATTTATGTCCGACAATCTTAATGAATCACTGTATTATCTTATAGGGAAAAACATAAATATAAAATACAAAAAAAAAAAAAAATAATAATAATAATAATAATAAATAAATAAATAAATAAATTCTCCCTTCGGTGAAATAATCGGTCCGGGTCCCCACTGCCTGCGGCAGAGTATACAGGCGCGCATGTTCCTTCACCTACCATTCCCGTTTCTCCTAATTATTTTAGACTTTAAAAAATACTCGCAATCGTTCTCTTGGTCTTTTAAATCTAATAATACTAATTTCAAACATTCTATCTGAATTTCTTTATTTTTAATCCTGCGTCTGCCCCCCTTCCCGCCCCTCGTACTGTACTTTCTGTACTTTCAAAAATATTCGTTATCGGGCCTCAAAACCTAACAACACTAATTTTCAGTGCTCTAACTCTTATTTATATATTTTTGCCCCTTTACGCCCCCTTTCCGTCTGTCCTAATAATTTTACAAATTCGAAAATATTCGCAATCGATTTGTAGGTATCAAACACCTCCATGTACCAATTTTGAGCGACCTAACTCAATTTTTATTTTTTTGCCCCTCCGCCCCCCTTCCCACCCCTCTTAATAACTTTACAAATTCGAAAATATCCTCATTCGACTCGCAGGCCTCTAAAACCTATCTGTACCAATTTTGAATGGTCTAACTGTATTTCTATTTCTATTTTATTTTTATTTTATTTTTTTGCCCCATAGCCCCACTTTCCCGCCCCACCTGGGACGAATTTCGAAAATTAAAAAATTAGTTTTTATGTATTTCTGGGAGCTATATTTTAGATCAAAAATCTCACATATATCTTTTTTCTGTTTGCGATATAAAGGATTATTTCAAATCATTTTGCCCCCTCTCCCTCCTCTTGGGGGCTGAATTTCCAAAATTCCAGAAATTGGTTTTTAGGTATTTGTATTAGCTATATATCAGAGCAAAATTTTCCCGTATATCTATTTTTTTGTTTGAGATATATAGGAGTATGTGAAACCACGTTTTGCACATGTGACATCACGTTTTGCCCCTCTTCCCCCTTGGGGACCGAATTTCTAAAATTCCAGAAATTGATTTTTAGATATTTGTGTTGGCTATATTTTAAAGCAAAAATTTTAATCTGTTTTTTTTATCTGTTTTTTCTTTGAGATATGAAGGTTTTTGTGAAATAACAGTTTGCCCCCTACTCCCCCTTGGGGGGTGAATTTCGCAAAATCGCTTCTTAGGGGGTGCTTACACTATATGTTCTATAATCTGACCCAGTTTCGAGTCAGTGGCTCCAGTAGATTTTGCTGTGCGTTGATGAGTCAGTGAGTGAGTGAGTGGAAGTACTCTTTTATATGTATAGATTATCGCAGATCGATGGTTTAACCATTCGTTTTAAAGGTATTGGCGAGCTCTTTTGAAAGATACCCATCATGAAAATTTACTCCCCTCGAGGGGGGACTCTCCCCCCCAGGGGGAAGGCGAGGCTCCTACATACACAATTTTTTTTTTTCCCAGTTAACTATCTCTATTAAAAAAAAATATATATATATATTCGTTTCATTTGGTTTAGTGCAGTCTATAGACGTTAAACTCTACTTACCTGCAATTTCCCCCCATAGACGTAATGTATTAGAATTCTCTTGATTGTCCCTGTACACGAACCATTTGCTTGATCTTAACGAAAAGCTTACTGTAGCATCCCTATAGGATGCACATTTAGAATACCAAGTTTGAACTTTCTGCTATAATTTGTTTTTGAGATATGCTGATAACAGACAGACACACACACAGACACACATACAGACACACAGACCATTTGCTAAAAACATGATTTTCGTATTCAGGGGACCTCAAAACGTGTAAATATAACAAAAACTCGCGTTCGAAATTTTGACCCCAAAACAATACTTTCTCTACCTTATGGGTAAGAGAAAGTAAAAATATATATTCGTTTCATTTGGTTTAGTGCAGTCTATAGATGTTAAACTCTACTTACCTGCAATTTCCCCCATAGACGTAGTGTATTTGAATACTTTTGAGTGTCCCCGTACACGAAGCTTCATCTCAACGAAAAGCTTACTGTAGCATCCCTATAGGATACACATTTAGAATACCGAGTTTGGAATTTCTGCTACTATTTGTTCTTGAGTTATGCTGATAACAGACACACAGACAGACACACACACAAGCCATTCGCTAAAAACATGATTTTCGTATTCGGGGGACCTCAGAACATGTAAATAAAACAAAAACTCACTTTCGAAAATTCGACCCTAAAACAATACTTTCTCTACCGTAAGGGTTAGAGAAAGTAAAAAGGCTGTTTCTGCAATTTCCAATTCTAGCCCTTAATGTATCTGAATACTTGTGTGTGGCCCTGTAAATCTTGATGCTTATCCTACTACTTAATGCTGATGATACTGTATTTCACAGACAAAATTTTTTTGTGTATATAAAAACTGAATGTTAATTTCTTTATAATTCGTGCAAGTTAAATGCTTTAAATCGTGGTTTATAGAAACACCTCTCATAAAACGCAATGCTAACGCTTGAAATTTTTCCGGGGCACTAACCACTGGTGGTGTTCGCCCCATTTTCAATTGGAAACATCCTACAGTGAACTAAAACAACATGGTTCCGTTTCAAGGAATTTCAGGACTATTTACGGGAATTATAGCGGAGACACAGGAATAATAATAATAATAATAAAAAAAAATCAACAGGGCAGCAATTGGGGACTGCCGATAGAAGTGAAAACTAAGTAACTTGTGAATTGTATCGTCGAACTATTAGATTATTATTTTCGAATTATTTTTTGGTTTGTAAAGAAGTGTTAATGACCCATTTAAACTTTAAATTTATATTGAAAGCAAAAAGAAGAATATAGCAGTCTGTATAAAAACACGTGCTTGCACTTTGTGAACTATGTATAGACTGTGGAAAAAGTACATACGTACATAGAATATAGAACTGGAAAGAGACAGAGGCCAGTAGCCAGTATACGACTCGTATTAGTATACATTTTATACATACATATATATATATATATGTATATGAGGCATGCCGCGCCGTGCGCTACATATATAGATATATATGTAGAGAGATATAATCTTTATATATATATAATGTATACTAATAACGCACGGAGCTATATCTGTGTACATATATACACAATATACATATAGCTCATGGAAAGCGTTCGGTGACGATGACGCGAGTTCCATGATTTTTGTTCACCCAAAAAATGCTCAACGCGCCTAAAGAAGTTTTCACTTCAAAAATCCGAAGTAATAAATATTTTCCAACTTTGTTATAAAATGTAAATGATACATTCAAAATTATATATTTTTTTCTGCCTAGAAATAAATGTGCATTTCATAAGCATGTAAAATTTTATCTGTGTAAAAGATGAATTTCGTGAAGGTATGGAGTAAAAAAAAAAATTTGGAAAATTTTGGGGTGAAATTATAATTATCTAATTAACTAAACCCTGTGTGCTACACGTTGTGAAAATAGCAGCACAGATTTCTCCTTTTAATTTTTTTAAAGGTAAATCGGAATAAAGTAAGTCCCTGCCTTTTTACACCTCTAATTATATTAAGGAAACATCCAGGCGACACAGACTATGTTTTGATTAAGTTTTCTTTATTGTATTCTATGTAAGGTACATCATTTATGTTATACAATTCGTAAAATTACTTTCATCGAACATAATATATATTAAAGAGTAACATTAAAATCTTCAATGAGTTTTTTTTTTTTTTTTTTTTTTTTTTTTTTTTTTGTAAATTATTTCTTGATCATATAGGGATATAAGATTTTTTTTAAGGGCAAATTTTTATAAATTAAGGCACATTCTATTTATTTTTAAAGAATATTATACTAATTATATATAAATTTTTTTTTCATTCTTATTGGTCTTTGTGGCTTCAGTGATCTTGTATCTGTTGCTTGGCTTTTCTATGCTTAATGAATCATTATATATATATATATAATTTTATCCACTGATCAATACTAAAAATATATATTTCCCAAATTATTATTATTATTATTATTATTATTATTATTATTATTATTTTTTTTTGAGTTAGTTTACCGTTTTTTATTTTAATGCTGCCACATATCATTCAATATAAAATTGCTATTTAAGTAATCTTTCAGGGTGACACCCTAACTTCCTTGGCTGATATCTTGAATTTCTTATATTCTAGTATAAATCAAATTCTTGGTTCATAAATAATTTATATAAGTTCATAAGAACTTTTATTCAAGCATAAATCAGAATTTTCCTGACAGTTTATGAACACATTCAACGTCGGAGATTTTTTCCAAACTAAATATACAGTATCCTAACATCTAGCGCATTCCACAAATTTAAAACTTTCCCTAAAAATTTATCAATTATTTAACGTTGGAGAGTTGTTCTAGGCTTTTGTATATAACACCCCAACATGTCTTTAGAAGTTTAGAATCTTCCATAAAAATGATAAATTAAATATCTTTAAAAAATTATTATTTTTTCTTTTTTATCGTAAACAGATTCTTTTTACTTCCATTACCCGACTACCGTAGGTAATGGAAGTATTCTATTCAGTCCAAAAATTCGATATCGAGATTTCACATGATTTACATGTTTTAAGGTCTCCTGAATCCAAAAGAGTGGTTTTTGGCAATGGGTCAGTGTGTAATGTGTGTGTGTACGTGGGAAATCTTCTGGCTATTATATCTCGGAAACTAATAAAGATTGAACTACGAAACTTTATAATTTAAACAAGTCAATTTTCCAAATTTTGTTGAAAATGGGATAACCGGAAGTGGGACATCTGAAACCGGAAGAAAGTTTCTATCTCAAAAACGGCTCAAACGATTTTCTTCCAAATTGCTGTATAAACACTATTAAATATTCTTTCAAATGATATAAATGGTAAGTTCAGGAAAATTGACAGGCGTCCCGTATAAATAGCTGAATTTCAGGTCCTACAAGTGCGTTCCTTGCAAAACGACTGTATGAAGTCGGTATCTCAAAAAGGGCTCTAACGATTTTCTTGAAAATTGTTTCATAAACCCATTTTAGATATCCTTTCTCCTGCTTTACTTGGTTATCGCAGAAAAATGAATAGTCATCCTGCTCAGATAGATCCGTTTTAGATCTCGGAAATTGTTGTTTAAATAAATAAATAAAAAACTCTACAATTTTCTTTTAATTTCTTTTTCTTAAAAAAAAAAAAAAAAATCGCTGTGTAAACTCGGTTTTATGTTCTTACACGTGTATTAACTTTCTCTCACCGGAAAATTTTTAGGTGTCTATTTCGTTAGGTCAATTCTATGTCTTCTGATAACATCATCTTCAAAAAGTGCCTATAATACGTGTAGTAGTGGGTAATGGATGTCGTCTGGTTGTTTCACATTTTTTTTTTTTTTTTAATGTCTCGAACGATAAAACATCCTTCTTTTTCCTTCTCTGTGTGAAACAGAATTAAAAGTTTAGTATTTCTATAACCTAAAGATAGAATGAATACCATCCCATCCCCTTCTATGATTTTTTTTTTTTTGAGTGAAAGAGTTCTTATGTTAAATATTTTTACTGAATCCGAGCCTTTAAAAATAACTTTATTCGTCTTTCTCGTATTAAAATTAAATAAATAATTGCCCCATCTATTATAAAAATTGAATCCCCTCAAATTTTTAATCGGTTGTATAATTGTTTTAAACGCAGCTTTGCAATATATATATATATATATATATATATATATTATGGGGTGGGAATCGATTAAGAGTTTTAACTGGGCTAATCGTAGTTCATTAATCAATTAATCGGATTTTTAATCGGTTTTCATTTTTCTTTATATAATTTTATTTCAATGATGAATAAAACTCTCACATTGTGTATATATATATACTAGCAGGCAACGCCCGCTTCGCTGGTCCCTATTTTTAAATGAATCACTCTAATTACTGAATTCTCAAAATTGCAGTCATTTTTATCACGTGAAAAGAAAAGAGAAACAAAATCTGATTAGGAAAAATGTCGCACCGGGTTCTCACTGCCTTTGGAAAAAATTCCCAAAATGCTGTAACTCTTATTTCTATTATTTTCCCCCTTCGCCCCCCCCCTCCCGTCTATCCTAATAATTTTACAAATTCGAAAACATCCGCAATCGATTTGTAGGTATCAAAAACCACTATGCACCAGTTTTGAACTATCTATCTCTATTTTTATTTTTTGGCCCCTCCGTTCCCCCCCTTCCCGCCCCTCCCAATAATTAAAAAAATTCGAAAATATCCGCAATCGATTTGTAGGTATCGAAAACATCTATGTACCAATTTTGAATGATCTAACTCTATTTTACTTTTTTTGCCCCTCCGCCCCCCCCCCACCTTCCCGGCCCTCCTAATAACTTTACACTTTCGAAAATATCCCCTTTCGACTTGCAGGCCTCTAAAACCTATCTGTACCAATTTTGAACGGCCTAACTGTATTTCTGTTTGTTTTTGCCCATAGCTCCCCCTTACCGCTCCACCCCCCTTCCCGCCCCATCTAATAATTTTACAACCTCAAAAATATCCGCAATCGATTTGTACGTATCGAAAACCTCTCTATACCAATTTTGAACGATCTAACTCTATTTTTATTTTTTTGCCCCCCGTCTCCCCCCCCCCACCTTCCCGGCCCTCCTAATAACTTTACACTTTCGAAAATATCCCCATTCGACTTGCAGGCCTCGAAAACCTATCTGTAAAAATTTTGAACGGCCTAACTGCATTTCTATTTGTTTTTGCCCCATAGCCCCCCACCCTCCCTGCTGCCCCACCTGGGGGCTGAATTTCTAAAATTCCAGAAATTGGTTTTTAGATATTTCCATTAGCTATATTTTAGAGCAAAAATTTCACGTATATCTATTTTTTTGTTTCAGATATATAGGATTATGCGAAATCACGTTTTACGCATGTGAAATCACGTTTTGCCCCCCCCCCCCGCCCCCCCTTGGGGACCGAATTTTGAAAATTCCAGAAATTGGTTTTTAGACATTTGTATTAGCTATATTTTAAAGCAAAAATTTTACGGATATCTGTTTTTTTTGTTTGAGATATGAAGGATTTTGTGAAATCCCGTTTTGCCCCCCTCCCCCCCCCTTGGGGGGCGAATTTTGTAAAATCGCTTCTTAGTGGATGCCTACGTCATAGAAAGAACATTGTCACGAAATTTCATGCTTCTAGGTCCAGGGGTTTGGTCTGGGCGTTGATAGATCACCCCCTCACTCACTCAGGAAGTGTTCTTTTATATATATAGATGTTGTCTTATACTGTCATCTTAAAGTTATGAGAAAAAGCAAGATTTTAACGCCACCTGTAAGCGATTTTCGCCAAAAGTTCACTGGCACTAATTTATCTCAAGGTATGGATGCACTACATATGAATGTACTAATGTTTGCAGTACATATGAATTTGTAGAAAATTCTGTGTATTAGTTCTTGATCTAGAGCATCAAATTTTTGAATGTGAAAAATGAATTTAAAAATATGTATTAGTTAAGGAATTACAATGGGGAATATTTCCCCATAGAATAACATTGGCTATGATAAATTGATACATGATAAATTCATAGCATTCGGGCTATGATAAATACAGAGTAGCATGGTTATGATAAGTACAGTTTGCATGGACCAGGACCTGAGTCTCGAACAATGCCTCAATTTCAGATGCCCAAAACCATATGTTCCATTTTCCATTGAAAATGATTGGATTAGCAATATTGCTTTGTTTATAGATTTACACAAAAGAATTTGGATACAGTACAGGATATAAGTAGAAATAGAGGAAGATAGATTTTTAATAGTAGAGTAACCCTTTTTAATATCTTTCTACATTGTTTGATTTCTACTAATACCTCGGTTTGAATTTCTGTTTGTCTGTGTGACTTTTGTCCGTCTGTAATAATGAATTTCTGTTTATATGTAACTGTTCTCTAAAATATCAATAGTTTTGTTTATGGATATTCTATTGCTTGGCTGTACAAAACCTATGAAAAGTAGATGTAATAAAAAATGTTTGCATGAAATTTCATTTTTGTTTGTTATTTTTCGATTTTTATTTGGATCGGGCCTGATTTTATAGTTTTGTCCAGGCGGAACTTTTATATGTCAGGGCCGAGCCGGGTAAGCAAAACTTTCGTAAGAGCCAGGTCAAGCCTGCGCTTAAAAATGCAGACTTCTAGTACAGAGTCCGCTTACAAAATTGGATTGGACCAAGTATGAGAACCTCAATAATCAATGAGGGAGCAAGCGAGAAGGGAGAAGGCGTGCATATCTAAAAACTGAAAAGTTATTAACAATAATGAAATTAGAAAGTCACAAGAACTGACTAGAGAGTGATTCAGTCTCATCTTTTATCCATCAAAGGCTCTACACTGACATATTTACAAAAGAATTTTCTTAAAATAAATCAATTTATTTCACTTATAATATTTAATGATAATGAAATTTTCTAAATGTAATTTTATTGTTTTTCCCCAAAAACTTTTATTTTATTTTATTCTATAAACAAAGGTCGAAAATATCCATATTAATATTGAATTTAAATTTGTATCTATTTCTTGTGATAATATTCTTTCATGCTATAGGAATCCGACATGTCTGGTCCCTTTTTCGTGAATGAGGCTCGAGCGAGTGCTGTGGACTTTTCTGTACCATTCTCCTTCTCGCAACTATCGATAGTATCTGGTCTAGTACCAGCAAACCGAGAGCCATTTCTTATTTTTAAAATATTTGCTTTGCAGGTAAGTTTCCTATCTTATCTTCTCTCAAGCAAAACATTGTTGAATTAACAATTACACTGCACTGAAAAAAAAAATAAAATAAAAATAAATAAATAAATAAATAAATCGAGCCCTGATATCATTCTTGCTGATTTTTATGTAAAATGATCTCCTGAATCCGAATATGACCCCCATTTTGCCCAATCACCCACCGTTTTCTCGTGACCCCCCCTCACCAATTTTTATCGCTGTTCGGTAATTTTATGGCCATGGATTTGATTTGGAGAATGGAAAAGAATTATTTTAACACTTAAAAACAAAAAATATAATGTATAATAAATAATAATAATAGTTGATAAAATATAATAAATGTAATATGTAATTTTAGTGGCAAATTCCCCTCTAAATTTCCCCCTTGTCGCAAATGTTCATGTTTTAGAATTTTCCAACTCTGTAGCCCCTTAGACCTCTAGGGGTGACTCCCAGACCGTCGCCAATTACCCAATGCGCAGCACTAGTGCGACATAAAACCTAACCAACCAACCAACCCGTAGCCCCTCAGAAGATATTTAACAGTTAAAAATAATCCTTTCCCCCATCAAATCAAATTTATAGCCATAAAATTACCGACAAGTGATAAAAATAGGGGGACGTCCCTACAAAACGGTGGTTGATAGGGGGAAACGGGTGTCATATTCGGATTCAGGAAGTCATTGTACATAAGAATTTGCAACAATGGTGTTGGGACCGATTGTCATGCAGAACAGTGTTATTAAACAATAATTTTCATATAAAATAATAGTTATAAAGAATATGTGGATATGTATATATGGCTGGTTGCCAGCAACATACCCTCTTTTAAATCACCAAATTAATTTCAACAAAAACTGGCCTAACTAATTACTGTTCTATAGACATTGTTAAAAATAGCAGTTTGTCATTTCACAAAAGGGTAAAAATTAGGCAAGCTTATCTGAAACCACCATTTTTATAGTCTATTAAAACAGTGAAGCACACAGCTCACTAAGTTTCTAAAAATATTGGTTGCAGCTAAATTGGAACCATATTTCTGGTGAAATTTTTTTTTTTTTTTTTTTTTTTAACAGCATAGAAAAAGTACTCTGACGGTCTTATATCTCTAATAGACACGGTACGTAGAGGTGATAAAAGTGTACTCACAAAAGTTATGATTTGAGTTATGTGAATTTAACGTCGCTCTCTAAGTGAGTTAAACCCACTTATAGTGCGTATAATTGTCTGTAGTACGTATAATTGTGGACAGACATATTATTTTATGCATAAACGTCCATAGACCGTGCGCAGTGGGCAGACCGGCGCAGTGGACCGTTCGTGTTTTGAGAGTAAGATCGACTGACTGCAATAGGGTCCTAGGTCTGAGGGAGAGTGCCTTCTGTAGGGATCTTTCTAAGAGGTCCTAGCCCGTATTTACGCAAGTTTTGGAGAAAAACACGGAAAACTACGAACGACTAGGCTAACGAGTGCAACCTGGGATCGAACCCGGCACCTCACATCTACCAGCTTTGAGAACCACTAGGCCACTGGTGAGTGCGACGGTCAGGGATTCAAGCCGAGGGTGTTTAGTAGACATGCCGTCACAACTTTGATTTTTTGCAGAGGGGATGTCTTCTCCGCTTCTGTAACTCCCAGAGGTATTAATTTTGGAATATGGTAAACATTGAAGTCACGACAGATTTTACGTGCATCAGTCGCTATTTATGTACATGACGGCCTTCGGCTGTCTCGAGTACCGAATCATAAAAGTTGTGTTTTGATATAATTTCTTTGCCATCATTTAGGTTATAAACTTCCTTATTAATATAAGATATTTTTAACATATACGTGCTTATGAAGTGCAATATAATGTTTACCCGTTTCTCGCACCTAGCAGGGCGATTCTAAAAGCTTGGAGGGGTGCCAAAATTGACCGACAGGTTTGGATTTGGTAAACATCCAGTCATTCGGCGCTCTTTTATCGCTTATTTTTTCTCAAACACAAGGGTTATCACCACTAGATTAGTTGAGTTTAGCGTTAAAGTAGGGGTGAGTCAGCACTTGCGCAGAGGCTTCCATGTTTGCAAGAAACGTGGTTGTAGAATATTTCTTTTTCTTTTTTTTTTTTAAACGTAAACTTTAAAGAAGTAAAACAGAGCGAAAATTGTTTTAAAATATATTCTTTTCGCAGTTTCTGTTTAATTATCAGCGTCATATCTTTCAAATATGACCCACAGTTTGTTGCGAACGAATTTTATCTGTATAAATTGAAACTTGAAAAAGAATATAGACATAGAGGTAACTTTGAATCTATATAAGCTTCCTAGAAATGGTTCTTAAGAAAACCTAACTTTAAATAATAAATGTTTGAAAAAATTTCGAAATCACAATAACTCTAAAGATGTTGAGAGTGTAACTTAAACTTGGCATGTAGAAAACTTTTAGGATTTAAATGCTCTTTAAGCACTGTTTTTGAGATTTTTAAGGTATTTATTTTACTTTAATCAGCATTCATCCTAATATTTAAATGAATATGCATCATTATTATTATGACATTGTTTTGTACAATGACTGATAATTTGTTTAAAAATAATTTTAAACATTTTCGATATTTTTAAAAAGGAGTATCTTTTAGGTGTGGTTGTTCACTGTGGCATCTATAATTTTAGCATCAGGTGCAGCTGCTTTCATCTATGCAGTACTCCCGAAAACCTCTCGTAAGAAATCTAAAATTCAAGTATTTTTCAAGTACACATGGATGTTTTATGGGACTCTTCTAGGTAAAGGTAAGTTGAAATTGTTTAGTATATGAGCTGTTTCTAGTATAATTATTTAAATTTACTTTACGTTCTAGAAATTTCAGCTGTACGGTCAATTTAAGTCAAAAAATTTTCTTTTTCATGCTTAAATATCTGACATCTATTGTAGCATAGTTGCCGTTGCCGAAACTTCAGTGGAGGCTTCACTGTTGCGACTGAAAACGTTTTTGTTTTCTGTGTGTGTCTGTGTACCACAATAGCGATCGCAAAAATCACCCGATTGATTTTCAGATTGATACACATATCCATCAGCTACACAGAATTAGATTTATATTTTTAGGTATATATTCTTTTTGTGGTTTGTCTACAGAGACACATCAAAGTTTTTCTTATCATTACGGCCTATGGACAGAACTTGTTTATACTGCGAAAGTTGCTGCAAAAATTACCCGATTCATTTGCAAACTGGTACACATATTTATCCGGCATACAGAATAAGCTGCATGTTTATTGGTGTGTATTCTGTTCGTGGTTTGTGTACGGAGACACACCAAAGTATTTCTGACCATTATGGCCTGTGAACAGAATTTGTGTGTACCGAGACAGCGGCCTCAAAAATTACCCGATTGACTCGCAAATTTGTACACATGTTCATGAGCGATGGAGAATTAGCTGTATATTTTTCGTGTGTATATTGTTTATGGTTTTTGTACAAGGACACACCAAAGTACTTTTTATCTTTACAGTCTATGAAAAGAATTTCGTTTAAACGCATTTTAATGTGGTTACACTGTGCTTACTTGATGTTTCACACGTTATAACGTAGTGGGGTAATGTGTAAGGATATAAGCTTCGTAAAGTTCAAAAAAGGGTTTGAATGTATATTGTAGCTGACAGACAGGTGTTTGAACATCGGAAAAAAGGTATTTTGGATAACCAGTCGTTATTTTTCTTTCTGAGATCATTTCCTGCCGTAATGTGTAGAAAACTGCGAACAAACAAATTCATGTTTTACGTAAGGTGACTAGATTTTATTTTATTGGAAAAAGAGGACAAATTAAACAATGTCTTTTATTTCATAAGAAAATAGTGAACATTCAGTTCTGAAAAAGAGGACATTTTAGAGGACACAAAATAGAATGAAAATGATTATAAAAACTGATTGAAAAGCTACTTTACACCAGTGGCGAATCTACAGTGTGGGGCAAAAAAAAAGTCGTGCTGCAGAAAAATTGACTCGCACCTTTTTATTTGTAATGACTTAAAAACTAATGATTGAAATAAATAAAACTGTCATGTTTATATAATACTAAAGAGATAAAATGGTACCTATGCACATTTTTGATGTAGAAATTCGCTTTATTACACTCTACGAAGTACGACACTCTACGAAAAGCAAGACACTTGCTTGTCTTGCTTTTGCCTCCAAGGGCACGTGTTTTTTGCACCTGATGAAGAAAGGCCACGTACTTTCGAAACCGGTTGTACTGTCTTCATTTTTATGGTGTGTGAAGAAGTTTTAAAGTTTAAACACTTAATACTGTTTTGTCAAATAAATCCTTGTCAAATTATGTTCTTAGACTAAGAACATGATTTGACAAGGATTTATTTAACAAAACAGTATTAAGTGTACTTTTTTTATATAGGAATTATTGCTAGCGCGCGAATAATTTTATTGTCGACTATAGTATATAGTAGTTACGGTTACGTTTAATATAAAGTAACAATTAAATTTTAGATAATATAATATGATAGAATTAAATTTTATATACTATAATATGATACGATTAAATTTTCTGTAGTTAATATTCCTATATAAATATGTAAGTTTAAGATTAAGTCTGGATTTATCCCAAAGTTGGGCACGTCGTCGACGTCAGAATGATTTTGATTTTGCACAATTTTCTGCGTTTCGTGATGTAAATGCAAATAGGGTCTTGAATTCTAGTTAAAGCACATTCCTCAAATATATTTGTTTAAAAGATGCATTTCACTATTTCTACTGTGAAGCGTAATAAATTATAACACCAAGAAGAAACGGGGAAGGTAACAGGATATAAATATAGTTATATAATCAAAATTTAGATAAACTTTGTTTGACTCAAAAACTTTGAATAAAGTCTCTGCATCACAATCCCCTTATTTAATGACTTATTTTTAATCTTTTAAATTAGATTTAGGGTCAGAGAAGCGTTGGTTTTTGAAACGTGTTTGGATGGCTGCTTGCTTTCGATTGTTACTCTGTATATGGCTTATTGGACCAGCATTAGTTCTTATGTATACTTATCAAGGTGCTATCACATCCACTTTTGCCTCTGAAAAATTGAAACCGAAAATTGAGTCTCTTGAGGAATTGCTTCAGAAGGAAGACGTTCCTCCAAGCACGTTTAAGAATTCGTTCCCATCGACTTGCTTTAAGGTAAACAACAACAATTTTCTGTTATGACAAAATGTTTACTCTATTTCAGTATTTAAATAAATACTACTATGTGACTCTGATGTAAAAAGTATTGGTTGAGAGTTTTTTTAAAATCCTTTTTGAGGCATTAAGGTTTTTAATACAAACCGAAATTATTATTGCAAAATGGTGAATATACTCTTTTAAAATAATTGAATAGACAATATCCGTTTTCTTGGGTTCGACGCTAAACCATACGCAACATGTGACTTCTGATTCTCCACTTCCCTATGAATTTCCCTCTAGGATACAAATATTTCCGTATAGCATGCAAACATTATAATTCTGCATTTTTCCCTGTAGTAGTCACAGTCACGTTTCAAGGGTTTATTGCGTAACGTGGATAAAGTCCATTAATTTACTATTTACCATGTCAGGTAGGAGTTATTTTCTTTTAAATCGACTTCAATTAAAAAAAGTAACTCTTTGAGCTAATTAGTACAGTCGGTAACAAAAGTCTCCGAACACTAGCAAAAATTCCTATGTAAAAAAAGTACACTTAATACAGTTTTGTTGACTAAATCCTTGTGGAATTCTTTTTTTAGACTGACTAATGCTGTTATTCACCAATAACTTCAACTCCCGGTTGAACATGAAAATCTGAAAAGCGTATAAAGACGGGGTGCAAATTTTCAGCAAATTTTGCCGTGCTGTTGCTGCCATCTAGCGGTATAGTTATTTTCAGACATTTTAGGTGAAAGAAACAAGTAAAAGATTATATGAAATACTCGACGCTAGATGGCAGAAACAGCGGGCAAAATTTTGCTGGAAATCTGTACCCTGCCTTTAGATGCTTTTCAAGTTTTTGAGTTGAACCGGCAGTTGAAGTTAATGGTGAATTCGGCCATAAGAACAGGATTCGACAAGGATTTATTTTTAAAATTTGTATTAAGTGTACTTTTTTTATATAGGAATTTTTGCTAGTGTTCGGAGAATTTTGTTACCGACTGTAGCTTTTTATTTAAGTGAATTTGAGTTATTGATATTTATCGATACTTGATTTATTTTTGCTCCTTCAACTACTTGTAAAGGACAACGTCGCTCTCGCTGCAATGCGTTTCTTCAGGTGCACGTAAGCGCAATGGGAAACGCCATTGTAAAGTGATGCAGTTTATTAAAATCATGTGTATTAAAATCATTAATAAAATAAATAAATTACTCAAATACAATAAATAATTCAAGTTTGAGTGCATAATGCTAACCCATTCAATTTGCTGATTTAAACTCAAGATGAGAGGGTGCGTTTCTTCTAGGCGTTTCTGCAACTTGAGTGAAAATCCCCTCAAGTTGAGTTATTATCATTCTTTCACTTTAGGAGAGTAATGGAAAATGTTACATGGGATTGTTAAAATAAAGGTTATGTTAAATAAGTGTCAATGTTAAGAGTTGATAAAACTGTTACCTGATTTCAAAATTAAATAATAAACAAGAAAGAAAAATCATGCATGTTGTATAGATTATAAACAAATTTCAACTGCACTTACCCGCTACATTATTTAAACTTTAGATATTTTGTTATCGCCATAACATCTTAAAATACATTTCGTTTTTTATTTTGGAGTGGAGGAAGAAAACTTTCAAAAATTATTTTTATATCTTTACTTAAAAAAAAAAAAAAAAAAAAAACATGGGAAAAAGTTACTTTTGTGTAGACATATTAACTAAACCAGCAAGGCTAGAAAATACATATTTTGTTTTCATGAAAAAGTAATCTCCCAAATGTACCTTTATATTTTCATTTTTAAAGAGAAATTACTAAAAATTAGAGTTGCGCCAAATGATTTTTGCCGAATACCGAATTCAGTAAAATATTTTCAGTGTAAAATATATTTTTATACCCAAGAATAGCTGAATTATTTAACATTTACTGCATATAATGTGCATTAAAAAGTATCAACATAAAATCTAAGCATTTAGCATTTAAAGATAAATTTTATAGTCAAAATGAAATAAAATATTTTTTAAATCATTGCTTTCTTTTCCTCTGTAAAATTTTAAATTTCAGTGAATAAACTAAAAATTGTCAAATAGCTTAAATAAAAATAAATAAACTTTTCCCTTTTTGAATTTTCAAAAATTAATCTTATTTTACATGTAGGCGCATTACATAATATATATATAAATATATCATAAAGATCAAACACCAGGAAAGAAGACTTGAATTAATATATACATATCTATCTATCTCTCTATCTCTCTATATAAAGTAACTAAAAATGTGTTGGGAACTCCCGAGAGCGAAAACATAATAAAATTAAATAAAATTATCTAATAGATAAAAGGTTGGTTGGTTGGTTGGATTTTACGCCGCATTAGTGCTGCGCAATGAGCAATTGGCGACGGTCTGGGACTCACCCCTAGAGGTGGTCCGGAGACATGACATCACAATTTTGATCTTCCACTGCAGGGATATAAATAAAAGGCTAAAACAGATAAAATAGATAGACTGTCTCTCAAATACATACAGCCAAAAAATCCAAAAAACTTTTGCTCCTACATCATAATTTGCCAAAATTTAAATACAATGACTGGTTTTTGAGAAACTATCTTCTACCTTTTTTTTTTTTTTTTTTTTTTTTTTTTTTACTTTTTTTCTATTTTATACTGACTGTTTGTAAGTAAATACAGTTTTATATGCTGTCACAATAAGTGACAATTTTGAAATGTATTACATTTTAATACAGACTATTTTAATTTAAGTTAGAAATTAAGATAGAAACTTTATTGCACCTATATTTTTTACTTATTTAATATTCGTTGGCATAATATCATTGATGAACTGAAAAGAAAAAAAAAGTATATCAATTTAATTTTATATGATAAAAATATTTTTACCAATTTCAATATTTGAATTTAATTTTAAATTTAACTCCACTATTCGGTTGCCGAATATCAAGATATTCGGCCAAACCGAATATTCGGTGCAACTCTTCTAAGAATATTGTTTGCATGTAGCCCTTTAAATCGTCTAAAATTTGCATACACACTACAAAATAAGGTATAATCTCTCTATTTAAAAAAATAAAAAAATAAATAAGCATTGCCGTCTTTGTTCACTTTATGCGTCTGCGGCTTTACCTCCTCACGAACGAGAGGGTCCTCAGTATTGTGAGAGGTATCTACGTTTACAGAATAATCCGAGAAACAGTTTATCTTTGTCTAAAATTTCTATCATTTTAATTAATGAAGTTATCAGCTAATCTCTCTTTAAGAAAGGTACTCTACCAACAACTTGCTGACAATTTCTCCAAATCGTAGAATTTCGCTCTGTGTCGTCACAGTCATCAAGGAAAATAAAATGTAACCTCATTCTTACTTTATTTAAATGTGAGGTTCAAATAAAGTAATATATAAGCTATTCTCCTTGATAAATGTTTCGTATTTCAAAGGTACAGATGTATTTATAAAAGGAAAAAGGGAGACTATAAAGCCTGAGCGATATGAATAAATTTAAGAGTTCTCTAGAGCAGGTCTGTCCAACCCAAAACACTTGATGGGCCGCATTGGAAATCTATTTTACTCAGACGGGCTGCACGTTTATGTGTATGTGTACATATGTTTGTAAATGTATGAATCGTGTATGTATATACATTATTTAGGGGAGAGTAGGCTGAAGATTTGAAGCAGAATATATATTAATTTAAATTATTTTCATTTATAAATTAACAACAGTATCATAAAAAAAAATGACATATACATTAATAACTATAATAAAAAGAATGATGAATGGATCTAATATTTCATTACAACAGTGAGATTCATTAGGTACCATAATCGTTGAAAGTTAAGTCTAGAAGCTTTTAAAATGAAATTTAAAAGGCGTCAACGTTTACCAGACTGTTTATATAATGATTTAATTTTTGAACTCAGAACATCTTTAAACTGTTTGCTAAATGGTCTAGATATTACATATTTTGGTGCAGCTTTAGGATCTCTTTGGCGACGAATTAAAGTGGATGTCAAATTTGCGTAAGTAAAGACCTTGGCGAGAAACTACCGAGCTATTTCGGGTCAAATTTCAAATTTCGCTAAGAGGCTCATATTCTAAATCTGTTCCGGTATGCCTTATTTATTGACAAAGAAAGCTGTAGAACCCCACAGGGGTTGGCGAGCGAAATGAGTCGGGGAAGGGAGGTCGAAGTCTCCCTCGAAGGTTGTGAGCGGAGGGAGCAGGAAGCAGATACCCCTTTAGTATACTAAAAAAAAAAAAAAAAAAAAAAAAAAAAAAACTCATTACACTAGAATTTTACATTTAGTCATCATCAATCTTCTACAAGGATTAGGCTGGGAGCCTGTTCCGGCTTCTTAGTCTAACCACCGTTTTCTGGGTCTGCCGCAGACTTGTCTCTTGAAGTGTAGTAGAAGGCAACTCTCGGTACTCTTCATATGATTTTTCCAATTGGTGCGGTATTCATTGATATTGTAAAAAAGAGGCCAAAAAATTTTAATTCTCTTTTAATATCTTCATTTCTGATTTTGTCCATAATTGTGCAGTCCTTGGTATGTACCGCACCTCTGCTGCCTGAATTCTGTTTCTATCTTGGGTACCGAGGGTCCATGTCTCTGAGCCATACAGTAAAGTGGGCACTGCCATAACCCTGTAAAACTTCAGATGTGTTTCTTTTCTTGTTTTTCTGTTTAGCGTTCTTATGAGAGTGCCAAAAATATGTTGGAATTTGTGTAACTTGTTTAGTGAATCATTATCATAGTCAAAGGTGATGTCATATCTCAGATAGGTGAAGTGTTGTATCGGTTCGATAATTTTATTATCAATAACGATTTTCATTCTTACTGGTTCTTTTCCCTTAAATGCCATTGTTTTCATTTTTGAAATGGATATTTTCATATTATAGTCTTGGCATATTTTATGAAGTATACAGACAGATCTTTGAAGATCCTCTTCATTTGATTGAATTATGATCTGATCATTTGCATATCTGCAGAGAGTAGTGTATTTGCACATAAGTTGACATGTTCAAATGGATGTCAGCATTTATTAATAATTTTCACGTTTGTATAATTGTCATCAATATAAATATGGAAGAAGGTTAGAGATAAACCACAGCCTTGTCTAATTCCTTGGTGTAAAATAATTCTCGGTTCAGTGGTATTTGAAAATTTAAGAAAAAAAAAAGGAACAAAATCGAGAGGCCGGATTTCTTTAAGCAAGAGAATAAAAAAGGGACAACGATGCATTATTCTTTTTGAAATTTAATGATTATAATAAAATAAAAGATCTATTTACACTTTAAATTACATTATATACAAAAAAGGAAATGCTTAAAGGAACATAGTTCCGAATCTAATCAACTCTCATAGTGAGAGATCGAAAAATTCCATCTTCGAACGCAGTCGAAGAATCAAATCTAAAAACTAAACTTACTGGCTGTTGCCAAAATCTAAAACAAAACATTTAAGTTCTTCTGTTTTCTTTCAGTGACGACGCAGCGCCGTCTAAAGGGGATTGATTTTACTACACAACTCCCCGCCGTGAACTCTTACAGAGTTCACAAATCAAAAATCTCGTTAAATCAAAAATAAATCTCAAATTTGAACAACTTCTGATAATCATAAATTGTTCAAATTTCTAAGTATTCAATTAGTACTAAATCACATAATCATTTTTTTTTTCCAAAATATCAACAGTTATCTAATATTAAATAGAAATGTAAACAATATTTACTAAAGTACTATAACTAAATCAATAAAAGATCAAATCAAAATATTAAATTGAAATATCAATATTAAACATATGCAAACACATTATTATTTAAGCAATTAACTCTTAGTTATCAACTATAAACAAAGTTATCAAATATAAGCAAATTTAAATATAAAGATAATAACACATGCAAAATTTTAATATTTTCAATAATCAAATAAAATTCACTAAATTATTCAAAAAAGGATATCAAATATTCTGAAAATTAAAGAAAAAGTGTTCATTAAAATGAAGGTTTTGAAAGTTCAAATTTTTCTCAAAAGTTTGTTATTTTATCAGTTCGTAGCATTAAAGTTTTTAGTTAAGTCAATTCCAGAGGGTATAAATGCTGAGCAGTTCGTTTTAAAACACCATTGGCTGTCTTAACCTCATAAGATCGGATGTTGTGATCTCTGCCGACGATTGTTTTCTGGATTATACCAAGTTTCCACAGAAGTTTGTTTTTTGAATCATCACCAATTAACACTACATCTCTTACTTTCAGTTCAGGTTGTGCAGTAGGATTCTTTAAAGTATGTGCTGTTTTTAAATCCAACAGGTATTGACTTTTCCACCTATTCCACAACTGCTTTAACAAGAGTGATTGGTATCTTTTACGTCTTAAGGCAGATATTTTGTTTGAAGCACCTTCAATAATGTCAGCAAAATTCACTGGGTAGGTGATTTCTTTACCAAAATTTAAAAAGTGCATAGGAGTTAAGGGGTTCGGTTCTCCAGATTCACTATACACGTAAGTTAAGGGGCGTAAGTTAAGCACTGTTTCTACTTCTATAAGGAGAGTAGACATTTCATCATAATTCAAGAGGGCTTTGCCAATGACTTTACGCAGACAGTCTTTGACGGATCTAACTAATCGTTCGTAGAACCCGCCCCACCAGGGGGCCCTTTCTATTATATTTTTCCATATGATTCTTTCATTTGCAAAAAACTTTAAAAGTGAATCGTCAGAAAGAATTTTATACAAATTTTCTAGCTCTTGTTTCGAACGTTTGAACGTTTTGGCGTTATCCGAATATATAACTTTACAGTTTCCTTTTCTCGCTAAGAAACGTCTGAAGGCCAACAAAAAAGAATCAGTTGACATGTCGTGTACAAGTTCTAAGTGTAACGCTCTGGTTACGGCACAAGTGAACAACACTATATAAGATTTTTCAATTTCTTTAGCATTTTTAATGTAGAGAGGCCCAGCAAAGTCAATGCCACATATGGAGAAAGGGGGCGACTCTGTTATTCTGTCACGAGGTAGTGGAGCAGTGATCTGATCTGTTGGTCTGGAAAGGTATTTCTTACATATAATACACTTATTCAGGACACTTTTAACTAACTGGCGACCTTTGGGAATCCAGTATTTAGACCGTATTTTTGACAATGTTCCAGATACTCCCCCATGCATTATTTTTTCATGTTCATTTTTTATAATCAAGGTAGTCAACCCCGACTGTTTGGGAAGAATGATGGGATGTTTTTCTTCTAGCTGTAAATCACTAAACTCTAATCTCCCGCCGAGCCGCATCATTTTTTCATCATCTAGATAAGGAGTTAAGTTGTTAAGGGGAGAATTTTTATCAATAATTTCTTCATTTATTAGCGAGTGAAATTCATTTTTAAAATAGAACTTTTGTTCATTCGATATCAAATGTTTCTCAGCTTCTATTAGTTCTTCGGTTGTCAATGTACTGTTAAGTTGTGGAATTTTTTTGATCCTCTTAATAAATCTTTTTACCCAAGCTGTAACTCTGATTAATTTTTTTAAACTGCTGTATCTTCTGATATCAATGGGGTTTTCTAGTTGTTCTGTCATGTAATTGAAAAGGAGTGTTTCTTTTATCTTTTTTCTATATTCTAAGCTTTCTACATCTAGCTTTTGTTTATCATCAGGCTTAGGTCAAAGTTGGGGGGTGAACTGAGCCATTCAGGCCCATTTAACCACAATCTATCGTTAATTAATTTTATGATCTTTGCACCTCTGGATACAAGGTCGGCAGGATTAGACGAACCGGGACAGTGCCTCCAATTTGAAGGAGATGTCAATTCACGAATATCTTGTACTCTATTCTGCACAAACGGCTTAAACTTTTCTGGAGAGCCTCTAATCCAAAAAAAGGCGATCATTGAGTCTGTCCAGTAAAACGTGGGTATATCTAATTTCACAGCTCTCAAAATATTATGACCTAGTTTAGCTGCCAACAATGCAGCTGTGAGTTCAAGTTTAGGTAGCGTGAGATTTTTCAAAGGCGCTACTCTATTTTTGGAAGCAACGAATATCGTTTTGCATTTTTCATTCGAGATTTCTTTAATTCTAAAATAGGCAACAGTGCCAAATGCTTTGATACTAGCATCTGAGAAAACATGTACTTGCATCTCCGATGTTAAATTCTGGAAAATCAGAAAAATAATATCTCGCCACAGAAAATTTAGAAAGATGAGTTACTTCATTACACCAGTCTTTCCATATTTTTTTCAAATCTTCAGGTAATGTATCATCCCAATCAAGACCAGTCTTCCAGATCATCTGCATAAGGCATTTAACTCTTAAAGTGTAGGGCCCCAGGAAACCGATAGGGTAATAAATTTTGCCTAGTACTTGTAAAACAAACCTTTTAGCATTTATCTGTTTAGAAACGAGGTTTATTAAATCCCTACAATCAAAATAGAGAGTGTCTTTCAAGTTATTCCACCCTAAACCCAAAACTTTATTAGGGGGATCATTTTCTTTAAATATTTTAGAATCCTTGCTAATAACATTTTTTTGTACCCAAAGTTCATGTAATGGTGTCGAATTTGTATGAAATTTGTGAAGTTGCATACTCGCGTCTTTAAAGATACTAATGGCCGTATTCACCATTAACTTCAACTCCCGGTTCAAATCAAAAACTTGAAAAGCGTCTAAAGGCAGGGTATAGCTTTCCAGCAAAATTTGGCACAATGTTTCTGCCATCTAGCGTCGAAGATTTCATATAATCTTTGATTGGTTATTTTCACCTAAAAAATCTGAAAATAACTATACCGCTAGATGGCAGAAACAACACGGCAAAATATGCTGAAAATTTGCGCCCCGCCTTTATACGCTTTTCAAATTTTCATGTTCGACCGGGAGTTGAAGTTATTGGTGAATAACAGCCTAAGTGAGTCTAGACTTGTAGTTAAAGCCTTCTCTACTGATGGGTGGCTTCCTATTATGTCATCTACATAAATGTTTTCATTTAAAAATCTAACAGTCTCCTTATGTGTGTCGGTAAAATTTTTCAAATGATGTTTTATCGTCGCAGCTAATAGGAAAGGACTACAATTAAGTCCAAACAAAACTCTAGTGAATCTAAAAATCTGAAGGGGAGAGGTGCCTTCGTGAGGACTTTCTGTAATCAAAAATCGTGTTACGTCTCTATCTTCCTCGTCTATCAAAATTTGTAAAAAAGCTTGTTTCATGTCCGCAGTAAAGGCTACGGGATGAAATCTAAATCTAGACAAAATGTCAAAAATATCTTCATAAAGATTAGGTCCAATATGTAGACAATTATTAAGAGAAAGATTATTGTAATCATGTGAAGACGCATCAAACACGATTCGTAATTTACTTGTTGTACGATCTGTTCTTATTACCGCTCTATGTGGTAAATAAAGGGTTGTAGAATTTTCCTCCAAATCCGTAACGGGTTCTATAATCCCCTCTCTCAAATAATCCTGTAAAACATTGTTGTATTCAAAAAATTAAATTTGGGTTTCTACAAAATTTGTACTTAAGTCTCGAAAATCTGTTTTCAGCGATTTCAAAATTATTTCGTAATTGTGATTTACTAATTTTCCAAGGGAATTTAACTTTATATCGTTTATTTTCATACTTAATTTCCGATTCAAAATTTTTCATAATTTTATTTTCGGAAAGGTCAAATTTTTCTTTCAGATTAATAAGACCCGAATTTTCCAAATTCCAAAAATTTTCTATTTGTTTTGACAACAAATTTTCTTCTACTATGATACTGATGGTTAATGATTCAAGAGAATCGCTTTTAATTCCCTGTAAAACCCAACCGAACACAGTTTTTACCGCTACTAAATTTTTATTAATGCGTCTAATATTACCTAACACAATATCATAATAATAATCGACTCCTATCAAAAGTGTAATGCTTTCTTTACTATTAGGTATATCAGCTAATTCTAAATTCTGAAAAATATCATTTTTCGTGATTTTTTCCAATTCAGGGGGAGGGTGAATGAACGATCCAGAAATTTCATCCGTAACTAACGCTTCAATTTGAATATTATGATCAGAGTTATTTTTATTCACGAGTTTTAATTTAACTATGCCATAGGTTTTTTCTATCGGTGTTATACTTCCAAATGTGTATACCCTCAATTTTTCATTTCTAATCACTTTTAAATTTAGTTCATTAGCAATAGAACGACATAAAAATGTTCTACAAGAAGCTGAATCGAGAAGCAAACGGATCGTTTTCTCTTTCGTTTTATTTTTAATATTTACGGAACAAGTTTGTAACAAAATTTTATTTTCCTGATTAATAGAAGAAACAGTAGAAACTATTTCCTGTTTGGATTCTGAACCGGAAGGAACATTTATTTTTTCCTGAGGTTTATGTTTAGATTTGTAACACAGAGTTATATTATGTTTATAACCACATATTCTGCATTTAATGTCGCTATGGCATTCTGCGATACGGTGTTTTTGTTCCAAACACAAAAAACAACGGCCCTGAGATTTCAAAATATTCTTCTTCTTTTCAATATCGAATACGGAACAAGTTTCTGACGCGTGATTCTTTTTACAAAAAATGCATCTCATCTGTTTATTTTCCACTGCAGTAGTTATTAATTCATGCGCAGACGATAATCTGCCGCCGTCTCGATTACTCAATTTGTTACTTTTTATTTGTTCGTTTGTTTTATTTTTTGTAGATAATGTTCTTTCCCGCGAAATTATTTCCGTTTGTATGAAATCTAATAGCTCTTGAATTTTAATTCCATGTAAGTTAGATGCGTGTTTTCTATTGAATTCTAAATTTAAATCGGACGGTAGTGACTTTAGAATTACTTCGATTAACATAGCACTATAATTATTTTCATCAACTTCTAACGAGGATAATGATCTAATATTTATCTCGATTTCTTCATGTAATTTTTTTAATCTAAAAATATCTGTGGATTTATAAACGGGTGCTAAATTTAACAAATTGTTCATGTGGTGGTTAATTATCATATCGCGTTGTCCGAATCTTTGTTTAAGAATTTCTACGGCTTTATCATAATTTTGTTCCGAAATCTCTAACCCGTGTATGGAATTTAAAGCTGTCGAAGTTAAATAACTTTTTAAATAATTAAATTTTTCTACCTTTGACAAAGCTTCATTGTCATGAATAGTAACTTGAAAAGTATTCCAAAAACTCATAAATTGGGACAATTCACCGCCAAATCTTTGAATGATTAATTTCGGGAGTTTAACGAATTTGTTATTCTCACTTAACGGTGTACTTCTATTCTGTAATGTACTTGAAACATTTGAATTTACACCACTATTTTCGACTGAATTTACTTTTATTTTCTTTTTTGCTCTAAAAATAGCGTTCGCGATTTTGTCTTGGTATTCATAACACACGTTTTTTTCATTTACATATTCCGTTAAAGGAATTATTTTTTCTATTTCTCTATCGGCTTCCTGTAGAAGCCCATTTTTTATAGTTAGTTAATTAAGAGTTTCCTCTAAATCTTCAACATTTAAATGATCTTCTTTTACATTTAATTCTATACTATTCACCAATTTCGTAACGCTGGATCGAATAATTTTTCTATTAATTTTGTGTTTGTCATCCATTGTAAATTTCCATAAATATTTCTTACCTTGAGCAGTCTTCGCTCTTTAAGAGCTAATCCAATATTATGAAACACAAAAGGGGATTTTAATACCTAATCGAATTTAATACAAGCATCGTTTCTTTCAAAAACAACATTCTCTTCCGGCACTGATGCACCAAAATGTAAAATAATTCTCGGTTCAGTGGTATTTGAAAATCTAAGAAAAAAAAAGGAACAAAATCGAGAGGCCAGATTTCTTTAAGCAAGAGAATGAAAAAGGGACAACGATGCATTATTCTTTTTGAAATTTAATGATTATAATAAAATAAAAGATCTATTTACACTTTAAATTACATTATATACAAAAAAGGAAATGCTTAAAGGAACATAGTTCCGAATCTAATCAACTCTCATAGTGAGAGATCGAAAAATTCCATCTTCGAACGCAGTCGAAGAATCAAATCTAAAAACTAAACTTACTGGCTGTTGCCAAAATCTAAAACAAAACATTTAAGTTCTTCTGTTTTCTTTCCGTGTGACGCAGCGCCGTCTAAAGGGGATTGATTTTACTACACTTGGTTTGTTTCTACTTCATCTGTATCAATTAGTACTTTCGTATTTTGGTGTAGGGATTGGCACGTTTGGATTCTGGGATTCCTCTTTTTTTCATTATAATCCATAATCTTTATCGACACGATCAAAAGCTTTTTCATAATCTATGAAGATGAAATGCGTTTTAAGGTTGAATTCTCGGCGTTTCTCAATTATTTGTTTCACAACAAAAACATCATCAATATAGGATTTGCCTCGTCTGAAACCAGATTGTTCCTCTAAAAGTAGTGAATCCATTATCGTCATTATTCTATTATTAATAATTTTACTGTATAAGTGTTATTAAGCAAGCTAATTCCTCTATAATATCGACAGCAGTTTCTACCCCCTTTTTGGAAGATAGAGATGATTTTCGCTGTTTGCCAATCTGTAGATATTTCACATTTTTTCCCAGCAGATGTTAAATAAATGTAGCAAGTTCTCATGTAATAAAGCACCACCATAAGGTGACCATATGTCCTAAAAAATCGATGACAGTCCTTATTTTGAAATAATTTTTCTAAAAAAAAAAAAAAAAAAATGTAGCAAGGAAATTATTTATCATAGTTATTACCTTTTTGGTACTCATTTACGTAGAAAAATATTTTTTAAAAAAGTTTCCATATTTGGTTAATTGTTATATTTAGTTCCCCATCATACTACAGGTATGGGGAACTTAGGTAATCGTGAAAATTTTCGACCTCGGTTTTTTGAGTTTTTTATGCGTTTTCAGGTGTGAGGAATGCGAAAATCACAAAATTTGTATCGTGTCTGTCTGTAGGGTGTCTGGTTTGTCAGTCCGTTAGTGGGTCAGTTCGTTAGTGTGTTAGTCTGTTAGTTTGTTAGTCTGTTTACACGATATCTCACGAACAAATAATCGCAGAGATGTCAGATCAGTTTTAAAATATTACTTTCGATACTGGCAAGAAAAGAACCCTACTTATTTGGAATATTCGAATTAAAAAACTTCGTAAGTTATTAGAAATTTACGATTTTCTTAACATGGGAGAATAGGACAAAAATTCACTTAAATGTGCATTAAATGGAAACGTTTTACTGTAAAAATGTCAGACCAGTTTTAAAATATCACTTTTGATACCGGAATGAACATCAGTAACTATAAATATGCTACTTTGAAAATTTCGCAATTTATTGGAAATTTACGAATTTCTTAACATGGCAGTATAGGGCAAAATTTCACATAAACGTCAATTTTTAGTGATATTTTCATCGTGAAGATGTCAGACTATACTTGAAATGTTATTTAGGATACTGGCATGAATATTAATTGCTATGAATTTTCCGATATAAAAATTTCGTAAGTTATTGGAAATTTACGAATTTCTTAACATGGCAGAATAGAGCAAAATTTCACATAAACGTCAATTTTTAGGGATATTTTCATCATAAAGATGTCAAACCACTTTCGAAATATTATTTAGGATACTGGAATGAATATCATAGACTATGATTTTTCCAATTAAAAAAAATCGTAAGTTTTTTGGAATTTACGATTTACTTAACATGTCAGAATAAGGCAAAATTGAGCATAAACTTCCATTTTGAGGATCATAAATACATTAGACAACTTCAAAATTACATTTATGATATTTAATAGCAGGAGACTTGGCGTTGGAATATTAAAAATAAGTAATATTTATAATAATATTAAATATTCAGTCCACATTTTCTTAATTTTTCTACTGTTTACACAGCTACACATTCCTTAATTCCTATTGGCCACACTCCCCACCTCTTCCGTAATCCTATTGGTTGAACTAAATCCGGTCCCTCTCCTATATATACGAGCACTTCTCCAGATTCAGAATTATTTTTGCACTGAAGACGGTACGCTTTAGGCTACCGAAACAGCTGTATGCACCTCAATAATTTTTCTTTGGCGTTTCTGACGTAGTAGTTTATTCCTGATTTATGATATTTGTTTGAACATGATTGAATACAAATATTCTAATAGGAAAATTTCGTAAATTATTCGTATTTTACGATTTTATCAACATAGCGAAATTGTAAATTTTTCATATAAATATCAATTTTGAGGATTACTGCATTGGAAACAGTAGCATGAAAACTAAACAACGGAATCGACCCTGATAAAATAAATTAATAGATTAGAATAAGATATATATTTCGAAGTGAACGGTGGATAGCCTATTAGGCGGGGATTTCATTCCGTCACTGTTTCAAGCTTTGGTCAAATTCGTTTCTTTTAACATGATTATAATATGTCTCGCAGTAGAAATTTATGAGAACATATATATGATGGGGAACTAACCAGAGTCCACCTATGCCAACTAGTTTTAAATACATTTTTATTTTAAAGTACACCATGGTCACCATACTTCATTCAGAACCCTTTGAGGATTTTTTAATTAAATTATTTTAATTTTGGGAACTCTCAAAATAAAAATACCTACAGCCATGATTTTGTTCCACCCAATAATTAATCATATCCTGATATATATAACTTTATATGCTACATGTATATATTTTTTATATTTTATAGAATTTGAAAGGCACTCATTTGGAGCCACTTAATGGTCGAGTGCATAAAAATCTCAGGCCTCCAGCATCAGTTGGCGTCCCCGAATGGTTAGAAGATGTGGAAGCTGGCAATCTGGTATTTGTGGCAGATGCTATCATGATGAAATCGTTAGTCGCAGCTCGATTCAAGCAAAAAAGGAGGTGTGGAATTTATGTGACAACTGTGGATTTTTGCCCGGCATATATGTCGTTTGCTTTTGGAAGAAATTATGATTCAAAATTTCAAGAAGAATTTAATGAAAAGTAAATATTTTCCCTTTTTACATATCTATTAAAAAATAAATAAACTTAATTAATGGAGGGAAGGGGGGAGGGATTTTTCTTTTTGTGGCCATTTTTGGCAAATTAAGTCTCAATAGACCGGGAACTATGGCTTTGAATATTGAAATTATTTGAAAACACCGCTGATAATACAATCGAACATAATAATCCGATCCTAGTTCAACGACCATATCATCGTCCGGCCCTGGCGTGGAGCCTATATGACCGGTAAACCTGAGGACTGTGTAAAACTGGGGTTTTGCTTCCCCTTTCTTTCTTTTTTACTTTCCAAACATACACATGTAAGCAAAGTATTGTAATCATTTCAATAATCTGACTTTGAGATTTTGGTTTTTCTATAGGTTTTAAGGTTCCCTGAGTTCTTTTTTGTTATTTTTACGATGATGTATGTATGTGTGTGTGTGCGTGTTTGTGTGTGAGTGAACATGATAGCGTCTAAACGCTTTGTTCGAATGAGCTGAAAATTGGTACATATACACTGTGTAAAAAATGTAGAAGGACAGTCGATTTTTGTAAATTATTTTCTGTATTTTTATCCGGACTATTAGACTTTTATACAGATTTTGTTTAACAAAGTTTTCTTTAATTTCACGTAAAAATGAAATTTCTACTACTAATGCTAATTAGTGGATTGTAGAAAAACTAGCATTTATGATTTCGAGAGTGTAAAAAAAGTAGGACACTTTCCAAATTTGTTATTTGGTGGATTATTCACGAGTAAAAAAGGAAATATTGAATTTTCTTTAACTGCTTTTGCTGATGAAAACGTATTCTGTTAAAAATTGTATTGTTATTTTCTTCTCAGACTGCCTTGAAGAATACCTTAAATTATTTCCAAAAGGGTTAAACTGTTGCATATAAAATTAATGGTAAAGCCGTAGACAGATTGTTCGTATACTGCACGTCAGTCCCAATACACTTTCTAATTTTATCAGGAAACCAGACAGAAATATGCAAAGAAAGAAGACTGGTAGGCCTAAAAAGTTAACACCATGTGATGAAAGAAAACTTGCTCATGAGCTTAAAAAGAGCAGTGGTAGTATCGCAAAGGCCTTAAATCAAGCAGGACTTACGCATGTGTCAAGGCAAACCGTTTACAACTATATAACAAATAATAAAATTAAAACACTTTAAAAACACGTTAAAAATACATTTATTAAAAAATAAAAACTTCCAAAGCTTTTCGCCTCAGATAAAATGAGGCATCCTCATGGAATTAGTTTTACACACTACAGAGCAGTTATATATACTTTTGTACCATATGGTCAACAGTTAAGTCCTAATAAAAAATATACATTCAACTGGAAGTTATACATAGAGGCTGGAACTATTACAGGGTAATGAGGTGTTACACTTGGAGGCTGGAGCTATTACAGGATGCGGAGGTGCTACATTTGGAGGCTGGAACTATTGTAGGAAGTAGAGGTGCTACACTTGGAGGCAGAAACTATTTTAGGATAAAGAAGTGCTATACTTGGAGTCTGGAACTATTGCAGGATGCGTAGGTGCTACACTTGAAGGCTAGGACTATTGTAGGAAGAGGAGGTACTATACTTGGAGGCTGGAGCTATTGCAGGATGAGGAGGTGTTACACTTGGAGGTTGGAACTATTGCAGGAAGAGAAAGTACTACACTTGGAGACTGGGATTATTGCAGGGTGACGAGGTGCTACACTTGGAGGTTGGAACAGTTGTAGAATTGACAGACTGGTAGTCAAGAGATTGTAGAAACATCAGAGTGCAAATGTAGGAAATGAATTTATTGTAGGTGTTTTGAAGAGTCACATGAGGCTATTGAAGAGTAAAACTATACGAAACTGGAAAAAAACAAGCTATTAGTTATTTTATAATATGGTGCCAGATTATTGGCAAAATTGCGGCATCTTTTGAATTTATTGAATTTTTATGTTTAATTATATTAATAGCTTCACAAAGATACAGTTCTTGGATCGTAGGAGGGGCTGAAATAATTTTGACGTTATCCCACATAGGAGTAGCGTTAGGGTTATCATAAATAAAATCAACTAAAGTAGAACTTCTTCCTTCTTGAATTTCTTTCTTGAATTCGTTTTGTTAAAGTTCGCTTAGTTTGTCCAATGTAACAGAAATATAAAATAACCATTGAAAATAACAATTTTCAATGGTTATTTTATATACTCCTCCAGTAGGTCCAGTTTGGTCACGATCACAAAGAGTTAATTGTTTAATAGTTAGGGGGGAACTGAAAGGAATTAATATATTAAATTTACGTTGAATATAATTTTGAAAACTATAGAATTTTTTACAGTAGGGGAGGCTACTGGTATAATGCAATTTAAGAGTTGAATTCAATGTATGATTATGAGGATTAATTGCCATGCTTTTTTTTTATTCTATTAACAATTTTTATAATATTAGATTTACCATACCCTGCAGCATTGCTGATTTTAATAATTTTGTTAATTTGCTGTTTTTCATTAAATTCAAAAGTTGTATAATTAATGGAACGGGTAATGTAGGAATTGAAAAAAAACATTTTTATATTTAGTAGGGTGGGCTGAATCAGCCGGGATAGGTAAGGGAATAAATGAAATTTCGAAAAAAACGTCAAACCATATATTTGGATTATCAGTATTACGATGGATCTTAAGGTATCTTAAGATCCATCGTAATACTGATAATTAATTTTAATTTTATTATTTGTTATATAGTCGTAAACTGTTTGCCTTGACACATGCGTAAGTCCTGCTTGATTTAAGGCCTTTGCGATACTACCACTGCTCTTTTTAAGCTCATGCTCTTTTTAAGCTCTCGTGTTTTAATTTTATTACAATAATGACACGTGTTTACAATTTAACTCTTAACTTGAGTTTGTTTATATATAACAAATAATTCGTTTTCAAAAGGCGGAAGCATCATCCAAAGTGGGAAAAAAAAAAAAAAAAACCACAGATTTATTACCGTTTATCATGAGTTAAAAACATATGTCATGGACCTCAGATGGGACTTCTATAATATTTTCAGACAAGAAGTTTAACTTAGACGATTTAGATGGTTACCAATAATACTAGCATTGTCTGAAGAATGTAGAAGAACTTTATTCAACTCGACAAATGAGAGGAGGGGATGATCTAGTAAGCAATTGGATATGGAAAAAGAACAAGTCTGGTCTTTTTTTCAGTGGTATGCAGAAACATACATGCTATATTGAAGTGTTGAATCCTGAGCTTCTTCCTTATGGCTCTGAATTAGGAGGAGAACAGTGGATGTTTCAACAAGATGAAGGCGCCATTCACATCACCATAGAGTTAAAAATTGGTTCGCTGCAAATAATGTGAAGATTTTACCTAAATCAGCTAAAAGCCCTGATCTTAATATAGTGGAAAATATCTGATATATACTTGTTTGTTAAGTATATGCAAGTGGGAAAATGTTTAAATTCCTTATTGAACTACGAGTAGCTTTAAACAGCTCATACGCTAATTTTTGCCAAACAGGAATCCTATCTTTGTATGATTCACTACAAATAGAATATTCGAAGTCATAAAAGCCAATGGGAAGAGTATTCCCTACTAATATTTCTTGTATTTTACATTTTGTTTTACTGTTCTTCGACTTTTTTTACAGAGTTAAAAGAAGTAGAAACTATTTTTGTTATCACTAATAATTTATTTTTGAAAATCATGGTTATAATACTGATATTTTCTTGTTAAATCATCTGCAAAATGTTACACGTAAAAATAATTTCATTAAAAATAAAAAATACCCTTTCTTTCTAAAAATATCTAGTGTCCTTCTACTTTTTTTACACAGTGTATTATAGGTCACTATCGTACGAACCCTATTGATTTTGGTGAATCTACTTATAGTTTTTTACAGGGACACAAAGAAAAATTCTTCATCATTATGGCCTATGGGCCCAAATTTTTTAATTTGCGATATCATCTAAACGCCTTATTCGATTGAGCTGAAAATTTATACACATTTTATAGGTCATCGTCGCACGAACTGTATAAATTTTGGTGAATCTAGAACTTATAGGTTTTACAGGGACACGACGAAAAATTTCTAATCATGGTCTACAGGCCCACATTTTTTTTAAAGTGCGATAGCGTCTAAACGTATTTTTCGATTGAGCAAATAATTTAAACACGTGTTATAAGTCACAATTGCATAAATTGTACCGATTTTGGTGAATCTAGCATTTATAGTTTTTTTACAGGGACACAAAGAAAAATTCTTCATCGTTATGGCGTATGGGTCTAATTTTTTTAAAGTGCAATTGCGTCTAAACGCCTTATTCGATTGAACTGAAAATTTATAGGTTACCGTTACACGAACATGTGTCCTCTGTTATAGGTCACAGTTGCACGAATAGATAGATTTTGGTGAATCTAGCGCTTATAAAATTTTACAGGGACACACAAGAAAAAATTCTTTTCCATTAGGTTCTATGGGCTTAAATTATTTGAAATGCCACAGCGTAAAATTAAACACTATGCTATACGGAGAAAAATACTCAAACATCCTATTATAATTTTCACTTTTATTTATTGAATGACTTCTCTTATTTTAATTTATTTATACAAACATTAATTACTTAATGTTCAGAAAGTCGAGAGAAGTCACTCCAATTTTTTTTTTTTTTTTTTTTTAAATCTTTGTAGATTGAATGAACGATAAAACAAGTGAATGTAAAAGACTAGAGAAGATAATAAATCTGTAAATACAAATAATTCTGGTGTTATTTCCCGTTATCTGTGGGATTAATAAAGTCTATAATTGAAATATTTTATTCAAGTTTGGTTCACATTTTATTTTATTTTATTTTATTTTTTCTTTTAACAGGCTGTTATGGTACAGTGAAGGACGATTGTACCAAAGGAGTATGCTCGCTTCTTTAGCTGATTATGATACCTGCACTAGAGCAACTACAAGCACAGCGAAACCTCTAGCAATTAATGATCTCCTCGGAGTTTTCATTCTGTATTCGATTGGCACCGCAGTTTCATTGTTTATATTTCTCCTGGAAGTTACTGTAAATATCCGGAAAAAGGAATCAAAGAGATTTCTAACAGAATAAAAATAAATTTTAGAAACACAGTTTATTTATTTATTTATTTATTTATTTTTTAATGTTTAAGTCTGAAAACTTCATTATTAATCCTGAATCTTTTATTTATTGACTCACTTGCCAACCTTTTTATTTATTTATTTTTATTTTATTTTTTTTAAACACCATTTATTTATTTATTTTTTGTCTCTTTTTATTTCTTCAAAATTCTATTTTCTTCGTTTCTGACGGTTACATTGTACTTATAACAGTATGTGTTTGCCTTCTACAGGTTGTGCCTGTTTTGTGTCTGACAAAGAATCTTGTTAAATTATGTCTCCCTCTGAAACGTGTTGCTGTTTTTATAATAACGTTTATGTGAAAAATTTCTTATTTCTTTATTATTTTATACGAATTTATTGGAGCCTTTAAAACAAAATTGCATTCGAGGATAATAAACATCCTCCTTATAATATAAAATTAATATTAATATCTATATGTTAAAAATATCTTTTATTATTTAATGTATTAGGCACTGGACATCTACATTTGTTAGAAATACCCACTAAATAAATAAATAAATAAATAAAGAGAGAAAGAAAAGAAATAGTAAACTTTATATTACCCTTAAATTTATGCAAAGGTGGACGGTGGACTACAAGTTTTCATTAAGACAAAAATAGTTTTTAATGAAATTAGGAACAATCTTTGCTTTTGCCATCATTCAGTACTTTAAATTTTTAATGTTAAGTTATTTTTTTGTGTAAATTTACTAGTAATATTTTCATGCTACATTTTTACAAGAACATGCCACTTAAAGATCTAAAACACAAGTACGCATTGCAATTGATGAATATTACTATATAAATAGTTGCCCGAAAGATATGCTTTAAATGACATGCAGAATCACATTTAAATTTCTAGGGAAACCAAAAAACATTCCAAACGTAATTTTCTTCTATTTTTTTTTTTTTTTCTTATAATAGTGTGTCTCACCATATTTTTACTTCCATGACCCGATTACCGTATGTAATGGAAGTATTGTATTCGGTCCAAAAATTCGATATCGAGATTTCACTTCATTTACATGTTTTAAGGTCTCCCGAGTCCAAAAAAAGTGGTTTTTGGCAATTGGTCAGTGTGTATGTGTACGCGTGTATGTGGGGAATCTTCTGGCTATTATATCTCGGAAACTAATAAAGATTGAACAACGAAACTTTAGAATTGAAATAAGTCTGGTGTATAGATGAATTTTCCAAATTTTGGTGAAAATTGAAAAACCGGAAGTGCGACATCCAATACAAAGTCGTCTCTCAAAAACAACTCAAACGATTTCCTTCAAAATTGCTGTATAAACACTCTATTAGATGTCCTTTCGAATGATATAGTTTGTTAGTTCAGGAAAATTGGTAGGCGTCCTGTATAAATAGCTGGATTTCAGGTCCTGCAAGTGCGTTCCTTTCAAAACGGCTGAGTGAATTTTTTTCAAACTTGCCATGTTAACCCTCTTATAAATATCCTTTTGCATATAATTGTTGTTTTCTGGTCAACAATCAATTATGCCAAGCTTTGGTAAATGTTGGTATCTCAAAAACGGCTTTAATGATTTTCTTGAAAATTGTTACATATACCCAATTTAGATATCCTTTCTCATGCTTTACTTGGTTATCACAGGAAAAAGGAAAATCGCCGTGTAAACTCTGTTTTATATGTCTTTACACGTCACACGTGTATTAATTTTCTCTTACCGGAAAATTTTTAGGTGTCTATTTCATTAAGTCATTTCTATGTCCTCTGATAACATTATCGCCAAATGTGCATATAATATATGTAATAGTTGGTAATGGAAGTCGTGTGGTTGTTTCACACCAGATTTTTAATATTAGTTATATAGTTCAACACTTTCCAACAAAGTTGAAAAGTGTTTATGTCTTCGGTTTGTCCGTCTGTCCTCGCTGTAACGTTGTAATTCCCGTAAATATTGATAAAATTTTTTGAAACCGACATACATTGTTCAAGTTCACTATGGGATGTTCCCTATTGAAAAAAGATAAAATGACATTATTGGTTTGTGTACAGGGACACCCGAAAGAATTTCAAAGCATTGCGTTCTATGAGAGGCAGTTTCATAAACTATATTTTAATAATTTCTTTCTATCTTTTTTTTTTTTTTTTTTTTTTTTTTTTTTTAAGCACAATTTATGGTGAAATTGACATTTATTATGAATTACACACACACACACGCACACACGCACAATATATATATATATATATATCTTTATATATATATTTCTTTTGTGCGTGTGTATGTCACTGAACTCCTCCTAAACGGCTGGACTGAGTTTAATGAAATTTTATGTGTGTCTTCAGGTGCATTCGAGAATGGTTTAGATTTACAATTGAAAGCTGTAACTTAATTAGTTCTTTCTTAATTAATTTTTAACCAACTCTTTCAACAACTTTTCCACCTAGATGGCGTGAGTTGTCGTAAACACGATGTCAGAAGTTATTTAATGTTGAAATGAAAAATGAATTTTTAACCGTATCTTATGAAGTGTTTAAAATATTTTTTCAAAATTAATATTTTTGAATCGTAACCGTATCTTACGAAGTGTTTAAAATATTTTTTCAAAGTTAATATTTTAGAATCGTAAACACGATGTCAGAATTTATTTAATGTTGAAATGAAAAATGAATTTTTAACCTTAAGTGTTTAAAATATTTTTTCAACGTTAATATTGTTAAAATGTTAAAATTAGTTAAAATGGTATGTTCTTTTAAAAAATTCGTCAATATCCGACGGAGTTATTTTATGTTAAAATGAAAAATGAATTTTTAGGCCATTATTATTTGTGCAGATGGAAAATGTACTAAAAGTTTTCCGAAAAATTTCGCGATCAAAAATGTTGACGGATATCCAATATATCGTCGAAGAAATCCCGATAATGGCGGACAATCTTATCATCTATGGCGGTCATCTATGTCAACAACATAGATATTGACATTGATAACCGTTGGGTGGTCCCATATTCGCCTCTGCTGAGCAAAACAACCAATGCTCATATTAATGTTCAGTTCTGCAGTTCAGTGAAGAGCATCAAATACATTTGCAAGTATGTGAATAAAGGCAGTGATATGGCTGTATTTCGAGTTGAAAATACCAATGTGAATGCTCCTCCGGTGAATAACAACGATGAAATAACACTTTACCAAATTGGCCGGTACGTCAGCTCCAGTGAAGCTGTTTGGCGTATCTTTGGTTTCCCAATTCATGAACGGGATCCAGCAGTTCTTCATTTAGCCGTCCATCTTGAAAATGGCCAGCGCGTATATTTCACGAGCGAGACAGCGATTGATCGTTCTATAAATCCACCAGAAACTACACTCACCGAATTTTTTGAATTGTGTAATCGTGCGGATGCACGGTGCTTTTGCACGGACGCGAATTTGGAAAATGCCTACTCCTCAGAACCTTGGCAATAGATGCTTGGCGCGAAACGGCATTTTGTGACGATAAATATGAAATGTGGAAACTAATCTTTGATTGAATCAAACCTGTCAGAATGAATCAAGAATGAATGACACATCGATTCACATCCACCGTACTTGCGTTCTTATCGTAGTACAAAAATAAAACATTTTGTTTTATTAAAAAAAAAAATAATTTTCTTCACATTTAATTTAATGAAAGGCGATTATTTTACAGAAGACATTTTTTTTCTTTTATGTTTAAAATGTGCTAAATAAAAATACAAATTTATTACAGATAACTTTTTTTACCAATATGTAAACGTATCATAGTAAATTTCTCCACAGTTTATTAACTTTATCATTCAATAATTTTCTTTATTCAATATAAATTATTTTTATTCAAGTAAATTCATTTATACTTTTACATATTTCTTCTGAAGTATTCTTTCTTTCTGTCTCGTTTTCGTTAAGGGAAAAATTTTTTTAATCCTTGGTAAAGTAATGATGTACTTAAGTAATTACTGAGTAATTACAAACATAAGTAATTAAGTAAAATGTTTGTTAGGTAATGTTAATTTTCATTAATGCAGATTTTTTTTTTCTTTGCCTAACTCTGAAATTAAGTATAGCATGCACAGTTTTATTTATTAAGCTCGATTAATTTTTAAAATAGCAACACATTGATTTTCTTCTATTTACTTATTTAGATTAATAAATAAATAAGGCTCACTTTCTAAAAATTGAACTAATTCAAATGTTTGTGCAGGTATAGATTGATTACATTGATAATATGATTAATTGCATGTATTATAATCTCTTCCTTTGAATGAAATTTCTAATTATTTTTATGTAAATGATTTTTAACTCAATTTATTTCAGTAATAATCTTGCTTTAGTAAAAATGAACTATGTCCAAACATTTAAAAGTATTTATATAATCTTAATATTTTTTCTATATATATATAACCTTTTATTTTTAAATATTCATGCAAACAATTCTCCATTCAGATGCCTTTTTTGTAGCCTTTTATATTGTTACAACTTGAATGGAGACAAAAAAAAAAGATATTTGAAAATTAAATTTTTATTATTGAGAAATTTTTAGTTATGTTGATGCAGTAGACTGTGCTAACTAGTCATATAATTTAGGATACTTTGATATAGTTAATATACAAGTGATTAAAAAGTATCACAGCAATTTTCTCAGCACATATGGTGTTGTCATTACAAAGATTGGCACTAGAAGTTGACATAACTCACTAGTTGCTCATCATTTTATGTGCATAGTATTTTTCCCCTGATAATCGCATGATAATGATGAAATGAATATTTTTAATGAAAATGTTACAAAATAAAAGAAATATAAAAATATATTTAATTTAGAAATATATGTTATTCATTAAAAGCTTAATCATAATTCACTGTAAGAAAAACATTGATATCTGTGATAATTTAGATGGATTCCTCAAAATAACTTCTAAAGGCTACATTTTGCTATCTGAAAACATGAAATTAAAAAGTAAAATTTACAGTAATTAAGGATATCCACTTAATTTTCGAAGTATACCTGATATACTCTAATAAAAATGTTGATATAAGTATTTGAGATGTATCCACCAAAATAACTTATTTTAACAATAAATAATCTATATACAGTCAACTCTCAAAAATCCGCAACCCTAAAATCCACAATTCTCTAAAATCCGCATATCATTTGCAATGTAAACAAACATTGTCACAACTGATTTGTTGATTAGTGGATTGCATTAATTCAGGTGTACTAGGAGATAAATGAATTATTAACTTGTGCAGGTGAATCACCAATCATTCAACATGTTACAGAGGAGAAAATGATAAGTGTAATTATATATATTTATCAAAAAATAAATCATATTAATTTAGAGGAAGAAGGAGAAAGACAGTTTTCATGAAAGATTTTCTCTCATGAAGATAAATATTCAAACTTTCTTTTAGCACAAACTTATGTGATTGACTAAGAATTGCTGACTTTTTTGCAGGTTATAGGAAAGGAAAATAAATATGTATTAATATTCTTATTTAAACTACTATTGATCAGACTTTTCAAAAATCTAGATAATTTGCAACTAGAATATGATGTATAAAATTTGTTTTTTGAATTAAAATTTCATAAAATATTTGTACTTTTATTAGGCATACTTTAATTCAGCATTGTATATATAGCATATAAATTGTTTCTTAAAGATCTGCTACTCAATAAGGTTCTAAGATGTAAAAAAAAGAAATTATTCTAAAATCTGCAAAATTCAGAAATCCGCAAAACACTTCGTTTTAAGCTGTGCGGATTTTTGAGAGTGTACTGTATATAAAAGAGTAAACTCACTGATTACTGACTCAACACAGTCGTGGCAATTCTATGGGAGATACAGGTGAAAATTTTGGTGAGCACGTTGGTTTTAGGACCTTGATGACCACTAGAATGGGATTTTGCAAAATCAGAGAGCAAAAACATTTTTATAAACATAAGTCTGCTCCAAATTGCTTCACGGTGAAAAAATTTCAGAGGGAGAGACTAGACTTGAGTACAAAAAATAAAATTATTTTCTGCAATTTTGGAATTCCGGATTTTTAAGGGGGTAAAAATGATTTTTGGAGGCAAATTTAGAAAATACGCATTTTTTAATTAAGCTTCGCTTTCCCAACATCAAGGCGTTACTGCAGAAAAATCGCTTTCAGGTGCCGCTTGGCATGTTTGGCGAAAATCACCAGCACAGCACCTTTTTGTACAATTTAGAAGTTGCAACATTCCACTGGTTATGTTTGCTGTCTCTGACGAATTAGCGCACTTCTTGAATGAGGCGGGCTTAACTAAATTTCACTTCAAAATGGGGTCAAAATGATCCCATCTTGAGAAAGCGAGGGTTAATCTCTACCAATAACAGCACAAAGATATAGAAAACCACTAAGAGTCAACTTGAGGATATTTCCAAAAAATCATTATTGGTTTTCTGCATTTGGGGAGGAGTTACGAGTGGGCAAATTCAAGTCCCCCTTTTAGCACTAAATTTGTCCGGGGAAATATATAGAATCACAAATTTTAGTGTGTGGCTTATTTATGTATGCCTGACACCTATTGTAACGGGATTTTGTGAAAGTTCCCAATGGGGGGGGGGCAATAAACCTGTTTCCAAGCATAACTTTGCTTCAAATTATCTCAGCAAGATTAATTTTATGTGTCGGTTGTTTATGCCTTCCCAACACGCACTGTAAAGGTATTTTTACGCAGTTTTTTCCTCCCTCCTTTGCAGGTGGATAGGGAGGCAAAAATATGTTTATAAGAGTAACTCCGCTCCAAATTATCTCAGGATAGTGATTTTTTAACATGTCGATTGGTTATGCTTTCTCAAGACATATACTACAAAGAGATTTTGTAAAATTCCACATTTCCCCCCTTGGGGGTTGGAGAGGAGAAAACATGTTTCCAAGTGCAAATCTGCTCCGAACTATCCTAGGTGATTTTTTATGTGTGGGCTGGTTATGAGTTTCCAACACGCACTATGAAGTTATTTTGTGAAATTTCTCCTTTCCTCCCTTTAAGGGTGTTGAGTAGGGGGCAAAAGCACCTTTTAAAGTGTAACTGCTCCAAATTACATAGATACCAAGTCTACTGTTTTTGGCGGGGACTTAAACTGGAAAAATTTTATAGCTGATTTTAGTGATACTAATCGTCGAAAATATATATAACATATTCCATTCAAAAAGACTAATGTGAATTTTGATTTAAAAGATTAAAAACAACAGCTATGAAATTATCTCATGAAAGTGATTTTTTGATATGTCGATTGGTTATGTGTATTCAACACACACAAACTACAAAGGGATTATTTGAAATTCCGTGCCATCTCCCCTCTTGAGGGTTGGGGGGGGGAGATTAAAAAACATGTTTGCATGCGTAACTCTGTTCCAAATAATCTTAGAATGGCAATTTTTGATGTGTGGACTGCTTATGCATATTCCACACACACACACTACAAAGTGATTTAATGAAATTCCACACTACCGCCCCTTAGGGGTGGGAGTAAACTCTGCAGTAAATTATCTTAAGAAGGAGATTTTCGATGTGTGGGTCAGTTATATATATCGAACTCATAATATAAAATTATTTAGCAAAATTCCCTCCTCCTTCTTCCATTTAAGAGCGTTGAGGGGGTAAAAACACGTTTTAAAATATAATGCTGCTTCAAATAATCTCAGGATCCTGATTTTTAATGTGTTGGTTAGGTATGTGTATGCAACATGTACTATAAAGGGATTTTGTGAAGTGTGGCAAGTGGAAAAACCTTTACCGAAGGTAGCGAGAACTTTAACTTAGATTTTGACTGATTTCAATGATTTTTTAAAATTATTAATGGTATAGCGTTTTGAAAATTCATTTCAATATAATGACCAGTGAAGCAGGCAAAGCCTGCTAGTACATTATAAAAGAGCATCAAAGAACTGGCGCTTAAAAGTAATAATTACAAAACTTTGAATAAACACCATAAAAACAAGAACTTCCAACAGTTGTTTTGGGTCAAAAGAAAACCTAGCCCTTCGTCAAGTGAATAAAGTAGGCACAAGTGCTGTAACAAAGCGGCAACACAGTGCAACCTGCAACAGTGTGTTGTTGCTTCTTTTACAGCACTCGTGTGTACTTTTTTTGCCTGATGAAGGTTTTTTTTTTTTTTTTTTTACCTGAAACAATTGTTGCGAGTGTTTGCTTCTATGGTGTTTATTCAAAGTTTTGTACTTAGTAATAAATAATACATTTTCCTATTAAAAAATAAATAAATAAAGAGTAAAATTTACTGTCATTCACTTAATTTTCAAAGTACACCTGATCATTTTTTTTCCCCCCATAGATTTGGTAAAATAGAAATTTTGGCCAATGACAGTCCTTCGTATGTTGTCATTCTTTCTATCAAGGCACCCTAGTATAACTTACTTGTCAATATTGCAGCCATATTTATTTTAATAATTTAAACTTTAAAAAGAAAATCTTTATTAAATGACGAATTAATTGCCTTAACGATGTTACACGTACATACATTTTAATAAATTATAGCTATATTTTAATACAGTTAGTTGTACATATTTTTTATTAATACTTCCTTAATATGGAAGCCTATTTTTAAGATTAATAAAACAAATATTTAAAATTGAGCTATTTCACTATGCACAGAAATCTGTATAGTAGCGATCACTTCCATGCATGTGAACTCACTTTGCAACCATTGAAACCAAAAGAGAAAAAAACATCACTGGATACAATACAACTTACACATTTTGCATGAAAATCTGTATAGCAGTGGTCACGGTACCATACAGTGGCGCACCCAGAATTTCTGTCTGGAGGGGGCTGATGAATATTTGGGTCCTGTAGTACTGTAAATAGGTTTAAGGGTATATACGCACTAGAGATGCAACGAACAATGATTTGGCCGAATAACCGAATACCAATTAATCGGCCAAATTATAGCCGAATATTCGGCCTGTTCGGCCGCCGAATAATGAACTCATTTTTGTCTAAAAACATAGTATAGTATGCACTATATGCACAATTCTTGTACATTTCATAACTAAAATGTATTATTTTCTTTTTTAAAAGTTAATTTTATACAAATTTTTAATTTTTAAAACCATTATTTGATTCTGAAAAAAATATTCGGCTATGTTCGGCTTAAAAATTGCCTCAATAATAATAATTCTTTGCAAGTTTCTTATGAGGTACTGTCTAGTCATATTTTAATAGATACTAGTGAGCTTTGCCCGTTAGCGGGTCACTATTTTTAAATGGGTCACTATAATGAATGAATTCTCAAAATTCCATATTATCGCTCATAATATATATATATTTGATTGAGTAAAAACTTACATCGGGTCTCCACTGCCGTCGGCAGCGCAGACCCGTGCACACTGCGCATGCACAGATTAAGGGATACGCATATTTATTCCCCACCTTTCCTGCCCCACCTAATTAACCTACATATATCAATTTTGAACAGTCTAACTCAATTTCAATTTTTTTGTCCCCCTATTCCCTCTTTCCGCTTCCCCTTAATAATGTAGCACTTTCGAAAATATCCTCATTCAATTCAATCCCCAAAACCTATATATACAGGTTTTGAATGGTCTAACTCAATTTCTATGTTTTTGCTCCCCCCCCCGCCCCCGCTCCCTAATAATATTACACTTTCTAAAATATCCTCATTCGACTCTTAGGCCCCCAAAACCTATACATACCAATTTTGAACGGTCTAACTCAATTTCTAAATTTTTGCCTTTCCTGCCCCCCCCGCCCCCGCTCCCTAATAATATTACACTTTCTAAAATATCCTCATTCGACTCTTAGGCCCCCAAAACCTATACATACCAATTTTGAACGGTCTAACTCAATTTCTAAATTTTTGCCTTTCCTGCCCCCCCCCCCCCCCAGTAATAATTCTACACTTTCCACAAAATATCCTTGTTCGACTCGTAGGCCACCAAAACCTATAAATACCAATTTAGAACGGTTTAACTCAATTCCTAATTTTTTAACACCCCCCTCCCCCCCCAATAATTTTACTTTCGAAAATACCATCATTCGACTTTTAAGCTCCCAAAACATATGTATATCAATTTTGAACAGTCTATTTTACACTTTTGAAAATATCATCATTCGACTTTTAGGCTCCCAAAAACTATGTATACCAATTTTGAACAGTCTAACTCAATTTCTAATTTTTTGTCCACCTGCCCCCAATAATTAAAAATATCAGTGGAAGGATATTTTTTATTATTATTAAATAACGAAGGATAAATATTACATTTTTTTTCATTACGCTTTGAAAAAAATCAGAATTTGCTTGTATGGTTCAGTTGGGACAATTTTGAATATATTAATTTTTAAAATAACAAATTATGTTAGCTTACTACAGATATAATGTTTTCCACTTATTGATATAGCATAAAAGTTTTTACATGATCCTTACATTAAAATAGTATAATAAAATTCATTCAAGGTATGAAAGTTTTTTTTTTTTTTTTTTTTTTTTTTTTGAGGGGGGGGAGGGGGAATTAGTTAATTTCAAATAAAATTTTCACAATACATGACAAATATAAATTCTAAAAGAAAAAAAAATTATTGTGTAATTTAATGTTTTTATTTATATTGCGTAAATATAAATAAAAACATTTCTTACAAAATTATTCGGCCTGGGCCGAATAATGGACTTGATATTCGGCCGAAGCCGAATATTCGGCTGACAGGCCGAATAGGCCGAACATTCGGCTTCGGCCGAATAATCGTTGCATCTTTAATACGCACACATACATATAGTAAAGAATCTGCTTTAAGTATTTCTTTTGAAATAAGTAAACGAATGAATGAAATTGAATTTAAGTTGAATAGTGCAATCAAGGAATTTATATCAGTATATAACCTGGTAAGTTACAGTAGTTCGGTCAGTTGCGGTTGGCACTGAGCTTGTAAACATAAAGTTGTCTGTTCATCTATGATTTAAAAATATATATATCGTGTACAATATGACAAGCTAGTGAACACAAAATGCGTCCGAAATAAAATGCCCTCCCCTCCCCCATATTTCTATTGCAAATAAAATTTGATCAAATTTAATACTCTTTTGCGTTGCTTCACATGCATATGCAGTAATACTTAAATAATTAAGAAATAATTATAATTATAGCCAAATAAAAGTTACAGTTGTGATATGTAGGAATTATAACAGAATTTCAGTGTAAATTTTTACGTGGCTATTTTTATTTAATTATCTGGAGTATTGGGGTGATGCGGTTAACAGAAACAAGTCGGGCGCGTAGTCTTCGTGGGTGTTAGTCAACACAGCAAGCAGGGGGTAGAAAGAACTTCTTAATATCCTAAAACATTAATTCTATTCTAATATATAATCGGGGTATTTTCCTATTTTGAACAGTAAATTACGCCTTTTGGCATTCCTCTAAATCGTTATATTTTTAGAGAAATAATTTTGCGTATGTGAGATTAAATTTGAGATTAAAGTTTTATCTTCAGCAATTGATGTGAAATTTCACTAGCATGTATATGTGCTAGTGGCATATAAAGAGTTTAATGAATATGCAAATTTCATTTTTAATTTAAAATATTGTTTTAGAGGAACTACTCAAGAGCAGGGCTAATTTTTATTTTATATCAAACGAGAATTTTCATTTGCCGATGCGAATGTGTTAATTTTGCCCAAGGACAAAACAAACTTTCACAAAGATGCTATAAATATTCATGAATTAAAATATAAAATTGTATGGGCCTGGTATCCCATTTTTCTGACAAATACATCCCTGCTTACTTCCACATCAGATTGCTTCTTCTGCCTGACTTTTTAGACACTCCCTCGATTTCATGATAACAGTATATGCTTTAGGGCCTTAGAAGCCGATTCCTAAAAATTGCAATGAAATGTCTAGGGTATCTTTCAGATAAAAAACAAAAGAACTAGTTCATTGTTTTTGTGTTTGAATGTAAAAATTTCAAAATTTCCTAATATTTAATGTATAATTTATAAACTTTATTTTTGCTTACAATATCAGTGTTTGAATAATATATTTTTCATGCGTATCTAAAGTTTTTTACCATGTCAGATGGTTCTGGAGGGGGCTTGAGCCCCCTAAGCCCCCTCCGTGGGTGCGCCACTGGTACCATACATGTATGCTTGCTTAGCTAGCATTAAAAAAAAAAAAAAAAATGACGTGGACACCACGACTTCCTTATACATCTATTGGAATATACATATGGTTATGGAAACATTGATATTTTTGTGTGAGGTAATTGATTTGTAACTAAACAGGCAGGTTCTAGTCCATGAACATTCTGAAAAAAAGCAAAAAAAAAAAAGCTACTCCAACCACAACAGTCCTGATGATAAGATTATATATACCACCAATTGTAAATTTTTCAGGAATTTTCTATGGCTTATTACAGAAAATACCATTGGCAAATACTCAGCTTAGACAGTACAAAAAAAAAAAAAAAAAAAAAAAAAAAAACTGGTGTACAATGAATATTTAAATTAAAAAAACTTTTTCATACACCATAAAATTATGAAAGCATTACCAGTTTCGAAAAGACATGGCCTTTCTTCTTCAGGTACAAAAACCACCAGTCTTGCTTTTTTCTCCAAGGTAATAGCAAGTGCTTTGCACAAGAAAGACCATGTCCTTTTGAAACTGGTAGTGGTTTTATTAATTTTATGGTATGTGAACAAGTTTTTAAGTTTAAATATTAAACACAGCTTAGTGTTCAATGAAAATCATTTCAGTATAAATTGTCTACTTTTATTCTTGTAGGCAAAAATTAGTGGTGAGAAATGATACATTTTACCAAAACAAATAATTCTGTTAAAATTGAGAAAAGGTTTACAAATTCTGGCTCTCCTGAAGCATTATTTGTCACCAAATTCGATTACTAATCTCGTCAGGCTGCCAAGTTTGTAGCCAACGCAAATGTTGATCTTGGCATCAATTTTAGCAATTTGCTGAAAATTTTTGTAAAGAATAAAACCTTACATTACAGCTTTATGGAAGTCTGAATAGCTGCTTTTGTGAGGGGGTTTCCTCCTTCATCAGCTTACTTCCTCGTGGTCCATGCCATCGGTAGTAGATGTTTTCTTCTGTCTCTTGCTTTCTCTTTAATTAGATCGTGACACTGTCGGTAAGCACAAATGCTGATATCAAAGCGGCAGCGTGTGTTGCCACTTTGCTTGCAGCACTCGTGCTTCCTTTGTTCGCCTGATGAAGGGTCATGTATTCTTTCGATCCAAAACAATTATTGTGAATTTATAGCATTTTATGGTGTTTATTCAAAGTTGTGTACTTATTACTTTAAAACGTCAGTTCTTTCTTATTTTCTCTTCTGTTATCTTCCGTTTCATGATATTTGTGAAATATGCTAGCAGACCCATAGCTGCAGCCACAAATATTTCACTTTTTAAACATTTTAGGATGCTATGCTTTTTTTTCTTTCTCTGTTGGCGGTAATAATAAACTTATACTTTAATTGTAATTTTTAAATTTACTAGATGAGGCTAAGTCTTCAAAAACAATTTGTTAAAAATGAAGTATAATTTTCATGAAATTTGTAAAATTTTGGGTGTGTGGTGATTAAATCTCCAAGTCTCTCATGATTAAGATCTCAGCAGAAGAATTAAAAATTATTTTGCATGGAGCATTTTTAAAAATTTTATCTTATTAAATTTATATGTAATATGTAAAATTCTGAGTCAGGGAGTGTAAGCAAAAAGTTGCCAATTAATGAAAAATGTGTTTTTTCTTTGGACTAAAGCTGAATTGTTGCTAATTGATCAAACTATGTTCGATTTGAATGAAACAATTGAATATTACCATAAAAATTAAGTAATAGCAAAATAAATAACACCATAAAATTAAAAAACATACAAAAGTTCAAATGGCGAACAATTCAAAAGAATGCAAGAAAATTAAATAAATATTTATCTATTTTAAGAAAAGATTTATTTACTGCATGCCATGATGAACTTTCTTTCTTCAATAAGTTTTTCCTCCCTTTTCTTCCATCTGACATCAGTGTTAATGAAATGAGCTAGCAAGCCCACATCTACAGGCACGAAAACAATTTTGTGCACTATAGATATGTTCCAGCTGGCGTAGGATGCAAAGACTTCACAAATGGAGAACTTTCTGAGGAAAACTGCTCTTTCTTTTCTTCTTCAGTCTTTTTTAAATAGTAACTATATAAATACATATTTTAATATTTGAGGATAATGTGCAATTTTTTGGAACTATAGATTTATACACTGAAATTGCTTATTTCAAATTCATCAGATAAAGCTATAGGGTAGGTGCTCCAGTGATTGGCATGCTCCACTAATTGACATCTATCCCGAAATAATTAATAAGAAAATCATATTTTACGTATAAGAATTTTAACATTTTTTGTCAAGCACTGGAGCATAGGGTGCTAATAACTGATAAAATGAATAACTAGCAGTGTCAAACAATGAAACATAGGGGTCCAATTACTGATAAAATAAAAAACTGGCAGTGTCAATTACTGGAACATTGAGTGGGTGTCAAATAAAAATTCATAAAAAAAATAATTGTTATAAAATGTATATATTTTAACATATATGTGGTTCTGAATGTCTTTCATGCCATATGTACTATCTTAAGATTTCTGAAAATATTTTCTGATTACTAGAACATTAAAAACATCAGAGATTGCTCTAAAAGTGTCAATCACTGGTGCACTTACCCTATCTACAAATAAAAAATAATAAATAAATAAAATAAATGAACTATAACAAAATTTTTATAAACAAACACCATAAAATTAAAAAAAACATACAAAAGTTCGAATGGCAAACAACTGAAAAGGATACAAGAAAATCAAATGTCAAATTTCAATGCTGATCTATTTTTAGATTTATTTACAGCATGTCACAAGGTCTTCAATAAGCTTATCCTCCTCTTTCTTCTTCTATCTGATGTCGATATTAATAAAAATCGCTAGCAAGCCCACGTCTCCAGGCATAAAATCAATTTCGTGCACTGAAGCTATGGTCCAGCTGGCATAGGATGAACTTCATAACTAGAGAACTTTCCAAGAAACACTCTTCCTTCATTTCTCTTCGATCTTCTTTAAACTGTGATTATTTATAATTTTGAGCTTTTCAACTGTTTTCTTTTTTAAATTGTACTTTATACATTTTTTGCATTTAATTTTTTTTTAAATGTATTTTGATGCAATTTCATTTTCTGCCATTTTGAGTATGGCATTCTTTGATAAACTTTCCTTTCCTAAAGGTTTGTAAATTCCAAGGATAATAGCAAAATTGTGCCAAATTATTGATTTATTAAAAACACGCTAAGTCATACCATAAACTGTATTATTATTCACAATTAACAAAAATTAATTCTTGTTTTTATAAATTCAAATTAACTTCACTCAGAATGTATGTGTACTACTTAATCAGCAGTCTACATAATGCAATCTATTCTATGTAAATATATCTCACTATAATATTCAAAATGTAGTGTGTAATAAATATATTCATCGAATGAACTGAAAAATGATTGAACTGATAATTACATGTTATCATCAGTTCGACCAATTTCATTTCAAACGGTGATATTTAACAAAATAAATATCTAACTAATATACTAATTAAAAGGCGAATGATCACAATTATATCATAATTTTAAGTCAAATTTGTTTTCAAATGTCTAAACAAATTACCTGATATAAGATGAGTCATCAGGATATAATATCAGATACTAATATTTCAATATGTTATAGCAATAATGTACAAAATATTATCTTTTAATTAAAAAAATAAAAGAAATGTTAATTCTAGGCACTTATACAACTTACAGACATTAAACTAATAATTATAAAACCATTGAATGTTGTGAACATACCTTGCAATAAGTTCTTCACACACACACACAAAATAAACATTTGGATTCCAGCATTATTAATTACTAATTCACTTAAATGCATATATGAAATAATAACTCATACATAGGCAAAATATAAAATAAATATACGTCAATCTCTTTTCAAGTTTATCTCGACATAATAAACACGGCAATTTGTTTACATGTAGGATGTTTCCAATTATTGTTTGTTTTCGTTAGCTGTGACCCTGCTCACCTATGCGCATGCGTGAGGTCTGCATTGATTTTGTTAAAATAGGGTAGAAGCGTAGAAGATGAGAGAATGTTTACATTTTACGAGTGAGAGATAAGTTGCGGTTTCTTTTTTCTTTTTTTTTCTTTTCAGGACATTATTGAATTTTGAGGCGATACTTCTTCGTTATATTCGTATAAAGGCAAAATGCTGATTTTTCCCCCTTGTAATTTTTAAATAAGTGTAGAAGATCAGTTTTATTCTTCGATGCAAAATAAAATCCGTAAACTTAAAAGTAAATGCCTGTTTTCTTTCTTCTTCTTCTTCTTTTTTTTTTCAGTTAAAATTATTTTTATTTGCTTACTTGATCTCTAAATTCGTACTATATCTGTCATACCTGAACACTTGTTTCATGCACTGATTATAGTAGTAAATTAATTAAAAATGACTTAAATTAGGTAAAATTTACATAATTCATTAATAAAAGAAGAGAAAAAGAACAACGTTTACAGTAGACTTTACCTGTAGTAAAAGTAATATATTTTTTTCTTTTAAATTATACTGCTAAAATAAAAATACCATATTTTTGGATCTCTATTTTACAGAAATTTACAGAAAATCGTATTTAAATCAAATCATTAGATTTTTTTATCATGATTATTTTACACCTTTTATTTTTCGCGCATATTGTCATATAAATTACATTAAATAAAATATTGTTAATTAAAATTAAAAATTAAACTTTAAATTCGCGTAAAAAGGTAAAATAAATATTGAAGACTCATAAAAAGAAAACGAACACGTGTAGAACGAAAAGCGCATTTGGCTAAGTGCCCATCTCATTCAACGCATCACCCCTTTTCCGAGTAGGATCGTTCCGCGAGAGGTAGACATGGTTTACGAAAACGGACAGTAGCTATGAACGTTTAGAAACTTATTTAGAAAATAAAAATAGTTATTCAATTACAAAATGAATGTTTTAAATCATACTTCAAAGTATCTAATTCAGGAGACAAAAGCACCTAATATTTATTTAAAATTATTGAACAAATTTCTATTGTTATTACTAATACGAATTCTGACGTCCGCTTGTCATCAGACATGCGAGCAACCCTATCGTCTATCATCATGACTCGCGCTCGCCAAAGCCCGATTATGTTTTTTCGCCAAGGTTCTGAGGAGTAGGCATTTTCCAAATTCGCTGCACGGACATTACTCTATTCAGAAGTACCACGCTATTTCACATGGGCTCCAACAAAAAAATGGATGCCCCGCAAGCAAGGCACGCCGATTGATGCATGTCCCGGTTTATTCAAATCAAACAGCTTGGGACGAGTATTTACAGTCAATCCAAGGCAGACTGAGTGCTTTTATCTTCGACTGTTATTGGTTAATGTCATCGACCCTTTGTCATTTGAAGATTTACGTAAAGTGAATGGACAACAGTATCCAACGTATAAAGATGCATGTCTTGCACTCGGCTTGCTGGAAGACGACAACCAGTGGGAGTGTATGCTTGCTGAAGTAGGACTGAACTGTACAGCAAAACAAATTCGTCTACTATTCGCTATAGTGTTGACTACAGGTTTCCCGGCCCGAGCAGAGACATTATGGGATAATCACAAAGATTCAATGACTGATGATATATTGCATCAACATCGTTCACGGTGCAACGATCTAATGATAGTATTCAGTGACGCTATGTACAATGAAGCATTGATTGCTATTGAAGATCTTTGCATTATCTTTGCCAACTTACCACTCAGTCATTTCGGTATGCATTCAACAAATCGAAATGCATCTGATTTAATAAGCACTGAATTGAATCGTGAACTACAATACAATACTGTAGAAATGGCAGCGATTGTTGCTCGCAATGTCCCACTAATGAATGAAGAACAAAGAACCATTTACGACCGCATCATGCTCGCAGTTTTGGCAGGATAAGGTGGATTCTTTTTTTTTTTTTTTTTTTTTTTTTTGGTGCACCAGGTGGAACTGGCAAAACATTCCTTATTTCGCTAATTCTCGCCGTAATACGATCAAATAATGGCATCTCATAGGCTGTTGCATCATCTGGCATTGCGGCAACTTTATTGGATGGAGGCAGAACAGCTCATTCATTCATTAAATCGCCACTAAATATTCAAAATAACCCAGACGCAGTGTGCAACATAAAAAAACAATCGTCCATGGCCACAGTGCTGAAATAGTGTAAAATTCTTATCTGGGACGAATCCACTATGGCACACAAACATTCGATTGAGGCGACGAACAGGACATTGAAAGATATAAAAAACAACGACAAACTATTTGGCGGCACTCTGTTACTCTTTTCAGATGATTTCAGACAAGCACTTCCCGTTATTCCGCGTTCAACATACGCTGATGTGATCAACGCGTGCATCAATCATCGTCATTGTGGCTTAATGTTGAAAAATTACAACTGAAAGTAAATTTGTGCGTTCAAAAGCTTCAAGATCCATCCGCTGAAACATTCTCAAAACAATTGTTAGATATCGGCGATGGAAAAATTACTACAGATAAAACTGGATGCATAAAATTACCGACCGATTTCTGCACAATCATTGATTCTCAAGATGCTCTTATTGACCAGATATTTCCCGATGTACACAGACGATACACAAATCATGAGTGACTAGCAGAAAGAGCAATTTTAGCAGCACAAAATGTGGACGTCAACGAATTGAATCTCAAGATACAACATTTGTTACCAGGAGACTTGGTGTCATACAAATCTAATGATACAGTTTGCGATGCCACCGAAGCTGTAAATTATCCAACAAAGTTTTTAAACTCATTGGATTTACCAGGCATGCCAGCGCACATTTAACATGCTTTTATTAGCTTCACCTGTATGTATGTATGTATGAATGTTTGTTTGTAACTTCTCTGGGAGCAAACAAAAAATTTATATTGTGAAAAAAATACTTTCCCTACGTGAAAGATGTGGCGTAGAGGTAAGGCGCTGTGCTACAAACCTAAATGTCCAGAGCTCGATTCCCGTCAGGGGAGATTTTTTAAAAATGGTTTTTGTTAATTCTAAGTTATTTTAATAAAAGATTAAAGTGTATGTAAATATTACGGTGTGTCACTCACACGATTTTCTCTTACCCTGAATTTTTATACTAAGATAGATATTTTGTGCTTTTTAGTTCACATTTCTATAAAAGCGTGTTCTTTAATTTTTTAAAACTATAACATTATTACAACTGAAGGTTGGATCTCCAGTTATTTTGCTTCGTAATTTGAACCCACCACGGTTGTACAATGGCACGCGATTAGCCATAAAAAAATTAATGAAAAATGTTATCGAAGCCATCATTTTAAATGACAAATTCCGAGGTGAAAATATATTACTACTGCGAATCCCTATTATACCCACAGATGTGCCAATTCAATTTAAACGCCCTCAATTTCCAATTAGATTGGCATTTGCAATGACTATCAATAAGTCTCAGGGTCAAACGATGTCTGTCTGTGGCTTAGATTTGAGCACATCGTGTTTTTCACACGGACAATTATACGTGGCTCTCGAGTGGGCAAACCATCCAGTCTGTTTGTATTGGCGAAAGATGGGATAACAAAAAATATTGTACACTCTGTTGCATTAAGGGATTGATATTGTTTTTTAGTGATATTGTTATAAGTAGCGATATGTATATAATTTTAAAGAATCAATTTTAATAAATTAAAAAAATAAATGATTGGTGTTTTGTTATTTTTATATTCTTTCACCGTTCACAGCGCTCCATACATCTTCCACTTATATACCACATCCTTACACACTTACAATAAGTTAGTTATTTTTTTCTAGCAAAATATTCTCTAGAAATAATTTATATGACCAAACAACGTTTGTCGGGTCAGCTAGTATATATATATATAGAATTTAGTAGCATTAGCATTAAGATTTTTAGGGGAAAAAAAAAAAAAAATCAGATACATCATCATCATCATCATCACGTTCTTAAGAAGTGCCTACGGCTGTCGAGACAGCCGCTTACCTTCACCAAAGGCAGAAAGAATACATATGGAGGGCTTGCATAATCAAGAGTGTCGGTACTAGTTCTGTGTGGGTTCCCAGAGAACCCCGGCGGGATGACTTGATGCATTGCAGCATGACAGAAGAGAGAGGAAGAGCAGAGCCGATCTGGAAGCTGTGTGACATGAGGCAACAGAGCAAGGAGCACTAAACCTACAATTTTTTTTTTTTTTAAATAAAAATGATAGGCCTAACCAGACTGTTAAGCAGTCATAAAATTATACAATTTAGAATAATACAAAAATAAAGTGAAATTTAGCCTAGCAAGACTGTTAGGCAGTCAGAGTAAAAAAAAAAAGAAGAAAATTTACACTATTTACAATTAAGAGATTAAATAACTATTTACAAAGGAGATATTTACAATATTTACAGTTAAGTTTAATAATTAAAATTAATAAAAACCCTACGTAAGGTAACTGGCTGGAAGATTGATCATCCGCGACTGTTAAACGACACAGTAGGTTGCAGTTGTCAGGGGGATAGCCAAAGTAGAAGAATTGGAATTATTCAATCTACGGGAAAAAGAATTTAGAGTGAGAATTCTGTGTTAAGTAACACCTGAAGGATTTCGCCTTCTACGCTTGGAGACCGGGACGAACCCGTCCGCCCTGTAGAGGATGGCAAGTGGGCGTTTTTTGGCCCTCCCGATCCTAGGATCGTACCTTCTAATGGCATTTAACACAGGATTCTGAACTTTAGGGATAGACCTGTGAAACTTCAACGCAAGTTTCTTAATTTCCGAATAGATTGGCCTAATTTTCAGGTCTTTGTGAATGACAACATTGCGAACGTAGCGATGAGCTTGAACAAACCTACGTAATTGCTTGTTTTGGAATACTCGAATTTTTTCTAGCACAGTCTTTGAGGCAGATCCGTACACCACGGACCCGTAAGTCAAGATGGGACGGATCATGGACTTGTACAGTAACAATTTATTTTTAACAGACAGGCGGCTATTCCAAGCCAAAAGAGGAAGGAGGGGGCCGGTGGCAATTTTCGCTTTAATCAGAGTCTCTGAGATGTGCTTATGCCACAATAATTTTGAATCTAGGTGAATTCCTAGGTATTTATAAGAAGTTTCCCAGGGAATGGGATCATTATTGAGAGTAAAGTTAACGTCGGGGAAATAGGATTTATTGGTGAAGAAAATGGCGGCACTTTTAGAGCTATTAACTTTAATTTTCCATTTCCTAAGCCAAATAGCATACGAATGAAGGTAGTCCTGGAGTTTGTCAAACACTGTGTGTGGTTGTCTATGTTTGTACATGATAGCAGTATCATCAGCAAATAACGCTAAGTTGATGTCGGGCTTGCGCGGAATGTCGTTAATGTAAATGTTAAAAAGGCGGGGCCCGGCGAGAGAACCCTGAGGAACAGAACTGAGAACAGGCTTCGGGCTAGAGAGGGAATTTCCCACTTTTACCACGAAGGACCTGTTAGAGAGGTAATCAGAAAAGATTTTAATTAGCTGGTCAGGAACACCTAACTCAGCCATCTTAAAGAGAAGGCCGGCATGCCAGACCTTATCAAAGGCCTTCTGCACGTCGAGAAATATAATTCCCGCCACACCGCTGGTTTGGTATCCATCGTGAATGAATTCAGTCACTCTCCACAACTGCTGTTGCGTTGAATGACGAGTCCTGAACCCGAATTGCTCGGGTATAATCTTGTCATGAGAGTCAAGGAATTCATTCAGTCGGCGGACGAGAACATACTCATAAACCTTCGAGACACTGGAGAGCAAAGAGATAGGTCGATAGCTAGAAGGAGAGTGGATATCTTGGCCCCCACCCTTCGGTAAGGGGACAACGATAGCTCTCTTCCAACAATCGGGAAAAATATTAAGCTTTAACATACAATTAATGAGCAACGTGATATAAAAAATAAAATGGAGAGGTAGATTAATTAGCATATTGTTTGAGATAAGGTCCTCACCGGGTGCCTTGTGTTGTTTCAAGCCCGAAATGTAATCCTGAACCTCAGAGGGTAAAGCAGGTTGAAGAGTGTTTTGTGTATTAGATTGTAATAAATTTTGAACCCTGTGGTCGACTATGTTCTCGAAAATTGGGTTAACAACGTCCGAATGAGGTGAAAACTGACTTCTAAGACTTTCGGCAATAGCCTCAGCCTTTTCAGTGTTACTATAAGCCATGCCGTTAGGGCTAACAATGGCAGGAATGTGTGTTCGTGTCCTACGAATGCGGGAGGTGGCCCTCCAAATTGTGTTGTCCTCAGTCGAGAGAGACTCGACAAAATTATTGAAACGTGTTTTACTAAACTCCTTAATTGCAGCTCTAGTACTACGAATAAGCCTGTTTAACTTATTCCTGAAATAAGGGGTCCTATGAACCTGCCATTGCCTGCGAGCATGATTTCGATCCCTGACCATTTCCCTGATGTTATCCGGCAGTCTGTAGTAGTCAAACGATCTTTTGCGAGGTTCAGAGCTCTGCGTGTAGGCCTCTCGGAGTGAGTCCCCGAGCATTGCTACCGCTTGCTCAACTTCCTGTTTGGATTCAGGGATAAGAGATGGAACGTTGCGTTCCGAAAGAATATCCGCAAACAGACTCCACCTTGTGGACAGAGCCGTTCTCAGATCCAGATCGTAAGACCCCACATCAAACTTCAAGACAACAGGTAGGTGATCAGAGTCTAGATCATTCAGCGTTTGAATGCTGTAGGCAAACGGAAAATTGCGGGTGATAGCAAAATCCAAAATATTTTGAGATCTCACGAAGGTGGGTTCGGGGGGCGCTAGAATTTGCGCGAAATTTTGATCCACCCACCTTCTTAACTTACAGCCAGAAGTATTATAGCTTGGACAGTTCCAAGACGTATGAGTAGAATTAAAATCACCCGCAAGGATAAAATTTGGAAAAGAATTAGCGATACGGGTAAGATCTTGCTCTAGCAGGTTACTCCTTTGCCTAGTACTTTGAACATACACGGCTGCAATTAACAAATTTGGAATAAGGGGGAAGTCCAGAACAATAGGCGTGGCTTCGGTACAATTTAGATTGGGAATTTTAATGAGAGAAGCATTAAGACCATTTTTAACATAAATAGCAGTGCCGCCGGAAGCTTGCAGACTATGAGTCCTGTCGACATTGTAAATCTCATAGTTAGCAATACGAACAGTGCGTCCCTGGGAAAAGTGGGTCTCAGTGACCAAAATTAAGTCTAAATTATTACGAGTAACAAAATCCCTAAAGTCATGTGCTTTATCCAGAAGTCTATTGGCATTCCAGATACCAATGGTGAAAGAATTCAAGTTCCGAGAGGACGGGAACATGGGTAGCCGGAAAAGAAATAACATGAGGGAGGGTAGAAACAATTAAGACATACTGCGGATTTGACCCCACAGAATGTGAATCCGGTCAACGTCCGTGGATGCAGTGCGGAGTGCCGGAAGAGCATTCGTAAATGCTGAAAAGACCAAATCAGGGTCAAATTGATTTTGAAATGCTAAAAGCATATGAATGAAGTCGGTGGCCAAATTTGCATCCTTGCGAGGGACCGACGAATTTTGAGGAATAATTTTGACAGGGGGAGGGGTATCAGCCTCAATACGTCCTTGAGCAACGCCCGAAAAAGATTGGGCTGGATCAACCTTCCTGGAATTGAAAGTTCGATTCTCCACCCTATCGGTCGGAGATTTATTAACAATGTTCTTTTTCTTTTTACTTTTAGGGGGGGCGGTCTTAGGGAACTTGGGACAGCTACGAAAGTTCGCTGGATGCTCCCCTCCACAGCGCACACAACAGCAGGGCGTGTCAAATTCCTTTGTGCAGTCCTTTGACCTGTGATCCCCGGCGCATTTAACACACCTTGGGGGCAGGGCGCAGGCCGCAGAGGAGTGAAAGAATCCCTGACAGTTGAAGCACTGTGTGGGGCCTTTCCTACCACGATACTCTTCGATGCTGACTTGCATCCCCATAAGAGCAGTAATTTTAAAAATATTGTCCGAAATTTTGGACTTAGGAAGAGAAATTTGGAATAGGGGCATGTAGTGTTTTTTAGACACCGGCCCTCTATACAGCTGAACGACAGTGGTGTCATCAAAATCATAGGTATAGTGGAGGGCCTGCTGGATCCTCTCAACAGAAGTGTTGATAGGTAAGCCTCGAATGACAACTTTTAACGGTTTTTCAGAGTCCAAGATAAAGGTCTTGAATTGAACTTTCATTTCCAATAACCTAGCCTGAATAACTCTAAAATGATCCTCAGCAGAGCAAGTTACTTTTAAAAATTTTCCTGAAGTTTTAGTTTTTAATTTATCATCAATCATTTTTAAGTCGGTCAGAAAAGCTTGCCAATCAGTAGGTGGCAGAATAAATAAAGGGGGGATTTGAATTTTCCTAGCAGTTAAGTTTTGACTAGTTTGACTAGACTCGACCTCCATATTGGAAGTGGGGAGATCCCTAGGGTTGCCTATCACAACCTTCTTCCTAACCCTACGTTTGCTGACGACCGTGAAATCCTGGGTCTCAGTTAGTTCGACCTCAGACTCAGGAGGCCTCTTGTTCCCACGAGGAATGGGATTTTCATGCTCGTTAGCGACGCTAGATGGCGCCACCTCACGGGACGAGTTCTCCTGAGTCTGTGCCGAACTATATCCGACAGGCACGGATGGAGGCGAGCGAAGAAAAGCCAGTTACCTTACATATCCTATGCATACGTGTATTAATTTCAAGCCTCCTGCTCTTAATGCCTCCATTAACCTCTCTCTCCTCTTCTTCCGTCCGATCTTTCTTAGCAGCAAGCTTGTCCAACCTGCAGTCCAACTCGCATTACCTGGAACGAAGCTTCTTCAACTCCGTCATGAGCACCTTCAACTCTTCAGGGTCTGTGATGAGCTCCTCATTAGAGAACTCACCCGAGGAATCCATATCTTCAACCATCACAGCAGGCATCAACTTCACGAGGGAAGTAACAGTTGCGCCCGGATATACTATTCTGGCCTTGAAAAAGGCCCCGACCAGCGACAATCAGTACAAGCCCTCGGCTTTCAGCAGCAGGGGAAATGCGCAGAACGATAATCGCACTGCGCAGGAACAGCAAAAGACGACCGCACACGATTACAGTATGCAGCGAATCTGATCCAAGCGAAACTCGTGAATATCAGGGATTTCTAATCAAACTGAATCCAAACTGAATCCAAACTGAATCGCGAATCTGAGTCGTATGCGAATCTAAGCGAATCTCATCAGATACATTGAAGGCTATCATTGGAAATTATTGAAATTACATTTTTGCTTTTATTGAACGTTTTTAACACTTTCTAACAATGTTTAAGAGTAATTATGATATGAATTAGTCTATTTGTCTGACTTTCTGTTTATCTGTCGCGTCTTTGGTGTCCGAAAATATTTTAGAATTTCTTCAAAATGTTACATGTTATGCAAGTTCAGTGTGGCGTATTTCCTATTTAAAGTGATGTAAATAGCACGGCTGGATAGTGTACAGGGACTCCGAAAAGAATGCTAATGCATTGCGTTTTGAGAGGCATTTTTATTCATATATTTTTCATTTCATCCTATTTAATCAATTTTGCACTGTACAAGTAATAATGAAATTGATATTTATTATACATATGTAAAAAAATATGGTTTCTATAAAATATGGTATGTTTAGCGCTAATATTTAGAAGACTACACAAAAATATTCAGATAAATTAAGGGCTACAACTGGAAAATTCTGGAATTGCATTTCTGTTTTTGTTAAGGGTTTTCAACACTTTCCAACACTGTTTGAGAGTAATTGTGACTCCAATTAATCTATCTGTCTGTCTTTTTCTCATTCTGCCTGTTGTGTTATCACATAGGCAAAGTACATTCAAGGTTAAACTAGGCAATGAGTACCGACAGATGGAAATTCTTAATAATATAGGCGATTTACATTATTTTTCGTTACTGTTTTAGTGTTATTAGAGGAGTTATGAATAAATTTATTGCATCAAATCTGCAATTATAGTTATTTTTACAAAGGGCGGTATTAGAAATTATGGAAAGATATTAGAACACCCCTTAAATAAAGAATTAAAAATTAAAAATTAAAAATATGACATGTTTATATTTTTATTCGATTATTTTATTATCCAACGTATTTCTATCATTTTATGAAAATTCAAACATTTAAACAGAAATAATCAAAATGAAGGTCATTAAAAAAGAAAAAATAAAAGCATTTAAAAAAAATTGAAAGAAGAAAAGATAGCGTGGGCTGTAAGGGAAATAAATGTGTAAAGAAAAGTTCTTGAAGTGTTATAAAATATAAATAAGGTTTCAAAGAAGCTAAGATTTTCAAAAATAAAAAGTAAGCACTTACGATTCAGAAATATTTGCATCCTTGAATATAATCGCTTTGTGTAACACAATAACCAGATGGAAGAAAATGGATATGATGCATCTATTTTCTTCCATGTCATTACTTAATTCCATGTCACTATTGAGACATTATAGTTTGTTTCCCATAAAATTAGTTATGCGTGGCCTTTTCGCATACTTTTGAATCATTTCACTTTTCGAAAATGCATTATGGAAGAAAAATATGGAAGAAAAATATTGTAATCATGGAAAAATTCGACTATGAGATTTTCGTGTATCATACGTTTTGAGAATTTCTGAATTTATTTTTGCCATTTTTATTTTGATGTGTTTATTCTTGTGTGTGGATACATTATAGTGTTACTCTTATTTACACACATACGTAAATACACTAAGCAACAGAAAAAAAAAAAAAAAAAAAAAAAAAAAAAGGCCGCACTGCAGAAAAATTGAGTTATAACTTTTGGGTTTGTAATAATTTAAAAACTAATGATTGTAACAAGTAAAATCGTTATGTTTGTATAATACGGAAGTCATAACGTGATACCTATGTAAATTTTCGATTTAATAATTCATTTTAATACGCTTTACGAAGTATTTAATAAAAATCTACGTAAAATTTTCTTTTTAAACGTAATATAATAAGCATGTACTTTGTATACTATCATGATTTATTATATAAAATAAACAAGTGCTATTTTAATGTATGAAATAAAACTATTTATTTGTTAGATCTAAACAATTATTTAATAAATATATGCATTCGGGATTGGATAATTCCGCCTTTATATGAAATTACTGCTTTAATGCGCAATGGCATAGTATATTACAGTTTTTAAACATGAAACTCAGAAATTTCACTGTGCAAATATCATAAATATTTTTTTCCAGTTCTTTCAAAGTTGTAGGCTACAAATTTCTAATCCCCACCCCCTTTTATAGACTAAACATTTTCGAGCGGATCGAGATTAGGACACTTTTCAGGTCTAATAAAGAAGAAATCCTGCGATATTATTTGTGGGATTTAATTTTAAGTAAAAAAAAAAAAAAACTTATGATAACTTACAAAATTATAGATGCTGATGAGAATGGATAAGTAATTTTAAGAACTTGAATCAAATAAATTGTATCCCAAGCACCATATAACAAGGTGCATTATCGTCTTGAAATGCTGATTATAGAAGAGTCTGAAATACCCTCAAAGTAGTCGGTCAGGTATTAATTTTTTAATGGCCAAGTTTTATTTCGGGTTAATTGATCCCTTGAACATGAAAATTTGCCATACTCACCGAAAAATTATGCGTTTTCCTATCGTAATGTACGGGGAATATGTCATTGTTTTAAAAGTGCGATTTTCCTTAAGTCAGTCACATTTTCGTGATCAGATCTGCTTGTTTCCGTCAGTTCGAAATAAGTTAAACTTGACTCATCAGAGATAATAACTTCAGCCCAATAATAATTCGATCATTTTTTAATTTTTTTAACCCTCTAATGTCTTGGTTTTCTATTTCTTTTCGTTAAGAATGAATTTTTTTCAGATTTTCTGGCAATGAAACTTGCTTTGTTTAATTGCTATTTCACTGTATTTAGATAAATTGTGTTACTAAACACTTTTTCTGAATCCTTGCTGTGTTCTAAATGTGATTTTTTAAGCGTTGGCTTTTTAACTCGCGGTCATCTCGACTGGATGAGTAACGTGGCCGCCTAAGGACAGATGTGCAGTTTAAACAGCCAAGAAACATTATATCTTGCTAAAAACCAGATCACTAATATTTTGTTAACATTTAATCATTTTGACATCCCACGTATTAAAATATTTTTTTGATTTTCGTTCTAAAATTAATATTTTTTTTGTGGTATCGTTAATTGCCTTATTCTTGCTATTTTTTAAATACTTTCTAAAATTACAATTTTCCAAACAATTGCATCTTGTTTTTAACACTTGGTCCAATCCTAAATTGCACGCGGAACACAACGTAATAAAATCTGTTCAAAAATTTCCTTTTGAAACAATAAAATTAGCGATCACAGAAAAAAAAAAAATAGAAAATATCCAAGTGTGGCTTTTTTCTTCTTTTTTTTAATGTCGCTTAGTGTATGTGTCTGAGTAGAGTAACACTATAATGTCTAAACGCGTTATTTAATTGAGTTCAATGTTGGTAAGTATATAGATCACTGCTGTACGACCTAAAACTTTTCATGAGTGTAGGTGTGGGACTAATAGCTTCTTACAGGGACACACAGAATTCTTTAACATTACAGACTACACGGATTCAAATTATTTAAAGTGTGAAATAGCATCTAAATATTTTATTTGATTGAGCAATAAGTTGGGAGACATATTAAAGGTCATCATTGCACAACTTGTTTTGATTGGAAAGTGCAGGACTTCTTTTATAGGGAAACAAAGAAAAATTCTTTAACCTTTTCAAACACTGTAGAAGATGAAATTATGTATCAGATGAAGAACTGGAAAGAACATGAGTTAAAAATTTTTGAAAAAAACATTAAGAACCCTTTAATGAAGGTATGCAATATACAATATTTTATCGTATGTTGTAAGCAAATAAGTATTATTTCTGTCATACTGTATGCATAAAGTAAAACCATAAGGCAATTATAGATATATGTGTGTGTGTTACTTTGCTTTATGTATGGGAAATGATGTGCATATTATTCAAAATTCTTTTACAGAAAAGTATGGAATAATTTATATTACGTCTTATTGGGATTAATTATATGAAACTCATTAAATTATTTAAAAGAAATTAAAACTGAGATATATGTTTTATAATCTTGCAACAAAATGGATGTTGAAATCTGCTTGTTTAATATGTATATTCTTTTGCAGGGACTTTTACAGGAACTTGTAAAAGGATTCAGATACATTACCATTCATTCTGCAAACATTCGAACTTGCTGAGAAATATCCAAACACTCTATCATACTTTTTACTTTTAATTATTTACTCAACTAGGGGGGTTCTGCCCCCTGAATGTTCCGCTCATTAACCTCCGAGGGAGGCTTTGCCTACCTCCGACTCGCTTCGTTAATTAACCTCTGCAAGACTCTACCCCTATTCGCTGCTTTATCTATAGGGAATTAATAGGAATATTAATAGTGAATAGGAATATTAATAGTGCCCAACACAGCACAAAAAAGTAACAATATTGTAGAAATCCTCATATTCAATGTCAAACTAAAATACAATATAAATATTTAATACACTTTTTATTTATTTATTTATTTTTTTTTTTTTTAAATAGAAAAAAAAGCTGTATTATTCAGACCATTTTGCGTTACAGCTTTAGTATATGACCCCCGTGGCAACTTTTAATTTTTTTCATTATTTGGCAATGTATTTTTTGGTACAATTCCTTGTTAAAATATACGTATATATATACAGTACCTGCTTTTTCTAATGCCTGTTCCATTTATTATTGAATTTTTTAGTTAATTTAGGGCAATATATTATACTGTACATGTATTTCTAATGCACAGCTAGGTAATAATTTTACTCCTTCGAAAATATCTGAAAAGAAAATAAGTTTATTATTATTATTTTTTATATTAATTTGGAAAAATCTCCTGCAGCTTCAATTTTTAATTCTCTCCTGCCTATAGCTTAAAATATCTAAGGATAAAATGTACTCGATTCTCTATAACAATTTTAAGTGATGAATTTTTTATTTTTATTTTATTTATTTATTTATTTATTTTTCATAATTAGAAATATGAAATGTATCATAGGAATGTTTATTTCTGTATTGTTAAGAAATTATCACTGCGAAATTAGAAGATGCTGTCATTTATAAATAAGTTTGAATTTGATTCTAAAATATTTTTTTATGATATAACCGAAGTAGATTAAAACATGTTTTCAAATAAAAAAGGTAAATACACTTTAAAGATAAAAAGAAATGCTGTCAATTATACACAGATATTATTTAATTTAATTTCTCTCTCTCTTTCAAAATATTTAAGCATTAGAAATTTTTTCACAAGAAAAAGTTTAATATAATTTTTTCAGATAAAATTCCTTGAGTATAAGTAAATCATTTTCAAAACTTCGCAATGTTTAACATTCCTGTGAAATTGTACTATGAGCGTATGATGATTTTAAAAAAGAATAAGCAGTTCGAATCATAAGCAATGCCATTTTAGATATCAAATTTCCAAGCCTAAATTCAGTTACTTTTTTAAAATCTTGATATAAAACAAATGTAAATATCAAAAATAAAATATCACCAAATTAAAATTTTACCTATAATATATAACGGAAAAATTCTAGTCCTCAATAAGATCACAACTACCTTTAGATATTATTTCATTATTCAGAAAAAAAAGAACACATGAAAAATGATAAAAAACATAAGAAATTTAATTTTCGATACGTAGAAAACAAGGTATCTTCAGACGATTAATTACAATCCTAAATTCATTTTTTCATTGAAAATATCTAAGAAAACGCTTTTAATTTTTTTGCAGATGAAAAATTTCTTTGTTGCTAATAGCAACACTGACATTTATTTTATTTTATTTTATTTTATTTACACCATGGATGACAGTTTCATTTCTCTGGGGAAAATGACGTCAGAGACAGTAAAAACAACGTAATAAGAGAAACTATTTGCAAACTGGCAAATAGATTACTTACATTATTGCGAGGTTTTTAATTGATAATTTCATTGATTAAGGCGATATAAATTTCTATACAAGATAAATGTGTTCATTGGAGTATTCGGCAAACATTGATGGTAAAAACTCTCCTGACGCTGAGGACCCGCACGTTTGCGAGAACATGCGGTCGCACCCCCCCCCCCCCCCAATAAATAAATAAATAAATAAAATAAATAAATAAATAAAATAAAATAAATAAATAAATAAAAATAAATAAATAAATAAAAAATCGGAGTAACATTTATTTATTTTTTTAATATATAGAGATTATTGAATAACTTAAATTTGTGTAAACGCCTGATAACTAATAAATGTTTGGAAAGTCAAGTGAAGTCATACGAGATTTTTTATTTATTAGCCCACAAACCCTATTTCTTGCAGTCTGTGGATAAATCGTTTTCACAAAAAAATGCAGAAAGGTTAAAAAATAAGAAAGTGAAATCAATCATCACTGACAAACTATGAAGCACTTTTCCGCATTACAAAGCATGGAAATAGTGAAAGAGAGAGTGAGTTAGAGAATTATTTGATTTTATTAACAAGAAAATAAAATCCTGCTCCACTGATAAACTATGAAACATTTTCCTCGTGTAGTCAAATAGCCTTAACCCCAACACCACATCAAGACCTCCAGTTGTGATGTGTGTTTTTAACACTCTCCATCAAAGTTAAAAAGTGTTTATGGCTTTCATTCATCTATCTGTATATTTTTCCTCACTCTAATTAATCCTAAATATTTTTTTTTTTCTTCTATTGCCTTGAAATTGACATATGTTATTCAAATTT
>OZ005650.1:123626989-123819489 GCA_963930645.1 Salticus scenicus
TACAAAATTTTAATTTATAAAAATGATTCTATTAAATATTTTTCTATGTTTTCAGTATTATTTCAAATAACTGCCTATACTTGGTGCAATGAAACATTATTAGCTTGATATTAAGCGTAAAATAAAAAAACTGCTAAATTCTGATTTTTTTTTTTTTTTATTATTTTTTTTTTTTTTTACAAAAATAAATAAATGTTTCCCAAAAGTACTTTTATTTTCACAAAAATATTCATTTTCCGTTAAAATTGGCTCCAAAAATTAAAATCTGGATCGACCCCTGACATAGATTATAAAACCCAACAAATGTACTCATTTACCCGTTATATTGTTTAAACTTCAACATTCAATTTTGCTGGAAACATAAAACGTAACAGAAAATGCACTTTGATTACTTACTCTTATATTCCATAATGTATCTGAATATTTTTGTGTGCCTGTAAAACAATCATCATTCATCAATGGTTATAATACCATATTCTATAGAAGACATGCTTTAGGGAATATGAAGTATGCATATTAATTTCATTATAAGCAGAATAAAGATATTAAAATAATCTTTAAAGAAACATCTTTCATACAGATCATAATATATATGAATTCTTTTGTGAGTCCATGAACGAGAACCAGTAGTGCTATTATGCTATTTTCAATACAAAGTATGCTTTATTGAACATGAAGAACATATACTGATTTCAAGGCATGTTAAAAATATTTACAAAAAATTGACTGCGGATAGACAGACAAACCGAATTCGTAAATTTTCAACACTGTTCGAAAGATTTAAAAAATAAAAAGGAATGAATAATAATAACAATAATAATAATAATAATAATAACTTTTACTTTAAAATATTTTCACAAAAGCATAGAAGAAAGAAAAAAAGGCGAAAATGAATCAGCATCCACGGAATATATTTGCTAAAATCATTTTACTTAGAAAAAAAAGAAAGTACCTTTTCTTATCGTTAATGTAATTAATGATTTTTCTGTAGTTATCACAAATTGACAAATGAGAGGCTTCATATAAATTAAGTCAAAAGTATGAGTCATAAACGGAAAAGCTGTACCTTGCTTTACCACAGAACAAAAGGTATTTTGACCTCGAATTTTTATCTGTTTTCATTGATCCGGGTTGATCTGGAAGAAATTGTGGTTATGCGGTTACGTTACAAAATTTCACACATTTGCACTGCGTCATTTAAATCGTAAATCCTTTTTTTTTTTTTTGTCAAGAACAGACTAAAAATTAGTACTATACATCACCTTTTCCCCCTCCCGTCATCGATATTGAACGTGATATTTTTTATACAGGTGTGAGACAAAATAATGGAAACACTTTCGTTTTTTGCGTTCTGTCGAATATCTTGAAAAATATTTAATGTGTTGTTCTAGAATTAAGGGAATAAGGAAAACATGCCTTTCCTCATATCTTTCAGCAAAGATTGTATAACGAAGGTCCTTAGGGGACGAACAGCAAGTCCAATAAAATAAAAAATTTTGTGATTAATCTGTATCTGGAAAAACGTCAATTGATCTGCAAATTTTAGATATGGTTATAAATGTTATATTTCATACGTGTGTAAAATTTTGTGAGGATGTCTCGAATATTTAAAGAGTTATTAATATTTTATTAAAAAATGCAAAATGTTTTCGCAAGTTTTTACTTTATAACTCCAAAAGTTTTTCTTCAAATTTCATGAAACTTTCGGAAAACAGGACAACATATGCCTACATCATTATACTATAGTTTAAAACAAATATATTTAATGTTCAAAGAGATATGTACAGTTGTAGTAAATAATTTATTACTGCGGATGCGCGGACTGTAGCTCCCCCCCCCCCCCCCCAAAAAAAAAAAAAAAAAAAAAAAAAAACTTTGACATAGTTTAATACTCAACTGTATAGAGCACCTTATTAAAGAAATTCAGTTAAATATCAAAAATATTCATAGACATATCGGTGATTAAATGAGCTGTTTTTCAGCTGTTTTCTAAGAAGGTTTTTACGATAAGGGGTCATTCACCAATGAAAATTTGTATCAGAAAAAACTATGTGATGCAATGAAACTTAATACAACATTTGCGATTCATTTTTCATTTCTTTATTAATAGGTATGTACTACATACCTGTATAAAAAAAGAAAAATGAATTGTTTGAAAAGAAAAATTAAACTTTTTTCTGATACAAATTTTCATTTGTGAATGACCCCTTATCGTAAAAGACCTTTTCAGGAAACAGCTGAAAACAGCTTATTTAATCACCGACATCTCTATGAATATTTATGATATTTAACTGAATTTTTTTTATAAGGCGCTCCAGTATTAAACTATGACAGTTTTTTTTTTTTTTTTTTTTTTTTTGGGGGGGGGGGGGGTACAATCCGCGCATCCTCAGTAATAAATTATTCACTACAACTGCCCATATCTCTTTGAATATTAAATACATTTGTTTTAAACTACAGTATAAGGATTTAGGCATATGTTGTCATGTTTTCCGAAAGTTTTATGAAATTTGGAGAAAAACTTTTTGAGTTATAAAGTAAAAACTTTCGAAATTTTTTTTTTCCATTTTTTAATAAAATATTAATAACTCTTTAAATATTCGAGATATATTCACAAAACTCTACACACGCATAAAATATAACATTTATAACCATACCTAAAATTTACAGATCAATCGACGCTTTTCCAGATACAGGGTAATCACAAATACTTTTTATTTTATTGGATTTGTTGTCCGTCCCCTAAGGGCCTTTGTGACAAAATCTTTGCTGAAAAATATGAGGAAAGACATGTTTTCTTTATTTCCAACATTATTCAAGAACAAAACGTCAGGCGTTTTTCAAAATATTCGACAAAACGAAAAAAAAAAAAAGTTTTTTCCATTATTTTGCCCAAAACCTGTTATGTTGGAACGTTTCAATCTATAGTTAAAGTTTAATGAAGGGCATGTCTTCGGGCAAACTCTATAGGGTTGAATCCTAGGTAGTTGCCACTGCATAGTTTTAGTGCTTTAGTTGACAGTTAAACGCAGTCAACGATCAACGTTGTTCATAAATAATTTTAGAATGTCTTGAAACTGAGATGTGTCATTCAAGTTCACTGTAGGAAGTTTCCTATTGGAAATAATATAAATAGCCTACTGGTTTGTTTCTAAGACTCATAAAAAAAATCTGATTCCTTACAGTTTATGAGAGATATTTCTTTTGAAGTATCATTTAAAAACTTTATATTGAACGAAACATAATGACATTAACAAACATTATTCGGAAACGTAAAAGCACGTTTTCTATAAAATATGGCATGATTAACACTGATGATTGTTTTGAATAGTTAAAAGGTATTTTATAACCTAAGCGAACCGAATGATCTTCCATACATTTAAAACTAGCAATGGTGGCTAATAAATTATTATTTTTACTCTTCGACTCGACGACACTTGATTATCTGGCATATTCTATAGTATTCATCACGTATCGCATTACTCTTTTTTTATTTTTATTTTTATTTTTTTTTATTACTACCTATGTAAGTTGTAAAATTTCGACAATCTCTGTGAATAACAAAACGATTATTCCATACATATTTAAAACGATGCTATGCCGTGCTTTTTTCTATGTACTATTTTCTCATTATGCCCCATTTCCTATTTGTGCCATGTTGTTTATCGAATGTTTTTTTTTTTTACTTTCATTCTGAATAAACATTAACAAAGAGAGGATTGGAAATATAATTATATTTTCACTCAAAAACAAATGATTCAGGACAGATTATTTCTTCTTAATATTTTCTACCAAAATATTACTATCGCGTTTTCCCTCACTTTAATCCAAATAGTACTGACAAATCGTATCAGGCTAAGAGGTCGGTATACGGACCAGGTTCGGGCTCGGTTGCAATATTTTTTTGCATCCTCGGACAGGGCCTGGATTAATTTTTTTTTTTTTTTTTTTTTCTCGCAGTGTCGACACGGATTTTTCCTCTCTCTTTTTTCTCGTTGATTAACGAATAAGGTAAATGATAAAATGTTTCTTTAGTCATTTATTTTACATAATTTTATAGGCTGCATGTCACATTTTGTTTTGTTACAAATACAAATTGTTTGTGACTTCAACTTGATTGTCTGACTGCCTGCCTGTCGCACTCATCTATTGTAACACTCTGGTTTCCGCAAATACTTTTAGCATGTCTCGAAACTGACATATGTTATTTAAGGTCCCAATAACAAGTTTCCTACGATGCCTGTCGTCCATAGCATGCATGTCGCTACTAGTTTGCGCATATGTACAAAAAAAAAAAAATGATACGTTTCTGTCTATGAGGCTTTATGTCCTATGGTCTGTAGAGTCTAGGACAATGGAGAATATTTTTAAGCACTTTTCTGCTACTTTCCAGGGCACTAAATATAAAGAAATTAGCATTATTTTTCAGATGTGCAAAAGCAATCTTCGTTAAAAATGTTTAAATGTCGAATCCCGTGATTTTACATTTTTTTTTTTAATCAGGCCGGGCTGGATTTCAGCGTTTTTGTCTGGGCTGGGCCGAGTAAGCAAAGCTTTCGTATGGGCCCGTGCAGATTTCCCGTTAAAATTTCGGCCCGTGGAGACATCTAATCAGGCTTACAACACAAAGATTTTCTGCGTTAGAAAACATCGTTATTTAGAACCTATTTTTATAATGGCACTAATTTGAATAGAATAACAACTCGAGGAGGTAACACAACTTTTACCTACACAACAACAGCTATATTTAGAGACATTTTTATTCAATATTCACCATTAAATTTTAAGTGTATCGGTCGCGTAATCAGATTAATGATCAATCGTCTATTATTTATGTCAAATATCACTCCTTAAAATTATTGGTAGTAATTGAATAAAAAAATCCCCAGTGGAATTATTGATATTTCATCGACGTTGAGATTTTGCTGCTGAAATTGCTAGTTTGCAAGCAAATTAATACACTACTATTTTATAAAACATTTCAATTTTTCAAAAAGTGAGTCAAATCTAAAAATTGAATATTCACTCACTTCCTATCAGCCGACTGGACTGAAATTTTACATATACGTATAACTCCGATATCAACACGTGCTCAAGTACAAACGGATCTAGGAGTGGGGCCCTGGGCCCCCAACTACAGTTCAAAAATTGTTTTCGTATTTTAACCCACTTCCTTTCATCCGATTGAGCCAGGCACTGATTACCCAATAGACACGAGAAGCATGTGCTTTCCTTGGAAAATTAAAGGGGGCCGTGCCCTTAGCGACCGTGCCCTTAGCGGAAATCTGTAAACCCGTGCCCTTAGCGGAAATGTTAACCCCCCTCAGTGGCGTGCTTTTAGCATACGTGCCTTTAGCGGAAATGTATAATAAATTTCAAAATAAATTAATAAATAAATAAAAGAACTCTTCAGTTTTCCTTTACACTTTATCCGCATTTAGCACTGGCTGTATTTTGCTTCAGAAGTAACCTGTCGCAAAAATAGGTATGCTTACTGTAGAATATCCGTTATTCGAGGGAACGGTGATCTGTAACCATATAAAGCTTAATGAATCACAGTACTCCATATGAAAATGTACATTACTGCCATTTTATGATTTTATTATATTTTTGAATATATAACTGCATTAGACCTTTTAAAAGTAAAACAAAAACGAAAAATCAGGAGGTACACATTGATTATCAGCATTTTCCAACTGTACTTACTCATTGTACCGTATAACATTCTATGTTCTCTGTCTATATTATAACACAATGGAGAGACAGAAACACAGACATATCGACTAACTGAATTGATAATCACCCCTTATTGTATTGCAACATTTTTGGGTTGCTCTGTAAATCTGGAGGTTAAGCATATTATAGTTTATAGAAAACATTTTCTTAGCATAATGACAATAAATGTGAATTTCTTTATGATTTTTTGATGAAATTATTTAAATGTGATTTACAAAAATATCTCCCATAAAGCGCAATGCATTGATATTTTTTGGATGTTCATGTACACAAACCAGTGGCATAGGTTCTGTTACAGCCATTTTAAATAGGGAATATTCAATAATGAATTTGAATAACACATATTATTAAAAAAAAAAAAAATTAAATTAAATTAAAAATTAGTAAGTTGTGGCCACCACAAGACTTTCTTCTATATTTTCCTATACAAATTCACTAAGTGCAAATAAATAATTTTTATCTTAGAGAAAACTAACACTAAATATCCAAAGAAAGACAGTTGTTTTATTATCTATAAATGACATCTTAATAAATGCATTTTTATAATAGTTATGTCACATATCAAGTTTCGTAAAGTTATGAGCTATAGAAGTTGAGATATAGCTTTCACATTGTCGAGGAAATTTGCAGTATGGCAACGCCACCTATTGGCCAATAAGCACCCAAATTGAAGCAGCATAATATCTCACAATGGCCTTCACATCATGTTTTGTTTGATAATACGCAATAGAGCCTGAGATACAGCCTCCCCTTCAATTGCGGAAACCGCTGTATAGCAGCGCCACCTGTGGAGCGATTGACACTAAAAGTTGACAGATACTCATTTAGGTTAAGGTGCATCAACATATAAATTTATATGGAACTCTGTGCAATAATTCCTGAGATGTAGCTTTCCCTTAAATTGTAGAAATCGCTGTATAGTAGCACGACTTGTCGGTCCATAAGCATTCAAATTGAATCAGCATAATTTCTCATGGTGGCCTTCTCTCATACCAAGTTTTGATTGATTATGCGCAATAGAACCTGATATATAGCTTCCACTTAAATTGTAGCAGTGTCAGCAGTTCTGTATAGCAGTGTCACCTGTTGGCATCAAAAGTTGATAGCGCTAATTTAGCTCAAGATGCATCTACATGTAAATTTATATGCAATCCAGAGCAGTAGTTCCGGAGACACAGTTGCCACAAAATTTTTGTCACACACACACAGACAGACAGAAATTTTCTAAAAACAGTCAAATCGTGTTCTAGACCTCTCAAAACGTGTAAATCCGTCGTAAACCGGAAGCCTAATATTTTTACGAATCCAATACTTTCTTCTATTGAATATAGAAGAGAGTAAAAATAAAAAAATCTTAATATATTTATGGGCGTTGGAGGCGGACAAACGGACAGTAGAATAGACAAATACACTAATTCAAATCATATTCACATTTTAAAAAATGGTCGAATAAACGCTTAATGTAAAAGAAAATGCAATTCAGAAAATTTCCAATAATAACCCTCAGTGTAACTGAATATTTTTGTGTGACTCTGTAAATCTAATGCTAATCATACTACATTCTATAGAAAGCATTATTTTGTGCATTTGAATAACATATTTCTATCTTCCACATGCACACCTTCTTATTTACGCTAAGGGCACGGCTTCTTCTATTCCTCCTTCTTCCTTTTCACCCATTCCGCTAAGGGCACGTTCCGCTAAGGGCACGGTCACTAAGGGCACGACACCGTGTTGGGGGTATGCGAACATTGACAATTTTCGGTACATTTTAACCAATGTATAACCTAGTAAAATTAGTTGTAATCTAAAAAAAGAAAAATTCTTAGTTGAAACATTACACTGTAAAAAAATATGGCCTATTTGCTGCCAGACATTCTCTGTAATTTGAGAAAATACGCGTAATTTACTTAAAAAATACGTTATCAGAAAGTATTTTCTCAAATTACATAGAATTTCTGGCAGCAAATAGGGCATATTTTTTACAGTGTAGTCAACCTTATTTTGAAATAATCTGGTGTGTTACTCACACAACTTTCTCTTAGCCTGATATTTAATACTATAAATACAGATTGAAGATTAAGGGGTATGATAACGAATACTGCTGTGCAAACCTATGTTAAAATAATTCAAATTAGGCTCTGAGCAGCTTTATTTGACAAGTGATTCTGTGTGAGGGAGGCTGCCGCCCCCCTCAACCCCCTCCCCCCGCTTAATTACTGTACCTACATTTATATAGAATTCGAATCTGTTTTTAAAATCAAAAGTTCATTTAAAATGTTTCAGACAACTTTCACACCAACAGTCTTTGAAACTTATCAATCTTGATCAAACTTTTCTAGTAACAAACACATTAACTTCAAAATACAACATTTAGGTCGCCTGAAATTATTTGTTTTTAATTTATTCTAACAGACACAGACAAAGGTCAAACTCTAAAAACTTGACTTCGGTATTCAGGAAGCCTCAAAACGTCTGAATATGCAAAAAAAACCAAGCGATGAATATTTAGCTTAAAAAAATACATGGTTTACCATATGGCTATGAGGAATTCATTTCAATTCCTGGTCAGCTTTATTGGACATGGTAAAATATTACAGTAAAGCACTTCCATTAACAATAAAAAAGAATGTTATGGCTTAAATATTTGCATCCCTGTATGTCTTCTAAAAATTATGTACACATAACGTGGAGGACATAAATATAATAATATATTAATAGCACACGGCACAACCTGAAGTACACTTCCATCAATTTTCAGGTATTGTCGTACTATAATCTAGTTCTTTTGTGTAGCCCTGTAATCGAGCAGTGAATGATTGCTATACCATATTCTACATTAAACATGTTTTTACGTATATAAAATACTATATATATTCGCTTCATTTGGTTTCGTGCAGTCTATAGATGTTAAACTCTACTTACCTGCAATTTCCCCCATAGACGTAATGTATTTGAATTTTCTTGGGTGTCCCTTTACATGAACCATTTGCTTAATCTAAGCAAAAAGTTTAGTGTAGCATCCCTATATGATACACATTTAGAATACCAAGTTTGGACTTTCTGCTATAATTTGTTTTTCAGATATGCTGATAACAGACAGACAGTGTAAATATAACAAAAACTCAATTTTGAAAATTTGACCCAAAAACAATACTTTTTCTATCTTATGGGTACGAGAAAGTAAAAATGTGCAAAATTTGAATAAGATCGGTGTATTATTTTTTGAGGAATCGTGTCCACCGTTTTTCTGAAGGGTCTCCGGATATTAGGGCACACCGGGTGAATTTTCCAAATTTGTTAATGAAAATTTAGTAAAATATTGTTTAAATATGGCTCTTTTATAAGCTCAAAATTTAGAACAAAAATTCATATTTAAGATAAATAAATAAATAAATAATAGAGAAAACATGCTTTTTTTTCTTCCTTCCTTTCTTTCTTTTTCTTTTAAGTCTTCAAAACCCATATAATCCTTTAATTTAATCCTCCTATATCTATTTCAGTAAAAATGAGATAAGAGTATAGATCACAATAATTTAGAAAATGAAGATACGATAAAACGGCATTTCTAAATTTGCACTGATATTAAAATTTGCTAAAAATATTTTTTCTCTATAAATCCTCTTTTCACATCAGTTTTACTTTACTATACTTTTTATAAGCAAAAAAAAAAGTGCCTAATGAAATATCTCACTATTAATTCCAGTTATTTCATGTTGCTAAATTTATGTTAAAACTTTATTTGAGAGAAGAAAGCAAGTTTAATTACTAAGTTTAAAATTGTGCAAACATACTAAAAATAAAATTGAATAAATCAAGCCACAGATTAAAACTAAGGAATAAAACAAAACTATTAAAAAAAAAAAAAAAAAAAAAATTCTTTCAATTGCTTTAGCAAGGAAATACACGATATTGATAGAAACAAAATATAAACAACAAATTAAATAAGAAACGTTTGTAACAATGCAAATAATGAACATGTTATATGATTAAAAGTCATTTCATATATTGTTGAACAATTGTTCTTATTCTTAATTATGAAGTATCATTGTTGTGTCCATTGTTGGTATAATAACAACAAATACATTTGCATAAATTTAGTTCTGGTAAAAGTCTTTTGCTTGACGTTTGCTAAGAGCTCATAATTTGCTATTTTGTTATTTAAAACGTTTGATAATTACTAATTTGTGACTTCTTTCATTTTATGATATTGTGAAAAATGGGTTTCAAAAGTTTCTTTCAGAAATTTGCGTAAGTAGATCAATTTTGCGATGCATTCTAAATTTTCCAATATGTTTCGCTAAGCCTAATGTATTCAACGTTACTTTTAATGCATTAATATAATGTAAGCAATGTTTTACTTTCACAAAAAGGATCAGTGCATTTAATATTGTATACAAATTTATATATATATTATATACACCATTGGAAGATTCAATAACATATATTTATTTATTATTCCATGTACATTTATCAGGGATTGGAGCAATCTACATTTTCCATACCAGATTTAAAAAAATTAAAAATTTACTAATTGTTTGCAGCATGTTCCTTCTATTGAATATTATGAATATTTATAGTGATATTTAAAATAGAAACTGCATAGAGCTCTGAATTATATATATATATATTAAAATTTTAAGCATTTCTATCGAATTATTATTTCTGTGGTCCTTTATTTACTTTCTCCGTCATTAAGTTTAATGGTCCTTTTTTTATTATTATTATTCATGTCGGCGCAAGTAATTTAAATTGTTTTTGTCTCTTATTGGTTCTCAATCTGTATCGCAATATTTTTGTGTCAGTCTTACCTATATGTTACAATCAGTTCTATTTTTGTTGTGTTGGTATTGTTTTGTATCTATTAATTGCTAAATTTTAAGGTTAAATTTTATTACGATATCTATCATTTATGTATATATATATATATATATATTTACATACATATACTTCTTCTTGTACGTGCGTCTTTTATTTCAGCGTCATTTATTTTAAAGCAATCCATGGTTTGGACAAACTTCTAGGAGAGGTAGAGTGCACCCTGATGATTCGAAATCAGGTTATCCAGCGTGAGAAATGCGTTCCTGACACGCTGGTATATACAGAATCCTTAGAAATAAAATGTCACAAGCAAATAATTATCTATTTTAAGGATGAATGTACATGGGCAAAAGGAAGATGGCTCAAAGATAGTGTTAGAGATTTATCCACCGACTCCAATTGAAATACTCACTAATTATAAAAACTAGTTGGCATAGGTGGACTCTGCTCAGTTCCCCATCATATTTATGTTCTCATAAATTTCTAGTGGGAGACATATTATAATCATGTTAAAAGAAATGAATTTGACCAAAGCTTGATACAGTGACAGAATGAAATCCCCGCCTAATAGGCTATCCACCGTTCACTTCAATATATTTATCTTATTCTAATCTATAAATTTATTTTATCAGGGTCAATTCTGTTATTTAGTTTTCATGCTACTATTTCCAATGCAATAATCCTCAAAATTCATATTTATATGAAAAATTTACAATTTCGCTATATTGATAAAATCGTAAATTACGAATAATTTACGAAATTTTCCTATTAGAATAATTGTATTCAATCATGTTCAAACAAATATCATAAATGTAATTTTGAAGTTGTCTAATGTATTTATGATCCTCATTCCTCAAAATGGAAGTTTATGCTCAATTTTGCCTTATTCTGCCATTTTAAGTAAATCGTAAATTCCAAATAACTTACGAATTTTTTAAATTGGAAAAATCAAATAGTCTATGATATTCATGCCAGTATCCAAAATAATATTTAAAAAGTGGTTTGACATCTTTACGATGAAAATATCCCTCAAGATTGACGTTTATGTGAAATTTTGCTCTATTCTGCCATGTTAAGAAATTCGTAAATTTCCAATAACTTACGAAATTTTTATATTGGAAAATTCATAGTCATTAATATTCATGCCAGTGTTCTAAATAATATTTCAAAAGTAGTCTGGCATCTTTACGATGAAAATATCTCTCAAAATTGACGTTTATGCCCTATATTACTGCCATGTTAAGAAATTCGTAAATTTCCAATAACTTGCGAAATTTTCAAAAGCATATTTATAGTTACTGATGATCATTCAGGCATCAAATAAAACTGGTCCGATATTTTTAATGTAAAAAGTTTCCATTTAATGCACGTTTAAGTGAAATTTTGTCCTATTCTCCCATGTTAAGAGAATCGTAAATTTCTCATAACTTACGAAGTTTTTTAATTCGAATGTTGCAAATGAATAGGGTTCTTGCCAGTATCGAAAGTAATATTTTAAAAATGATCTGACCTCTCTGCGGTCATTTGTTCGTGAGATATCGTGTTAACAGACTAACAAACTAACGGACTAACACATTAACAGACACCCTGCAGACAGACACCATACAAATTTTGTCACTTTCGGATTCCTCACACCTGAAAACGCATAAAAAAGTCAAAAAACCGAGCTCGAAATTTTTCACGATTACCTAAGTTCCCCATACCTATAGTATGATGGGGAACTAATAATGTATATTCATTATTAAAATGAACCATCACTTATGCAACAGAGTCTTTTTATTTTTGATGTATCTGTGTGATATATTTCAACAATATAATGATCTAAAACCAAAATGAAAAAAGTTTTAATTAGCAAGTTATGACTAATGTATAATATACGGAGATTGAAAATTATTATACAAATTAGGAAATATGGAAAATTTCCATAAATGAAGGAAAAATAACTTTGATATTTAACCCCGAAAAAGCTGCTATATTTTTATCGAGAGCATGTATAGTTTCAGGCTAAAACATAGTCAGCTGTTTCATATATATATAGAGAGAAATATTATATGTATGTATATATATATGGCCCAATGAAATTATTAGTAGCCGAAAAATTTTATTTTATATTTTGAAATAGCAAAGTAAAAAAATTACACTAAAAGTAACAATACTGCATCAAAGTAGAGCGAATTTTAATAATAAAATTCTTTTAATAATAAAAAGCATTTAATGTAATCTACTGTTTCAGTTCAACAGCAAATGTATAAATAAATCTGATGTTTTTTTCAGATTGCGTTCTCGTCATGACTTCGATTATGATCAGGATATTATGAAATACGAGAAAGGTTTGAAAATTTTGAGGAGAGAGTTAGCAGTAGACATGTAAGTGTATAAAATACTTTTCTATAATTTCAGAATTTTTCTTGGAAATTTTTGTATCCTAAATTACATTTTACAGTCCGTATTTTTTTGCCCGTCTTAAAATAATTTGAATTATAGACGGATATTAAAGCACGTTAGTACTATTTTCTCACATCATTTTTTGCATAAAAGATGCATAAATAATCGAAGATGTGTAAAAATTATTTGATTAATTACAAATACTTCTTGCAATGAAAAAGTCGTCAGATAGGCAGACGAATTGTCTGTAATACACTGTTAAATTTCGATCTAAAGTATTCATTTTTTTTTTTTTTTTTTTTTTTTTTAACTTCTTCTCAAACAATGAAAGTTAAATTACATATACAAATGAAAATAGATTTTTAGAATTACAGCATGCATTACAATAATAATAATAATGAAACATCAATTACTCTAACAATTTTCACTCGTCTGTATTTATATTATCCTAACTGTCAACTCTTACCCTTTTTGTCTACCAGTAATATACAATAGAAATGTTTTATAACTTTTCTTTATAACCTTTCACAAATTAAATTAAATATAAACAGTTCTACTCATATAGCGTGATATTGGAAAAAAGAATAAAAGTTGAAAGCTATGATATTCATTATGCATATATATAATACAATTTATTTGTAATGTAAATATTTATAATACATTTGTATTGTTTACGTTAGAAAAATGTTGTTTAGTTTAAAAACTTTTTAAGTCAACTCTACTGTTACCCTTTTTTTAATGCGCGATTCTAATAAATGCCTTATTCGAAAGAGCTGAAAATTTATAACCAAGTTATAGGACGCGATCGCACGAACTGCATAGACTTTGGTGAATCAAGAACTTACAGTTTTTTTTTTTTTTACAGGAACATAATGAAAAGTCCTTTATTATTATGGGGCCGCGGTAGCCCAGTCGGTAGAGCGCCGGCCTCGTAATTGGAAGATTGCGGGTTCGGTACTCGAGCCGGCCAAAGACCGTCGTGTACACTAATGGTGGCTGGTGCACGTAAAATCTGTCGTGGCCACAATGTCCTCCATGTTCCCATCAAAAATTATACCTCTGGGGGTTACCGAAGCGGGAGAGCCATCCCTTCCGTGGAGGATCAAAATTGTGATGGCATGTCTCCGGACCACCTCTAGTGGTGTGTCCCAGACCGTCGCCAATTGCCCATCTGCGCAGCATTAGTGCGACGTAAAACCCAATCACCATAATCACCTTTATTATTATGGTTTATGGACTTAAATTATTTAATGTGCGATATTATCAAAATGCCTTCTTATTTAGTTGAAAATTTATATACATGTCATAAAACACTACTGCACGAACTGTATAGATTTTGGTAAATCTAGTCCTTATAGTTATTTTACAGGGACACAACGAAAGTTTCTTTATTAGTATGGCTTATAGGTTCAAACTTTAACGTGCTATAGGGTCTAAATGCCTTTTTCAATGCTGAAAAATTATATACATGTTATAGGTCACGAACTGTATGGATTTTGGTGAATATATAGTTTTATAGAGTTTTACGGAGCCACAACAAAAAATTCTTTTACATTATGATCTATGGGCTCAAATTATGTGAAATGAAATAGCGTACAATTAAACATGTTATAGGGAGAAAAATATTCAAACACTTTAATTTTCTCATTTGTTTATTTAACGACTTTTCTCCCTTTAATTTGTTTAACCTGTAATTATTTAATGTTCAGAAAGTCAAGTGGAATCACTCCAGATTTTTCAAATTATAAATATTATTTTTAAGTTTCCTTGTATTTTAAGTTTTTTGTGAGATTTCTTTCAAATGAACCAAACTCTTCCAGCTTCATGTATGACAGTGCTTCTTATGATTGTCAAGTCGAAGCAGCTCTCAGGCGAATGAAAAGGCCATCTGCAGTCTGCCAAAATGCTATGCTGTGGTTCAAAAGCCAGTTGAAATCAGAAAGGGAAAAGGTATGGACAAAATTGATGACTGAGAAAAAGATCGATTTGTCCAATGCAATGATTTATTTGATAAGAATCGACGAAACTGACGCAGTGTGGCTGAGCCTTGAAAGCAGAGCAAAAGATTACATTTTTGAATGGCAGCGAAGAGCTAACTTTACCATTCTTGAAATGTTTATTCTTAGACATAAAATGTAAGTATGGATGTAACTGTGTATGAATATATGGATATTTTGGATTTTCATTTACATTGTAAAACATTTAAATTGATTATATATAAAGGAAAAGATATAAATATTGGCACCTCTTTTTTTTTTTTTGACTTAAAGTTGCTTAAAGTTTGAAATATTCTACATTTTTTATCTTCATTAACAACTATAACAAGATTGTTAAATGAGAGGGGTCAAACTAACGATTAATTAATATCAATTATTTCAATTCGAAAACGAAGATTTACAAAAAGCATTTAAAAATACACCGGAAAAAATGGGGTGCAAATAGGAGCCTTTTCCAGATAGAACACAAAAGATAGTTTAAAATGCTTTAAAACAGGATAAAACAATACAAAAAGGTATAAAATGTATTTATTACCGAAAAGAAAAAAATTACAGTAATCGCTGACATAACTGGCTCTTTGAAACCCGCCGCAATCTACGTATGCCCACATTCGGAACAAAATTTCATACCACTCTTCTTTGCGAGTGTGTTCAAAGAACATTCCGTCACAAAACATGTAAGTTGAATCACTCGAATTTAGTTTATCTCCGTCGTTGATATCCAGATTGATATCATTATCGCTGTGGATAAGGGGAGGGTCACAGTAATCTGATAAATTTGATGATGAATTCTATTGTTCGCAGGTCGAATTTTATTTCTTTGAAGGCCTTTGGTCTTCGCACCAATGGCCAGTCTGTTTCCTTACCGGACCCTGGTGGTATCTTACCCAGAGAAATCTTAAAGATGTCTTCTTGTGGGAACTTTTGTCAATCAATTTAATCAATTATTTCTCGTATGGCCATCAAATGATGAGACTGGACCTTTCTGATGGACAAAAGTAGCTTTGGATCTCCGCTTTTCGGATATCAATGCGCAATTATTTTAAACTAACCATAACAACACGAAAAGAAAACGATTTCAGATACCTGTCAAAAGTTTGCAGTCGAGAACAAACACCAACTGGCACTGCATCCATGGAACTTGAAAGAATGGTTCCAACTACTCTCTACTAATTTAAATCAACACGCGGCACCCCCTACATATCTTGCCGCCATCCTTCAGCGTCTTCCATAGCCAATTGTGGAAGGATGCCCCTATTTTCATCTATGCCCATTTTTGCACCTCCTTCTCATATCTGTAATATTATGCGAACCTAATTAATATTGTTTTACTTCCTCTTTAACTGCTACAAATAAAATAAAATTATGTTAAAATGTGCAGTATATATTTAATTTCTTATGTGAAGAGTTCAAATGAATGCTTTTAAGTACTATATATTCTAAATGAATTGTTATTTTATTAATGTAAATTTTTATTGTTTTAGGTTGTCATTCTCGCAAAAAATGAAGCTAACTCTCTTAAAAAGGAAAAAATAATTTTTAACATCACTGATCGCTTTCCGATATGATGCTTTAACATCTTCAGCATCCAAATCCTGATATTTATGGCTCTCTTACCTGGACTTGACTTTTATTTCCCGAAATGTGACTTTTATTTACCCGAAATGTGACTTATTTATTACTATTTAACATCAATGGTAATCAATCTCTTGAGCTTCTTCTTTCCTGTTGGATCTTTGCCATGTGTATCTCATCCTTCATCTTCGGCCATCTTGAACACCATTTTCTCCAGCTTCAACCTTCTTCTCCACTCAGTGCCATTTTCCCCTCTTTTATAATCAACAGCTCCATAATATGTACTTACGCATTTTCAAATAAATATTTACACAAGTGAACGACTGTGTTCTTTTGCTTTAGTAGATTTTCTATTGTTTTAGATTTTGTTTTAGATTATTGTTTTAGATTAGAGAAAAAAAAAAAAAAAAAAAGATAGTTTATTATTGAACCTTATTAAACACGGTGAAAAAAAAAACATTTTTAATACTATGACATGGGGCCGTGCCCTTAGCGACAGTGCTCTTAGCGGAAATCCATAAACCCATGTCCTTAGCGGAAACGTTATCCCCCTCGGTGGCATGCTTTGAGCATACGTTCCTTTAGCGGAAATGTATAATAAACTTAAAAATAAATTAATAAATAAAAAAAATGAACTCTTCAATTTTCCTCCACACTTTATCCACATTTAGCACTGCCTATATTTTGCTTCAGAAGTAACCTGTCGCAAAAATAGGTATGCTTACTGTAGAATATCCGTTATTTGAGGGAACGGTGATCTGTAACAATATAAAGTTTAATGAATCACAGTACTCCAAACGAAAACGTACATTATTGTCATTTTATGATTTATTTAAGTTTTTGAAAATACAATTAAGCTTTACACCTTTTAAAACTAAATCTAAAACGAAAAATCATGAGGTACGATTTTGATTATCAGCATTTTCCAACTGTACGTACTCGTTGTATCGTATAACGTTCTATGTTCTGTGTCTAACTATATTATTACACAATAGACAGACAGAAAGACAGACATATAGACTAACTGAATTCATAATCACTCTGAAACATTGTTGGAAAGTGTTAAAAATGCTTAACACAAACATAATTGCTGCTCTCAATTTCCTATTTGATTTCCCTTAAATTGCAGAAATCGCTGTATAGCAGCGTCACCTGTCGGTCCATAAATATTCAGACTGAATCAGTACAATGTCTCACAATGGCCTTCTCTTATATCAAGTTTTGATTGATTATACGCAATAGAACCTGAGATACAGCTTCCCGTTAAATTGTGGAAATCGCTGTATAGCAGTGTCACCTGTTGAGCGCTTGGCACCAAAGGTTGATAGGCACTAATTTTGCTCAAGGTACATCTATATGTAAATTTATATGCAATTTTGAGCAGTAGTTCCGGAGATACAGTTATCATAAAATTTTTGTCACTCACACACACATACAGACAGACACATTTTCAAAAAATAGTCAAATCGTGTTCTGGACCTCTCAAAACGTGTAAATCCATCGAAAACCGGAAGTCGATATTTTTACGAATTCAATACTTTCTTCTATTGAATACAGAAGAAAGTAAAAATAAAAAATTCTTAAAATATTTACGGATGCCGGAGGCGGACAAACGGACAGTAGAGTAGACAAATACACTAATTCAAATCATATAATTAAAAAAAAAATGGTAGAATCATTTTACCATTTTTTAAAATGTGAATATGATTCACGTTTATGAATAATGTAAACGAAAATGCAATTCAGCAAATTTCCAATAATAACCCTCAGTGTAACTGAATATTTTTGTGTGACTCTGTAAATCTAATGCTAATCATACTACATTTTATAGAAAGCATTCTTTTGTGCATCTGAATAACATATTTCAATCTGCTACTCGCACACCTTTTTATTTCCGCTAAGGGCACGGCTCAGTTGTAAGGTTAACCGAGCCTTGAATTGAGCAGAAGTTATGTATATATGTATATGATCTACATCCGCTAAATTGGAGTTTTAGTAAATTTTAAAATAAATATATATATATTTTTTAATTGCATTGTTTTTAAAGTGGTTCCTAATTAAAATATTTTTTTATTCTACAACTGGATGTGATTATTTCATTCTCAAAAATAAATAAATAAATAAATAAATAATAAATAAAAATAAATAAATAAATAAAATAAAACTATATCTACATTATTTAATATTTTCAGATATTTAGCAACTTTAATGGTCAATTTAGATCGGATAGCCGCTATTTGTTTCAGGAAGATGAATTTAAAAATAAATGTAATGAACGTTAATGAAAGATAGACTATCCTAGGATGGTAAGAATTTAAGCATTATTAATCAATGGAATATGACACATGCTATTACACATGCTATTTTGTAAGTAATAGTTTTAAAATAATTAGATTTACTGATGCAGTTATTTATATAAATATTTAGAAAAATTTAATCACGGCTGTTTGTAAATTGGTTTATTAAAGTTGAAGATACTAAAAGCAACATTAAGATTTATTTAATTAATCAAATACTCCTAAAAGTTAAATTATTTTCAATAAAAATAATACCCAACGCTATCCAAATTTTAGAACCGTGTTTTCCCCTACTTTAGTCCTTAGTTAAGTCCTATTGACAAATCCTATCAGGTTTACATGCTAAAAACAGACAAAATTTCTGCATTAAAAAACATCGCTGCTTATAATCCGTTTCTATTACGGCGCTAACAACCCGAGAAGGAGACGAATATTGATGCTGGAGAGCAATGGACTTATTGATATTTCGTCGACGGTGCAACTTTTGCTGCTTGAATTGCTAGTTTGGAGATTAATAGTAGTGACACGGAACTATTTTCCACATCATTTTAATTTCTTTTTCTTTTTTTTTTTATGAAATATTGTAAATGATAAATTTAATAATGCGTGTAAATTACGCCATTGACATTATTAAATAAAATATTTCTTAATTCTGTCATTCAGTGCTTTTGTTTTAATTCTCAAAATATTAATCTGGTGTGGCACTCACACTACCTTCTTTTACCTTATATTACTATAAACCAAGGCTGTAGCCAGAAAAATATTTCGGAGGGGGTTTAAAAACTGTAATACATAATGTAGAATGTTAAATATAAAGTACAACTCAAAAACTTTCGACAAATCTTCAACATTTCGGGAAGAGGGAAGGATTGAACTCCCTTCCCCCTCTCTCTACGGCCATGTTATAAACATATTATTACAATTTAAAGTTTAGCATATGAATAAATATATATCACAATTTTCAGTGTATTTTAAACAAGTGGTTCAAAACAGTTTTATTTGACAAAAAATCCTGTATCTAAAGGACTACATCTCTTCAACTCCCCCCCCCCCCCGTTTGAATTTTATAGCTATACACATAAACATTTAAAGCTGCTATTAAATTTTTCAATTCATTTCAAATTATTTCGGGAATAAACTACTACGTCAGAAACGCCAAAGAAAATATTGGAAATGCATACAGCTGTTTCGGTAGCCTTAAGCGTATCTTCTTCAGTGCAAAAAGGATGCACTGAAGAAGGTACGTTTAAGGCTATATAGTAGTTTATTCGGGTTTTAATACTACATAATCACAGTTGAGGAAAAATAAGAAAATTTACTGATACCGGTCAAAGAGAAATAACAAAAGCATCGAGGAGCGGGAGGGGCATTTAGTAAAATACAATGTAATTTCTCTTTCAAGAAAAAGGGAGCGCGGGGTGGGGGGGTGGGGGGAGGGGTGTTGATTTTATAGATCTTTAAAAAAGTGAATGATCTTAGAAGCTGACTCAAAAAACAGAGGTGAAATTACCTAACATGCAAAAAACCCTGAAAATTGCTACTTTATGTAGAATGAATGACGAGGGGAAGACTTGACTTATCAATAACACATTACATGGCTATTAATAAAAGTATTTATTTATACCTATAATAAGTAATATTTGGAAGGTTCTTAATAGATTATAAGGCAGATTAAACATTCAAAATGAGAAACATCTATGACAAGAAAAATAATTTAAGAAGAAATTCATAGACATTAAAATTTTCAAAAACCCTGAATTCAGGGATAGCTCCTGGAAAGTTTTGTCTTTGAAAAAATCTTATTCAATACTTTATACAAGACGAACAAATAACTATTTGAATTAGCCTCTCGTTTTAGATTACAGCTTTTCCTCAATCATTCCAGTTCACCATGTACTCAAATTCCTTGAAAGTCAAGGAGAAAAATTCTGTCCATATTGTATTCTTCTTCTTCTTTTCCTTTTTTTAATAATTAAGAAAATTTTTTTTAACTAATTTGTTAAAAAAAAAAAAAAAACTCGTTTTATTTATTACATACACACACTGTAAAACTTATTGATTTTTCTAATTATTTTTATTTTTTACAATATTTGTGTTTAGCGTTTGTCAACAAATAGTCATCATTATACAAAACGTTTAATTTCTGTTTATTTTTGTGTTCTACTCTGTATCATGCTAAATCAAACCTCTAACACTATATATAATGAAAAATTAAAAAAAAAAAAAAAAAATCTATTTTACTTTATAACGTAGCAACATTATTACATTATCCAAATCCTCTCAGCATCTAAAACTTACTTCTTTCTAATATACCCCCTCTTTATCCATACGAAATCAAATCTTTAAAATTCTTTCATTAAAAACTAAAAAAAAACATCTCTCCATTTCCACTTTGTAGTAACACTACTATCATATTATTCTTAGATGATCCTTTTCTGAAATGCCCTCATTTCCTTATCATTCAAAACGATACTATAGAATGCCAGTGGTTTCAAGTTTTTTCACTCAAAGACCTCTTTATGTTATTTTATTTTAATTTTTTACTTTCAATATTACCTATCTTTTCTTCTATCTGAAGTAGGCCTTTTGAAATATGACTCACGATCCAAGTAGGTAGGATGATCAATTCGGGCTAGAGAAAAATGGTTTAACCTCGATAATGAATCATCAGCCTTACACTGTATAATTTTTGTAAAATATAACTTAGATACCCCAATATCGAACGTTGCCTCGTAATATGAAACATCTACATCGGGTACATAAACTTTCAAAACTATATAATTTCATTAAAACAGTAGAAGTGTTGCGTTGTTTCAGAAAGTCTTTATATAAAGTATGATTAGAAGTATAAAGTTAGGCATGATAAGGAAAAATAAGAATTTGTATGCGTATACAGAAATAATAAGTTTCTATGCTTGAAGATGCAATACCATTTCCCTTATATTACATTTTGCAATGCAGCTGTTGAGAGATAGAACCCAGGTACATCCAAACAATTAATTCTTCTAAAAGAACTTCTGATGTTCGATATTCCCTTTTACGAACTAACGGGAAGATTCATACATTTTTACTATGGACTAGTGTATTGTCCCATTTGCTTTTGTACAATGAGCACAACTGCTATGTGTTGCTGCAGTAGCGTTGCACTCCTGCCTTAATTTTTTCACTTGATAAAGGCTCGACTGCAGTATATGTTTGCAAGTTATAATGTTTACTTACAAAATTTTTATTCTTATTCTTCAACATTCATTTTTTTTTTTATTTATTTTTTTTTTTTTTGGGGGGGGGGGGGGAGGGACACTAGAATGTTGTGGCCACTACATGACTTTCTTCTATATTTTCCTATGCAAATTCACTCAGTAAAAATAATTTATTAAAACCATTATTTAATAAAATTACCTTCCATGATAATGCAGTACGATTTCCACATTAGAGAAGTAGTAAAACACTAAATATCCAAAAAAGGTTAATTTTATTCTCGATATTACATAATAATAATAATAATAATAATAATAATAATAATAAATAAATAAATATATTTTTTTTCTCATTCCAATTTCCAATAATTCATTTCGATTTTACTTTATTTCTTTTTTGGTTTGATTTGGGTAGTCTTCGCTTATGATCCGAATAATTGTTTTAATACTGAAATTAAATCATCTTTAAATTTTACTATATATATATATATATATTGTTAAAAAGGGAAAAAATCGATAATTTTATTTTAAATTCTCGCAGATCGATGGTTCAACCATTCATTTTAAAGGTATTAATGAGCTCTTTTGAAAGATACCCATCATGAAATTTATTCCGCTCGAGGGGTGACTTCCCCCCCCCCCCAGGGGGGAGGCAATGCTCCTACATATACATTTTTTTTTCTCAGTTGACTATCTCTATTATAAATAATTCTTGTGAATTTCATAATGATTATTAAACACTAATTTTCTTTATGCACATTTATACAAAATTTTGTCCTATACCACCATGTTAAAAGTTTAAAAAAAGTGGGATGGCAACGCAACCTGTTAGACAATTTTTACCAAAAGTTGATAGGCTCTAATTTATGTCAAGGTGTAACTACATACCAATTTGTATGAAATTTTGTGCAGTAGTTCCTGAGATACAGTTACCACAAAATTTTGTCACACACACGCACGCACGCACGCACGCACGCACGCACGCGCACGCACACACACACACACACACACACACACACACAGACACTTTCTAAAAATGGTCAAATCGTGTTCTACAGCTCTCAAAGCGTGTAAATCCATCAAAAACCCGAGATCGAAAATTTTTACGAATCCAATACTTTAAAAAAAGAAGAAGAAGAAAAGAAAAGAAAGAAGGAAAATTGCTTTACAACAGAAAAAAAAAAATGTTTCACAAGGGGGCAATTCTTGCGTCTCATTTACTGTGTTTCTTCTTTCTGTACACTTGGTATTTTTAGGAATCGAATTTTGTGCTCTCTAATTAAAAAAAAAAAAAAAAAAAAAATCTCCGTTTCCAGTTTACTCTTCTTTAATTTCTATTTAATTACTTCTTTTAATGGCTGTTGTTGCTTATAAAGTGTTTCTTAAAAATATCTCATCTGTTTTTTGTGCGGTAATATATATATAACACATTTTATTGATTGTCTAATATTTTTGTTATCTTGAAGTTAGACGATGAAAAACAAAACTTTTTTTACAGTTTTGTTCTATGCTAGTATTTAATATGCATAATTGTTTTCCTTCTTTATTTACCAGTACTTAGTTATAAGGCTTCATCACATGATTTCACTCAAATGCATTTTAACCCTATTATCTAATGTTTGATTCATTTCTATTCTTCATCCGTAGAAAAGCGATGCATCACAAATTAAAGATTAATTATAGGTGATAATTATTAATGAGTCATGAAGTGAATCATCGTTAAAACATACCTGATTAACTAAATGTTTTTATTTTCTTGTATCGGACTTGTAAAAATTTTCGACTGCCGGTTTCTGACGGATTTGCACGTTTTGAGAGGTCTAGAACACGATTTGACCATTTTTAGAAAATGTCCGTCTGTGTGTGCGTGTGTGTGTGTGAGACAAAAATTTTGTGGCAACTGTATCTCCGAAACTACTGCTCAGAATTGTATATAATTCTATATGTAGATACTAGCCGCCTTTGGCGACCAGCTGGTTCGCGATCCTTGAAAAATCCGACTTTACGAAACTCTCGCTCGGTGGTTTGATTCGAACAATTTCCACACGTCCAATCTAAATAGTTTGTATGTCCATATAAACTAATCATAAATGCTGATCTAACTCATTACAATATAAAAAACATGCGTCTGTGAATCTAAATAATGCTTGTTAATTTCGTCATGTTATTATTATTATTATTATTATTATTATTACGGAAAAAATAAAAATATAACAAGTGTTTTAATGAAACACCTTTCATAAATCGCAATTTATATTCGAGGTTTTTTTTTTTTTTTTTTTTTACAGTCCCTGTGTATAAAATAGTAGTACTTTTTATTCCATTTTCAATAGGAAACAGACCATGTAGTACACTTGAATAACATATATTAATTTAACAGAATTAATGTATATATATATATACACTCCTGCTCAAAAGTTTAGCAATATTTATAATTGATATATATATATATATATATTTTCAATTAAAAAATTTATCTGTCGATGAAATGTTTTCAAATATTGGGTATTTAAAGAACTGGGTCTTCCTCGTTTTTTTTAGTGAAGATTGGTTTAAGACAAAATTTAGGGGGCCGATAACAAATTGAGCAAAATCAATAATGTTTGTGATCACCTGTTATCGTTAAATGAACGAAATGATCTGTAACTTTAATATATCTTAATATACACTCAATACAATTTGTGGATGAATTTGTGTGACGAGAGCATCTGTGAAGGTGTTCACATATATTTGGTTAAATTTTAATTGAATTTTTAAATAAAATAAAATCTAATGATAAATTAATGCATTATTGCAATAAAAAAAAATAATTAAATTTTAAGTGAGATATTATATTTACATAATTTGTTCTTAAGCATTTGGAGAAAGAATTATTTTTAAATGTCGTTAAAAATTACACAATTTTAATTATACATACGACCTACACTATTTATTAACACAAAACAATAACACACATCATTCAGAAATCTAAATTGTATATGTTTTATATCTAAATCATAAATAAAGTGTTTATCTTTTTAAATAGAAAAGTACTTTATTTTATGGGATAAAAAGAAAATAAAAGAAATAATATCTAACGGAAATTCTGACATTAAACGTAATTATAAAAAAAAAGTGTTCTCAAATAGTCATAAAACAAGAAAGCTCATTGTCAGAATTTATATTATTGCAACACCGGATATAATTTATTTTAAATTACCCAATATTAATGATTTCAGTTCATAACGGTCATTTTCTCTAGTCAAACGGTCGTTTGGCGTAAAGTTGGCGATTAAAAGGTTAATACAATTATAAACCGTCATTACAAATTCAAAAATTAACATTAGTTTACTATCTAAAACAAAGAACTGAAGTTGGCTTTCATTTTTGGCGAAAATAAGATAAAGCGAAACATATGGCTGCCCTTCCAGGGGTTCTCCACGTGCGAGAAAAAAAGCAGACACACAGTTTTTCGCTTTTTCATCATATAGTTAATACGTAATTTTTTAGCCCTCTCTCTCTCTCCCTCGCTTCCCGAGAAATGCTTGGGGTCTTTTTTTATTGCAACTTATATTTTATATGTGAACTTACTTATGTGACTTCTTAAGAATACATTCAATAAAGACAATTTAAAATTATCAAGACTTCAATGGATTCTATTTGTTCACACACGCAATGTTCTGAAATTATGGACAAACGAAAGACTTGTTTTAAGAGAAGGATTTCACCCCCACAGAACTTGGTGTCGTCTAGGTTTCCGGGAATGCATCGATGGGGAGAGAAGAGAGGGGCCGATAGAAATTATATTGACTCTTTGTATGACTCGAACTTTTTGTGATTATATAGAAAGGGGTCCGTTTAACTGTGTCAAATATTCGAACTATAATATGTGTATTTCAAGGAACATTTTTTCATTTATGCGAATGAACATTTAAAAAGATAAATCGCCTCTCCTGCTCTCGTCATTGGTAAATGAAACGCTCATCGGAAATTATTAATACGATGGTATCCTGTTTCGAAGTACCAAATCAGCTCCTCGATGTCTAATCAGCGGTGAATAGCGATAATCTTCGCCTCCACGTCCTTTTTGTGTTAAAACCACGGATTGGGATATTTTTACTTAAATATTTGCAAAAATATTTAATATTTTTGCTCTTCTGTTTTCTGTCAGCAGTGTTCATCACAAAGTACTACAGATGCATTAATTTAAGCCAGCTGGAAGGCCAGGTGAAAGTTCATCGGATTTGTTGCTACAGTGATTTGCGCAGGTGTATAGATGAAAAGCCATATGTGAAAAATTTCGGGAATTTTTACAAAATAATTCAAGCAATCGTGCTAAAAAAAAAAAAAAAAAAAAACCCAAAAGTGTGTGTACAGCTTCATAATTTCATATTACATCGGCAAATTACGATCATACAGGAGAAAAGCCGTACATGTGTTATTACTAAAAATTTATAGAGACTTAACAACTCATACAGAATAAGATATAGTGTACAGAGAATAACTTGTAACATTCACGTAAAATTAAGCGAAGTTAAACTGGTTATTGGTTTGAAATAGATAAAAATTAAGATAATTTTTTATGATAATTTTTTTGATGCACAAAGAAAAGGTATTTAATTTTTGACTTACTTTTTGATATATATGTGTATATATAAACAAACCATCATTTTAAAAGAACAAAGACAATTTTAAAAAATTAAGTTTTTAAACTCAAGAAATGAGTTATTGAGAATTGAAATTTTTATTTTGGTTTGGTTTAAATATTTAATTGATTCATATAAAATTTAATAAAAAGATATTATTTCAAGTACTGCATAATATTATATATATATTTTTAATATACATTTAGCTAAGTACTTTTGCTGATATTTTTAATATTTTTGGGTCTCTATAAACAAAAAAAAAAAAAAAAAAAAAAAAGATAATAATAATAATTAGAAATTGAAATAGTTGGAGCAAAAGTGCTTGGTAGGTTTGAAACTTCATTTATTCATATATTTATTTTTCATAAACACAATTTTTTCTCATTTATAGTGCATAATTATCACTACATTTTTACACAAATATTTATTTTATAATTGATGGCATGAACACAAATATTTATTTTATTATTGCATATATATAGAGAGAGACTAAGTATTTTTGCTGAAATTTGTCATGCAATATTTTTATTGCTTTATATATCAACTAAAGGTTTAATTAAAACAAATGAATAAATCAGAGCAGCAGAAATGCTTGGTACAAATTCTAACATTTTTCATTCATAATATTGGTTTATTTCATTCATAATATTTCATTTTCAATACATTTTATTTGATTTCACAATATTTTATATTTTTACACAATATTTATCATTTGTATGCTCATCTATTTTTCTTTTTGGATAATAATATATGGGCATATAAAACTAAGTATTCTTGTTTAAAAGGTGGCATACAATAGTATAAAATTATATGCCAAAGTAATTAATAATAAAAAAAAAAAAAAAAAACAAGAATGCTTGGCATTAACAATTTTTGTTTTGTGTCACATACAATATTTACTATATAATTTATTTACAATATTTTAAGTTGGTTAGGCAAAAATTATTAATTATGGCGAAAGCCAAAACAGTCAACATTCAGTTAATGAATTTTGATGGTGAACCATCTTTAGTTGAATTCTTTTTTGACCAAGTGTCCACATATGCTAGGATAAATAGGCTATCAGCTGAAGAAGCAGTAGCAGTAATGAAGGGAAAATTGTCTGGGGCGGCATTAAAATATTTAACACAATCCCCCCATTTGTATAAATCAAATGATTTAAACTTTCTTAAGGAAGAGTTTAAAACTTTTTTTACTCCCATGAGTTCCACTCAAGCACTAATAGAGTTTAACAATTTAAATTTGCTCCCTCAGGAATCCATAAAAAATTTAGCGCACAGATTAAATATATTGGCTAATATTATATATAACAAAATTACCGATAGTAATGCACTTGATAACATTAAATTTACAAGGTTTATCTCCTCCATTCCATCTAACTTACGTATAAAAATCATGGAAGAGGGAATTACTGATTATAATTTGGCGGTAAATCGCGCTCAAAAGTTACAAGAGATAAACATGAACGAAAATATCTTGCTGAAACAAGGTGATAATGTATTTGTTAACAATTTATCACAGAAATTAATTGAATTAACAGAAAAAGTAGATGCTTTGTCCTTCGGACAAAAAGAAAAAAAAGAGGAAGTAAACAATTTATCAGATTCACAAAATGCTCATGTTGGACGAAGTCGACACAATGATTATAAAAATTTTTTTTAAACACATAAGGCTAGGGGATCACAACAACAGGGTTTTCATAGTGTTGTTTGTCAACTTTGCAACCGTAAAGGGCATGTAGCTAATAAATGTTATAAATGGCAAAGAAGCCAAACCCAAAACAATAATTTTTCGAGAGGAAGATTTTTCAAGAGAAATGACAACAATAGGCATTTAAACTAGACTCGAGATGTAGAATAGCTGATGGCCTTGCATCTCAACTATACCAGACAACATCAGCACCTAATCCTAATTTTGATTTGTCAAATCTAAGTGACACTATAAAACTATCTAGTACAAGAAAAGTAAATTCAATTGCCTCACAAACTGTGAATAAAATAAATATTGCTGATAACAAATCCACACAAACTACAGAAATTCAAAATGAATATATTTTTAATGTAAATAAAATTTCACCTACACTACCGTTAATTGAAATTAACTTAGCTAAAAATGCTATCACCGGATTAATCGATACAGGGAGTTCGATATCATTGCTTTCTGAAAGTACTTTTAAATCTTTAAAAGAGAAATTAACTTATAAACACTTGTCTTCACCAGTAACGATTAAGACTGTAAATTCAAACGTGCAATTCTCCTCATGTATTCAAACTTCTTTCAAAATAAATAACACATTTTTCTCACAGAAATTTTTCATTGTTGACATCCTTAATGAATCAACGTTTCAGGCCATACTTGGATGGGACTTTATTCAACAAAATAATGTAATAATAGACTTGTATAAAAACAATATCAAACTTAAAGATGTAATTATTCCCATTGCAAATACACTTGTAGAAGATGAAAACTTAAACAATTGTAGTGTTGCGAAAAATACTGAAACTCAGAAAAAAAATCAAAATCCTCCCCAAAAATGTAAACAAATGACAGTTAGAGCTTCTCAGAAAATATTTTTAGAACCTGAAGAGGAAACATTTATAGATGTAAATACAATTTTTTTGTCTGACAGGGACTATTTGTTTGAAAATACAGAAAATAATGCAAATATATTGTGTCTAGATTCAGTAATAAATAGTAGTACTTCAAAAATACTGAATAATGATAATAATTCTAATAAAGGCCAATTTCAAATTTATGTTAAAAATCTAACTAAAGAAAGTATACACATAAATAAAGGTACAAAAATGGGCTCCCTAACAGAAATTGATGAAATTATTCCGCAGGAAGCAGAAATTGATAAAAACAGTAGAATTGTTACTGATTCAACTACACAAATTTTGAATTACATTCAAGCTTCTGATGAAATATTAAATTTAAGAAGAAAGGAACTCTCTCCTTTGGATTTTGATGTCAAACATCTCCAAGGAGACCAAGAAAAGGAATTAAAGAATATTTTGTTAACAAATTTTGCAGCCTTTTCTAAATCTATGAAAACTCTAGGGCATACAGACAAAGTTATACCAAATTTAAAATTCATCACTGAGTTCCCAATTAAAACATTACCTTTTCCAATACCACAATCATTACAACAAGAAGCTAAAAGTCAAATAAATCAACTTGTAGAAGCTGGAATTATTGAAAGAAATTGTTCAGAATGGGCTTGCCCCATTCTTTTAGTTAAAAAAAAACTTGACGCAGAAGGTAAACAAAAATATAGAATTGCAATGGACCTTAGAATGCTTAATTCAATAATTCAGGGATCTTCATACCCTTTACCCAAAATACAAACAATTATTGCTGACTTATCAGCCTACAAGTACTTCACATGTTTAGATTTTCAACAGGCTTACCACCAGATTGCACTTCCTGAAGATTTACAAGATAAATTAACATTTACTTCTATGTTTGGTAGTTTTAAATACAAAAGACTATGCTTTGGATTAAAAAATGCTGCTTCTCAATATCAAGCTTTAATGGACACAATTATTGATGAAATTGATTTAGAGGGAATACATGCTTATCAAGATGACCTCATATTTGGCTCGAATAGCTTTGAGGAAACATGCACTAAATTAAGTAGAATCTTACAAATTTTGATAAAGTACAAATTAACCCTTGCACCTAACAAGTGCACTTTTCACAAAACTGCTGTAAATTATCTTGGATTCCATATTCAAAATCATTGTATTTCCCCAATACAATCAAATATTGTCAAAATTAATTCTTTTCCTACACCGTCAACTAAAAGGCAATTAAAAAATTTTATTGGTGTTGTAACATTTTATAAATCCCTTGTACCCAATTTTTCTAAACTAATACAACCTTTAATTGATCTGACTAAACCAAAATCGAAATTTCATTGGACTACTGAACATCAACAGATTTTTCACAAAATTCACAAAATTTTCTTTGAATCACCAGTGGTCAGACTACCGGATTGGGATAGAGATTTCTACCTTAATACAGATGCTTCAAATATTTCAATTGCTGGGGTACTAATGCAGAAACATGATAATAAATTACTTCCAATAGCCTTCTTTTCTAAATCATTGAAGCCATCTGAAAAACGCTACCCTGCACTAAAACTGGAATTAATGGCTATCTACAAATCAATAATTGCATTTAAATACTATTTGTACAACAGAAAATTCACAATTTTATCTGACAGTGCTCCATTAAAAAGATACAAAAAAACAACTAATCCTACAGACCTTACCACAAAATGGTTAATGGAAATTTCAGAATATTCGTTTGATTTTGAACACATTCCTGGTTCATCAAATATTTTAGCAGATTATTTTTCGAGATGTGACTTCACTCACAATCAACAAGATTTGAACTCTAATCCTGAATTAATTTTTGAAAAACAACCTCTACCTGTAGTACATGATAATAGTAATGTTGTTAATCACTTTAATGATAACAATTGTAACAAAATCAAACAACAATACACTAATTGCTTAATTTCTGGAGATTCAAATAATAAAGACCCACTTTTAGAAATCTCTAATAATACTTTTGTAAATGAACAAATAAAGGATCCTGTATTGTCAAAAATTTACACAGAAATTCTAAAGAAAAGTTTTTCAAGAAAATACCCAAACTATTTTATTCATCCAGACACAAAGGTACTGATGTATAAAAAGCAATGTCCCAATAGCTCAACATTCTCATATCTTATTATTGTTCCTAATTCGCTAAAAGCTAAGACATTAACAATTTCACATTTGTCTCATTTTGGATTAAATAAAACATATAATTTCCTATCAAACAAATACTTTGGAAAGGAATGTACACAGATACATTAAACTTTGTCGCTTCATGTACACGATGCCTACAGGCTAAACATCATAACACTCTTCCAGCTCCATTACAACCTACATACACACCCACACATCCTGGACATACTATTAGTGTTGATTTAGTAGGACCATTTAATAATGGTCACTCAGTACTCACAGTGTTGGACATTTTCTCACGCCATATGGAACTTTATCCACTAAAGGATACATCAGCAGAAAAAATAGTTAAATGTTTGTTCAGTTACAGTCGGTAACAAAAGTGTCCGAACACTAGCAAAAATTCCTATGTAAAAAAAGTACACTTCATACGGTTTTGTTAAATAAATCCTTGTCGAATCCTGTTCTTAGTCAGTGTAAGAACATGATTCCATAAGGATTTATTTAACGAAACCGTATGAAGTGTACTTTTTTTACATAGGAATTTTTGCTAGTGTTCGGACACTTTTGTTACCGACTGTATATTACCACCTTTGGTAGACCTTCAGTTATCCTCTCGGATCTTGGTCCTCAATTTACATCCAGTGTTTACAACTCTTTTAATAGTACTCTTGGTATAAAAATTACACATTCTTCTGTAGCACATCCACAATCAAACGCATTGTCCGAAAGGATCAATAAATCCATTAAATATTCAGTAAACATTTTAATGTCTGAAGGCCATACATTTGAAAACTCTTTGTTTATACATAAATCATTGTATAATGGCTCTAAACATTCATCTACTTTGTACTCACCTAACTTATTACATTTTGGAAGAGAAATTTCATTGATTTTTGACACTTTTGAGCAACAGATGAATCAACCTTTTCTCGACAAGAATGTTGATACACATAAATTATTAGAAGATTTAAATAAAATTTACCTTAAAGCTTACTCTAACATAAAAGATAATCAAAATAAGAGATATCAACACTTTCACAGACATGCTAAATTAAGACCTGTTGCTGTACATGACATTGTTTATTTAAAATCCGTTGATAAGTTTAAACCAAAGTACACAGGACCTTTTGTTGTTCTACAAAAACACTCACCGGTTTCATTTACAATTAAAAGACTACAAGCGCCTGATAGATTGTCATTTAGAGTCCATATTGACAGACTTATTATTGCACCACCTAGATACAGCCACTTACTTGATGAAGCAAGTCCTAATAGAAATGTTAATTATTATGCAAGACAAAGCCACAATTATAATTTAAGAAAGAGGAATTAATTTTTAATATCATATTATGTAATGTTTTACAAAACTTATGCATTCCATGAGCTCAGTAGTGCATGAGTTATTTTCTTTATGTTTGTTTATTTATGGTTCTGTCATTCATTGTATGCAGGCAATTGGCTGGACCAATGTATACTCTGCATTTTTCCTTTTTTTTCTCTTTCTTATTTTTAATTACAATGGATGACACAACACTATGTGAAATATTGCATATTTTTTTTTTCTTTTCTAGTTCTTATTATTACAGTTTTCTTAACAACAAATTTAATAAAATTTATTATAATTCAGTTAAGGAAAAAAAAAAAAAAAATCTTGTTTAATAATATTTACATTTTGATAGATATTAATATTAAGTTTAACAGATGATTACAATACTGTTTGTTGACATACTATATACAAAACTTTTCAATAGTGCAATGACTTAAAGTTAATATCTCAAAATTTTAATATGTGGCAATTACCTTATTATTATTGTTATTATGCTATATTATTTTTTTTTAAATGCTTCATTGGGTTTAGTGAGTTGTTTTGGTAGTCTTTATCTCATCACACTAAATTTTGATAGTACTAAGAATTTTAATTAAATATATTTTTTTTTTCATTTTTAATTTTACCCACTATGTTAATGCTAACTCGTTCAAAATTTACCCAGGAGAGTAGCATTTCATTGTGATGAGCTTCTTTTGAAAATTGTTTAATACAATTCAATTGACATATATATACCCAGTTTTGCGAGGTGTCCCTACAGAAGTCTTTGACTTTGATGGGGAACGGAGGCCTGTCCCTAACAGGTCAGGTCTTTATACACGCCCTATCCCGCTAGGACAATGGCCATAAGCCAAAGTCGATATACTTGTTGCTACATACAAGATTAAGGGGAGATATTTTTTTTTTTGACTGTCCAATGGGCGTCGTTTTTGAATCTCTCCTGTGTGGAATTGCACGAACAAATTTTTTTTTCACTTTTGTGATATTTTCTATTATTTGTATATACATTTTTTTTTTTCTCTCTCATTTTATGTTCATTTTTAATTTACTTATACTCATGTGTTTTTTTTTTTTTCTATGTTCAACATTGATGTTATTTGACATGTTGCAGTATTAAATATGACATGTTCAATATTCTTTACAATGTAGAAAGTAATATGTAATACCTTTAAAGCATAACATCATCATTCCATGGATATATATATATGTAGGAACATTGTAGAGAAAAACTATTTTTACAAAAAAGTGAATAAGTATCACTTTCAAGGCTTTCTTGACGAGATATATATACGGGAAATCTGGATCCAGACTCTGAACTATAAGAAAATGAGGTGCCCACAATCATTGTCGAATGATAAAGTATTCGGAAAACCATTGTGTTTCATGATGAGACAGATTTTTTTAATGTGCACATTTTATACTAGTAATTGACTGTTTCATTATATACAATTTTTGTTTTTGCTTATGCAGATTTCTTATATGTATATATATATATTTTTTTAAAAAAATGAATGACAATTTTCATTATGTTTATATGACATACTAGGGAGTGAGAGAGATTTTTTTTTATTTTTCTGGGTCGCCGGGAGAAATATGTGAAGGTGTTCACATATATTTGGTTAAATTTTAATTGAATTTTTAAATAAAATAAAATCTAATGATAAATTAATGCATTATTGCAATAAAAAAATAATTAAATTTTAAGTGAGATATTATATTTACATAATTTGTTCTTAAGCATTTGGAGAAAGAATTATTTTTAAATGTCGTTAAAAATTACACAATTTTAATTATACATACGACCTACACTATTTATTAACACAAAACAATAACACACATCATTCAGAAATCTAAATTGTATATGTTTTATATCTAAATCATAAATAAAGTGTTTATCTTTTTAAATAGAACAGTACTTTATTTTATGGGATAAAAAGAAAATAAAAGAAATAATATCTAACGGAAATTCTGACATTAAACGTAATTATAAAAAAAAAGTGTTCTCAAATAGTCATAAAACAAGAAAGCTCATTGTCAGAATTTATATTATTGCAACACCGGATATAATTTATTTTAAATTACCCAATATTAATGATTTCAGTTCATAACGGTCATTTTCTCTAGTCAAACGGTCGCTTGGCGTAAAGTTGGCGATTAAAAGGTTAATACAATTATAAACCGTCATTACAAATTCAAAAATTAACATTAGTTTACTATCTAAAACAAAGAACTGAAGTTGGCTTTCATTTTTGGCGAAAATAAGATAAAGCGAAACATATGGCTGCCCTTCCAGGGGTTCTCCACGTGCGAGAAAAAAAGCAGACACACAGTTTTTCGCTTTTTCATCATATAGTTAATACGTAATTTTTTAGCCCTCTCTCTCTCTCCCTCGCTTCCCGAGAAATGCTTGGGGTCTTTTTTTATTGCAACTTATATTTTATATGTGAACTTACTTATGTGACTTCTTAAGAATACATTCAATAAAGACAATTTAAAATTATCAAGACTTCAATGGATTCTATTTGTTCACACACGCAATGTTCTGAAATTATGGACAAACGAAAGACTTGTTTTAAGAGAAGGATTTCACCCCCACAGCATCTCTATGTATATAAATGGCTAAGAGATTTTTGAGCTTTTCATACTTCAGTTAATTTTAAAAAATCTAATTGTCCGATCGATAAGTTAATTAAACCAACGGATTCAGAAAAAATGTCCTTTTCATTTGGTACCTTATTTGTAACGAAATTTTGATAATTTTTTTTAAATTAATTAAAATGTGAAAATAATAACATGGTAAAAGTTTTTAAAATGGACATTTAAGTTTTTAATTGTTGCCAAAAAAAAAAAAAAAAAAAAAAAAAAAATACTTTTTTTCTTTCAACATAAAATGAAATATGCTTTCACGCGAAAAATAAATAAATAAATAAATAAATAAATAATATATATATATATATATATATTAAATTTGCTCTTGCACATAAAAAAAATGAAAATATGAAAATGGAGTTTAAATAAATAAATAAATAATAATAATAATAATAATATACCTCAATTTTAGATCCCCCCCCTTTTGTTTGAATATTGTGTTTTCTGCACGGATGAAATTCGCTTGGCATGAAAGCTAATTCAGCATTACATTAAAGAGCTTTACTTATTGATAATCCTGGGTATTTTTTAAAATTTTGATGCTGAAATAGATCGGACATTTTTCGCCAAGGACTCCACTTTCGTAAAAGCCACTTTAAGCCAAGTAGCGCATGAAAAATATAAATAAATTATAAAATATTAAAAAACAGAAAGAAAAGAAAAGAAAATGAAAGGAAAACGAAAAGAAAAGAAACAAACAAAAAACAAAACAAAATAATAATAATAACGTTTTGATGTTCCCTGAATACTAAAGTCAAGTTATTTAACAATGGTCTTTGTGTACGTCTCTTATCAGCGTAACTTAAAAACAAATAATTGCATTCAATCAAATGTTATATTTTTGAAGTTTATATGAGATTGCTACTTGAAAAGTTTGATTGAGATTGATAAGTTTCAAGGAGTTAGCGAATGAAAGCAGTCTGAATATTGAAATTACCCGAAAAACGTTATAAAAGAAAAAAAAAAAAAAAAAAAAAGAAAGAAAGAAAGAGAAATACAGTTAAAAATATTAAATTTTTTGATAAATTTTAAAACGTTCCATGCTGAAATCCTCCATGCTAGTTTCTAACCTTTTCTCTCAGTTTTATATTTTTATAATTTAACCATACTTTCTAAATATCTAAATATTACTTTTTAGAATGATTGATATGTTACATTTTTAAAAATATTTCTATGTTTGAATGCTAAATTTTTTAATAAGTTTCTAACATTTAAGCATATAAATGTTTTTTTTTTTTTTTTTTAATTAACTTATTATTAATCATTCCGCAAAGTAATATCCAAATATTTTAGAACATATTGTTAAACTATACTATTGTAAAATCAAGGTTGGGGGGGGGGGGGGGGGAGGATACAAACTAGTTAGCATGGAGCATTTAAAAAATATTTTAAAAATCCAAAATTTTGTTTTTATTAATTTAAATAGTTTTCCAGAAGCTGTAATATACTTATTATTGATACATTTCAATATACACGTATAAAAAATATCATTTATGATCTTCATGATAATGAAAGTCTATGTTTCCCAAAGCTAACACTCGAAACTGATATCATTGCTGCTGAAACAATGTTTCGAAATAAAGAAAAGAAAACTTTAGCATGTTTTGGAAAGAAGTAAATAATAATTAAAAAAAAAAAAAAAAAAAAAAAAAAGCATGTGAAAAAATGACATCACAATTGCAACAATGTGCTGAAAATAATAATAATAATAGTAATAATAAATCAAATTTTATTTTATTTATTTATTTTTAGATTTTAAATAAATAAAATAAAAATAAAATATAATTAAAAAAGAAAGAAAGAAGATTAATAACTACATGTCATTTATATCACGTAGGTCTATATAAAAGAAATTGTAATTATTGAAAAAAGTATGTAAATCGATGATAAACAATTTAAATAAGCGTGAGAAAAATAAATAAATAAATAAATAAATAAAACAATAATAATAATAATAAATTTGCGGTATTTATAGATACTATGATACCGTTGACAAATAAAATAGCGACGATTTTGATAAATTTGCTCTGAAGTTTATTTTTCTAAACGATTAAATTTAAACTACATTATCGTTATTCGAATTTAAAAAAAAAAGGTAAAATTTTAAATAATCCTTTTCTTTCATTATTGGCCATTTATCACAACACCAAATTGAAGATCTGGTGTACAATCAATATTTAAACTTGAAAAACTTTTCATTCAAGGCAGTAGCACGTATTTTGCATCTGAAGAAAAAAGGATACGTAATTTCGAAACCGATAGTGTTTCCATTAATTTTATAGTGTGTGAAGAAGATTTTCAAGTTTAAATATTTATCACAACATTTCACCCCTGTTTTTGATTTGGCAAATATGTCTTGCCGGAAAATATGCAAGTAGCAAATTTGGAAATAGGTTCATTTAAAAATATCGACCGCTAGGGGGCGGAGGCCGACTAGTATCTCTATATTTTACAAGTATACGAATTAACGAAATGCTCAAACATCCTATAATACTTTTCACTGTTTTTATTTATTGAATTATTCACTGATTATTATCTATATAATATTTCTCTAACGTGGAGCAATTTCAATTGATTTTTGTTGAAACGATACGATAGTGGTGAAATTAATGAAATACGCGACTAAAAAAAATAAAATAAAAATATATATATATATATATATATATATATATTTAAAAATGAACAATATTTAAGCACGCGGACTCAGCTCAATGATCTAATAAGAAAACATGACGACATTTGTATGATGACATTATTTTATGGGAAATGTATTTTTAAAAGTTATTTTTTCCGAATCTTTGCAAGAGTCATTTTAAATCTAGCAATATTTTAAAGATATAAATAGAATAGGAATTATTATCATAAATTGACTAAAAAACGCATCATAAAAAGTATAATCAAAATAGGATTTTTTTTTTAAATAAAAAATTACGCCAAAATAAATAAAATGTCATTGCATTCTTGTCGATTAAAATTTAAAAGGTGTCAAACTTTTCTTTGAATAATTCTGGTTTCACTATTGCACAATATTTATTTGGATCTAATAATAATTTGGCTTCTGGTAAATTAAAATTTTAATTCGGTGGTAAAATTGGTATATTACTTGTAAGTTTCAAATTTTAAAGGTAAATAACAAAAGAAATAAAGTGCGAAAATTTCACACGGGTTTGCTAGTTATTATTATTGTTATTATTATTATTATTATTATTTTAACGATTGATAACTGTAAGGTGGACGTTGAAAACAATTTTTTGAAATTGCTGCCTTAGAGTTGTGAAAGTTAGTATACATAAACATGTGAAATGCGTCAATATTAAGTATATTAAAATTTCTTGAAAACTATTGCAAATAAATAAACAAATAAACAAAATAAAATATTTATTTTAAAACCGCTCCATGCGACTCAGTTTTTAAATATTCCCTTCGATTTTACATTACTATAGTTTATCAATATATTACAAACATATTTAAGTACTTTGGGGACAGTTTCGTAAATTAAAATTTTATAAATATTTTTATGTTTAAATCCTGAAATGCCATGCAAATTTTTAACATTCAAACATAAAAATATTAAAATAATAATAATAATAATTTATCAACCAATACATAGAATAATGCACAAATATGCTTAGAATAATATTGATGAACTAAAAGCAAAATCGAGGAGAAAATTTAAAAACCTAAATCGCATGGGAATGTTTTAAACATTTTCATAAACTTAAATTTAAAATTTAGATTTTTTTTATTTTAATAGTTTCCGAGAAATTTTAATATATTTAATATTGATACATTGTTTTGCATATGAATGGAAATTGCCATATCTCTAAGACAGAAATTTCAAAGAACGATTTTCAATGTCCTCCCATTTCTTTAACTAATCGGAGAGTCGAGTAGAACTACTCGATTTTTTTTTCTTTACTGTTTTATTCAAAAAGGCTTAATCGGGTGAAATATTTAACCTAATGAAATTTTTCGTTTTTCTTATGGAGGTAAAATTTTTATACATTATTGTTTCAGAAACTTAAAAAAGAAAAAAAAAAAAAAAAAAAAAGCTGAGTTTTCTAAACTGAAAATAAAATTTTGGAACTTTCAAAAATTAAGCGACCCACTTGGCTCGTGCGTTAATCGGGCCCTGGCCACAAATGCCTTAGGCATGATAATGCACTTTCCCTTTTTGAATGAATTCCTACCTCCTTTATTTTGAGCGTTGCAAAAATTAATCTAGAATATTTATTTATTTATTTTTCACTCTTTTGAAAATATGTCCTACCTTAAAAATCCTGGTTCAGCTGAAGGACTGTAAATATCAAATATATACCCATTAAGCTATCAAATCTTTTTATCCGAATAATAACTTCTGATAAGATTACTCAGCATATTTAAAACTTTTAGATCATCACTTATCATTAAAAAAAAAAAAAAAAAAAAAAAAAAAGGGAAAAAAGAAAAACCTGTAGGATATTATTAATGACTGCATTATCGCTAAAAAATGTCACAGAGTTTTCTTTTCTTAGTTGTATAAATATTGATTATCTATCATTTATGACATTTTAAGTATGTATTTTATCTTTACAAGCATTTATGTGGTAAATCACCTAGTGCCTCTACCGATGTTGTTTGAAAATGGAAGAAATGAATTTTCATATTATCTATGTTTTTATCACCAAACGATAAAAAATGCGGTGTGAAACAACCATACCACTTCCATTACCCACTATTACACGTATTATATGCACTTTTGGAGATAATTTGATCAGAATATATAAAATTGACCTAATGAAAAAGACACCTAAAAATTTTCCGGTAAGAGAAAGTTAACACACGTGTGAAGACATATAAAACAAAGTTTACATAACAAGTAAAAAAAAAAAAAAAAAAAGATTTTTTTTTTTTTTTTTTTTGGGGGGGGGGGGGGCGCCAATTTCCAAGATCTAAAACTGATATATCTGATCAGGCTAACTATTAATTTTCCTGTAATAACCACGTAAAGCATGAGAAAGGATATCTAAAATGGATTTATGTAACAATTTTCAAGAAAATCATTAGAGCCGGTTTTGAGATACCAGCTTTTACCAAAACTTGACATAATGAAATGTTGACCGGAAAACAACAATTGCATACAAAAAGGTATTTAAAAGAGAGTTACTATGGCAAGTTTTAAAAAAAATCCATTCAGCCGTTTTGAAAGGAACGCACTTGCAGGCAGTGCTGCCAGAGCCAGATTGAGGGAAATTTTTATTTAACACCCACCACTAAATTTTAATTGAAACGGTTTGCTAACCGTTTGGAAACATTTTTTACCGGAACCGTCTATGTAATTAGTTAGCCGTTACAAGTAAAATTTAACGGTGGCTGTTGAATAAAAATTTCCCTCAAATCTGGCAGCACTGCTTGCAGGACCTGAAATTCAGCGATTTATACAGAATGCCTATCAATTTTCCTGAACTAACCAACTATATCATTCGAAAGGACATCTAATAGAGTGTTTATACAGTAATTTTGAAGAAAATCGTTTGAGCCGTTTTTGAGATACGGTCTAAACGGTCACTTCCGGTTTCGTATGTCCCACTTTCAGTTTTCCAAATTTCACCAAAATTTGGAAACTTCATCTGTACACCATACATGTCTCAATTCTGAAGTTTCGTAGACCTATTTTTATTAGTTTCGGAGACATAATAGTCAGAAAATTCCTCTATCTTTCTCTCAGACACACTGACCAATTACCAAAAACCACTCTTTGTGGCTCAGAGTACCTTAAAACATGTAAATCAGGTGAAATCTCGAAATCGAAATTTTTGACCGAATTCAATACTGTAGTCGGGTAATGGAAGTATAAAGAACTTTATGTAAGAATATCATAAGTGTAATATATGTTTATTTTACTTTGTTTAATGCAGCCTAAATATCTTAAAATGTACAAACGAGAAATTTCAACCATTAACAATTAGATTTGAATACTTTTGAATTTCCCTGTCAATGAACTATTTATCTGATTTCACCAAAAAATTTCAAATAATGTCCCCATATGATATAGATTTAGAATATCAAATTTTGGCTTCCTGCTTTTCTTTTTTAATGAGAATTATGCTGATGATTTTTACCGTATGTTTTCATGATTAATTATTTAATCAAGGAAACATAATATAAAAGCTACCATAGAATTATACTGGTGGAAGAAATTGTGTCGGTAGACCCCCTATGTTGAGAAAAATCATGAGATAGAGAAAAACTGGCCTCGTTTTCGGTTTCAGCACACAAATAAACGTAAAGATGAGCCAAAATTATCAAATCAAAATTTTAGATATAGAGTTGTGTTATTATAGCTAAAGAATATATTCTGAACATATATTTGTGTTTTACTTGGTGGATCCACTAGCCCTTTATGTCTCAAATTTAAAACACAAAAAAAAAGTACATCAAACATACTTTCTACTTTATTCGATATATGTATAAGAAAAAGTACTGGATTCGTGAAAAATTTCGACTTCCGATTTTTGATGGATTTACACGTTTTGAAATGTCCTGAATACGATTTGACCATTTTTAGAAAATTTCTGTCTGTGTGTATCACAAATTTTGTGAACGCTGTATCTAACGAACCAATGGACGAAATTTAACCAAACTTGATATTTAGTTGGACCTTGACTTCAATCGGTGCTAATTGCATTTGGAGATCAATCGCTCAACAGGTGGCGCTGTCATAAACTTTTCAATGTGAAATTAAAAAATAAATATTTATGATAGTAATAGTCAACAGGAAATATATTTTTCTCATGTGTGTGTATGTAAGTGCATTGTTTCCACCCAGGGATGGAAGACCTCTGTATCCACTGTCCAGTAAACCTAAACCTGTAATGTATCTTGACTTAGTGGACACCAGCACATGAGTCCTCACGTTTCGAGTAACATTGTTCTAAAGCAGGTAATATTACCTAATTAGAAAATCTTATATACATACATATTTATTTTCTTCTATAAATAAGAAAAGAAGAAAATATTGGATTCGTAAAATTTTAGACTTCCAGTTTTCGATTCATTTACATGTTTTTAGATGCACTGAACACCATCATTAGACTGTTTTTAGAAACTTAGATATAAATCTTTGTTGATTAGGTTCTTGGGTATATCACGCAGCAGGTGGAGCAGCTGTACTGCATTTTCCTTTTTACGGAAAGATATATCTCGGCTGTATCAAAAAGAAAGCAGTATTTCAAAATATGAAAAGTATTTGAAACATGGTTCTTTTGAACTTGAATCATGCGCTGTACCCCAGGCAGTTTTTGATTAAGGTTGAGGTTGAACGGGCTTAACATTGTACTAGAGCTAGGCAGAGAGCACAGCAATGATCTAGAATTCATTTTTATGATAGTCCAGAATCATGCCATCAAAATTTTAATCCTCCGCAGAAAAGATGTTTCCTTTTCTTTTCCTCCCACTTCGCTGTCCCCAGAAGCATTTATATTTACGAAACATGCAGGACATTACAGACATGACGAATTTTACGTGTACCATTAATGTACTTGATAATTTGGATGGCTCGAGTACAGATTCCTCAATACTCAGATTATAATCTCGACTGGGCTACCGCAACCCCATTTTTTGCTGTCTTTTCTCCGTTCGTCAGTGGTTTATAACGTGAGGGATAAACGAAATATTTACCAAAGAAATGCTCCTTTTATTTTACGGGACTAGTCCCATCATTTTTAGTCAGAAAGCGGTTTTTCATAGAAATTGAGGACGCTCTACAACATTGTAATTGACTTTTTTTCTGAATCTTTTATCGTTTCCGATTTTAGGAATGTTAACTGCCATGTTTGCTGCTAAGTGGTGCTGCAAACAATCTTACTTGTAGTGCATAGCCACTTTACTATGCCTAGACATGAAGTTTAAGGCAATAACTTGTATTTGTTCTGAGGTTAAGGTGGTGAGGGGGACCAAACTTTAGCACACACGCTTTTAGAGTGTACATGTATGTGCATGCATGTCATACGTCGGAGTGAAAGTTGCCCCCCCCCCAAATTTTTTTCCGTATACGGCCTTGAATGCAGATGATTTTCATCTCATAGAAGCATAAAACTAAATGCCAAAACAAAGTCCAAATTGTATCGACATCTGAATACATGCTTCTTTTTTTTCGTTAAAAATGGGAAACAATCTGTAACTTTGTTTTAAATTATGAGAGATGTATGGTTCACTCATTGGTTTTAAAAGTAGTAACGAGTTCTTTTGAAAGATACCTATAAATTTAAATTTACACCCCCTGAAGGGAGGGTACTTTTTCTCAAGAGGAGAGCAATGCTCCTACATGCACACAGTTTTTTTTTTTTTTTTCCTGGTTTACTACTACTATTATCAATAATTTTTATTAATTTCACAATCATTCGTTAAAAATAATTCTCACAGTGTATATGAATATTTATACGAAATTTTGTCCTATACTGCCATATTGAAAAAAAAAAAAAAAAAAAAAAAAAAAAAAAATGTGATGACAGCGTCACCTGTTGAGCGATTGATTCCCAAATTTAATCAAATGTCCAACTAAATACTAAATTTGGTTAAATTTCCTTTATTGATTCATGAGATACAGCGTCCACAAAATTAGTGATATACACGCAGACATTTTCTAAAAAAAGGTCAAATCGTGTTCAAGTTCAGGACACCTCAAAACGCGTAAATCCATTAAAAACCGGAGATCGAAATTTTCACGAATCCAATAGTTTTTTCTTATTTATACAGAAGAAAGTAAAAATTGCCAAATCCTGTTTAAGACATCTCAAAACATATAAATCCATCAAAAATCAGAGGTTGAAGATTTATCACAAATCCGATACTCTACACTCTTATTTATATATATATATATATAATCTAATGAAGACCATACATTAGTTTTTACATTAAAAAGCACAAAATAAGTTTTATTCTATTAAGGAAGTTGTGTTCTAGTTGAATTGTTCCTTCTTTTCTTCTTTATTTGCCATACTATACACTTTCCTTTTCACAAAGAATAAAATAGAAAACAAAACTTATTTAAAATTAGTGCAACTTTCATTGACCGTACAACTGACCGTGGCCTATTTTCTTGTAATCCATTCGACATTTTTGCGCCAAGTTTTCCACCTGAAATCCTCTGAAGCATAACCATCCAGCATACTATCGATTTTTTTCTCCAAGATATGGCAACAAAACTTTCGCACAGGTAAGTCTTCAAAGTACGCGGGAGCTTTTCCGTGAAATCAAGTGGCAATGTGATGATGACTCATCACTGAAGCGCGCTACGAGCCAGCGTGGTATTGTTGTGGGCTATGTCAGACGCGGGACATTGAAATTGTTTTGGTGATTAGACTGGACTTTTAAATTTTCGAAACTACAAAACGTAAACCGAAACTTAATCTAACCTTATGGTCATCTTTCTGAAGAAATTAGCGACGTGTTATAACTTGGAAGTTCTTTTATCATTGGATGCATTACAAAATTTTCCTGGTATGTAATATTTGCTTATGTGGTCATTTTAAATTAATTGCACTTGATTTTATGAAATTGATTTGATTGTAAAAAAGCATTTATGCTATTTTGGAAATTATTATTATTATATAATTATAAATTCTGATTAAATTTTGTTTTACCTGTAATGTACTTTTCAATTATATATATATATTACAGGAAATAACGTAATTTGTTATTAATGTTAATTAATTTTTAAACACAGAGAATTTTTTTATGAAAAATTTGTACATTTGATTTGTTTTTAAGTTATTTTATTGAATTATATTATGTTTATTTTGATTTGTTTACGTACATAGTATTTTTTTTTCCCCATACCTAAGCTCTTTCTAAACGTCTTGACTGGAGTATATTTATTTTAAAATAAATCTTAACAAAAGGTATCCACAAAACTACCTGTTAAGAAAAGAAATATCATACAACATCCTTTGATTTCTTTTGAATATACTCATGTGAAAATTGAATTTCCCCATAACTAGAAATTTTGTATAAAATTTACCATAAAATTTCATGCCAAAATATACTATCCAATACGAATTTTTCTTTGAAATTATGATTCATAAATCATCAACCATGAATATTCATTTAGATAAATTGGAATGTAAAGTTTTTTCACATGGTTAGTATAAAAAAATGAACTTTACACTCCAATTTATCTAAATGAAAAAAAAAAAAATTCATTAATTAAATGGGTTTAGCTTTTAAATTATTGAATGATACTTTTTACCATGTTAGTTATTGAAATTTATTTAAATGGAAATTACCATGATTATTTATTTTCTCTATAATTGAAATCCTCAATCTTAATAGTTTGGTTATGAGTATTGCAAGTTCCAGTATTTAAAGTTGTTGAATTTTAATATTGCTTGATAAATGTTGTAGTAAACATTTATTTTTCTTGTAACTAAAATTTTCATTAAAAATTATTGAATTAATTGTATACGCGATACTAAAAATTGCAAAAACATAAAATTTTCTCAGGTTTACTTAATTAAGCACAATCTGTCATGAAGTGAAAGATGAGGCATGAGTGTAATGTGAAAACAAATCTTTTCAAACAGACAAGAGACAGTAAATATTGAAAATGTTCCTAATTCCACCAAAAATTTATGACTTAAATAAATTATGTTTTTACTTAGGTTCAACAGAGTCAAATTATTTTTATGACATTGTTCCATCATATAATGTTTTTTTTTCTTTTTTTTTTTTTAAATAATCACTTTAAAGTTTTAACATTCATAATTCATATATTTCCAGAAAAATATGTATTGAGACATATAAACATATTATATTAGAAATAAAAACAAAATAACCTTACATTACTTCTCGAGAAGTAATGTAAGGTTATTTTGCTTTTATTTGTGATATTGTGCTTCTCATATTTCGATAAATTAAGTAATGTTATATTACATTGAAATATTCTTAAAAAGTGAAGCAACAAAAATCCTATAGGATTATATGCAGGGGGAGAAACAGTGACTGATATGTTGCTTTACAATATTGGAAAAGGTCTCATCAGATGCTAAAATGTGTTTATATTAAAAAAGATGCTCAGGGCTAGAAATTAAGAAAACTAAGTTACTGATCACGGGCCAGTGATTTTAACATTTCACTTGTCTGTACTGTACACCTTTTCATTACTCATTCTATTACATTTTTAAATATTCTGAAAATTTTGTAAAGCGAATTAAGTTTACAAGACAAATATCACTATGATAATTAATTTTTTGTAAATTATTGTAAAAATACAAATGAAATCTTACAGAAATCAAAAATTTATATTTTAATAAATGGGTTGAATGTCACATATTTAACAGAAAGTATAATATTAAGTATTAAAAGTTAAAAATTTATATGTATTATTAAAATGAAGGTAAATGAATTCAGAGCCAATGATATTGACAATTATAATGAAATACCCTTACTATTGTAACGGTGTACTATTTTGTGACAGATTCACAGACAATTTCAGAAAAAAGTAAAATAAAAAGCTTTACTGATCCGAGGCCCGAGGCACCACTAAAATGTATATTTTGCTGGTCCACTGAATATTTTATTGGTCCTGGATTACTAGACCATTAATTTCAAGCCCTGCCATATTACTCTACATTTTATAAGTTCATTTTTTCCTTTTTATTGAACATAAAATAATTTTGGAAGAACTCTGTATCAGTGGCGGATTTAGGGCCCCCCCCCCCCCCCCCCCAAAAAAAAAAAAAAAAAAAGTACTGACATTCACAATTGACTATTACAGTTGTAAACTTTTCTTCGATCTCGAATAACACCTTGAACAATCTTAGCCCCGTCCCCACCAAAGGTAAGTTCTTGATCCGCCACTGCTCTGTATCTAGCTTAAATATTTTATGTTCTTCCACTTAAAAGTGCAATAAAAAATTTAAAAAAAATCCTACGTGATTTTAAAATGTAAACTTTAAGTAAATTTTACATTGTCTTTATGTATTTATATTCTAATTTATTAGAATAGATTTGATGAAATTTGCATTAAAAAATATTAATTACTTACCACTGTTTTAATTGTTTTCAGCATCATTATGAATCACAACCATTTTTTAATGCCATCTACTTATTCGGAAGAAAACGAAGATCTCAATAATTCCAAGTATGAGATGAAAGAATACATGTTTAAGTTGCTTGTAGTTGGTGATTATGGTGTTGGTATGATTATCCTTTTACTTCTAATCATTAAAAATATTTTGTTTTGATAGAAAAACTTTATGTATTGCCTTTTTGTTTTAAATGCTCTTGTCTTTCTTTAACTTTGCTTGTTCCTTTAAAACTGTTTTGTTTTTCCTAATCTAATTTCTCTTCCCAACCCCTTCTCTGAAAGTTTGTAAAATAAAAATTCTTTTCTTAAAAATATTGAATTGTGATTTAAGAAATTATTATTCATTTAGGTTCATTTTTAGTGAGTTCAGTTTTAATTGTACTTCCAGAAATAATTTAATTGAACAATCTCTTTCCCATACAAAATTACTTTAATTCTTAGGAAACAGTTTATATTTCTACTCCATATTATCAAAATTTATTTGAGAAAATAATAGCTTAAAACCTTTATAATATAGGATACTGTATTTTCCGATGTATAAGTCAACTTTTTAGAGCTCAAAAATAAATAAAAAATCGAGGGTTGATTTATATATATGAATTGACCGCTGGATATAAAATTTGGTGTCTGTTTAATGCAGTTATTTTAATCATAGAAATTAAAGATCAGTTAGGTTGTATGAAATTCCGATCAGGCTTACGATCCATTGGAAATCCGATTGCATTTTTGCTTTAAATAATGATTCAAAAGAATCTTCCTGAATTTCTAATAATTTAGCTTTGCCTTTGAGAGAAGCATGCAAGTAATGAAGTTTTTGAGTTTCTGATAAATGAGAATTATTTATTATTAAATTTGTGAATTCATTTTTAAATAACGTATTCTACTCTTCATATCATCTGTTAAAAATTGGAAGCAGTATTTGAGGAAGTTTAATTTCACAGTTAATATTCTCAGACTTTGAATCACTAGTTAATTACTTTTATTTTCAACTGTATGAATAATAAGTGATTAAAGCTTACCTCTAGTTCTTCTGCTTGTGCTACAATATCCAATAGTTGGCTTAGATCATTTTCTTCAGGTAGTATGCTGTAATATTAATTTCTTAAAGTGTTGAGATTGCATGAGACCTTTTCTAAAGTCTGCAAACATGGATTTAATTTTTAATTTAATGAAGTTATTGTTGCATCTGCAATTGAATTGAATTCTCTAAACGAGTTACTTGGGCTTTGATTGAGCCCTTTTTTCAGTTCAACAAAACAATTGTCCCCATTTTTTTAACGGAATATAACTGATATAACTACTAACTATTCTGGCTCGAACCAGTGTAAAATGTTGGACTGCATATGGTTTGTGAAGTAAAACTAAAATTATTCTTAACTTAAGCTTAATGACAAAACTAAATTAATGGTACATATAATGTTTACATATGTACCTACATTTGAAAATGTAAGGTGCTCCATAGCACATACAATTTAAGGATGGGTGCACTGTAGCACCAATTAATTAAATAGTGCTCGATAACACATAAAACATGGGGGGGGGAGGATCTGGGGGCCACCATGGTTTTCAGCGGATTGTTGTTCGAAACTAACAGGCATAATAATGGCTCCTCTCATAGGAGGGTGCTGCAAGGTTCTGCATAAGTTGAAGGGAATCCAAAACATCTCTCCTATGACCATCTCAGGAATTAATTATCATTAATTGGATCATGTAGAAATTGTGTATTTCTGCAATTAAACATAAAGTGAAATGGTAACAAAATTGATCCCACATTTTAGAAATAGTCCACAAAAATAAATTATTTAGACTTGCTCTGTGTAGAGATTTCTGTAAGATTTTGAATTAAGAAATTTGATGAAATAAAGTATTACAATCGGAAATAGATTATTATATATAGAAGTAATACGAATCTTTCAATGTTTTGTTGTGACAGAATGATACTTAAGGGGACTCTCCACTTATTGTCTCCGAAAGGCGAAGCCAATGTTATTCTATGGGAAATTTTGCCCCATTATAATTTATTAACTAATACATATTTTTAAATTTCGTTTTCACTTTTCGAAAATTCGCAACTATTAAACAATTTATCGCTTTCTAAAAATTGTCTTTTTTCACTTTTAAGATTTCATTTTTAAGCTCAAAAATGAAAAATTTCACATTGGGAAAATTCGTATTTTACAACCTTAAAATAAAATATTAAAAATTTTTTTAAATAATTTTTAGAAAGCGATAAATTGTTTAATAGTTGTGAAATTGGAATTAAAAAAAATATATCAGTTAATAAGTTATAATGGGGCGAAATTCTCCATAGAATAACATTGGCTCTGACTTCTGGGGACAATAAGTGGAGGGGCCTCTTAAATATTCAAATAAATAGTAAATAACTGATGTAACTAAACATTGTTTCATAATTTATAAATAACCAATATTTAGAGATATTTCACATTTCATTAGAGAACTCAACAGAAGACATGCTTATGTTAAACCTTTTATTTATTATTTGATTGCAGAAAATGTGATGTATTTATTCTTGTTAGACTGTTTGTGGATTCAAGTTTTGATAACTAATTTAAATTTTCAATGTAATATTTTATTTGTAATTTCGATGCATAAAGGTTGTTTTAATTAATATTATGTGCTTTTAAACTTCATCATGAAAATTGATGTAAAATAGCTAATTTAACTGAAAGAGCTAATTAAAATTTTTAATATATTACTTTATTATGTAAATTCAGTGTATAAAGTTTGTTTTAGTTATTTTTTATTGCTGAAAATTAATATATGTTTTATCTTAAACTCGAAAAGGCAAAATATTTTTGACAGCAAGAAAGCAGTTTTTTGTTGGACCAATTATGTGATTTTGTTGGTGGTCAGTTATGTGATACCCCATTTACTAATCATTAGTTTTCGCTACAATGTACCCAAATATTAAATTTTAAAAAATGCAATCTGATAAATATATGTATTTACTTTATTGCTTTGATGTGTGTGAGATAAATTTCTACATAAAAATAGTTATTAAACTTATGTAAAAAAAATGTTTTAGAAAATTGTTTTCCTACCTTACCATTAAAACAGCTTTTCAATCTGCCTTGTATATCAAAGTGTAAAAACAACATTCATATAAATATTATCTCTTGATAAATCAATCTTCTGACTGAGAGATATTAAATTCACAGTCCCCAAATTCACTCTCTAAATCCATCATAAAAGCTATTTCTACATGCAAAAATAACATTAATGAAAGAAAAATGATTTCAATAATTTAAAGTAAGAAATATGACTGCGGAAATTGTGAAGAAAGTAGTATTAGTTGGGCTTTCCCTTGGCAATATTAAGAAGTACAAAAATAATTGGGAAATTTAAAGAGACATGTGTAAGTAAGTAGCGATCAATTCAATTTCAACAATGAATTTTTTCTTTCGTCGCATGGCATGTGATGCTGACCATACGGACACGAAAACTCCAAATGTATGAGATGCGACACTGTCCAAGAAGAGGTTAAAGCTTTATCATGAAAATTGATATAAAACAGCTATTTTAACTGAAAGAACTAATTTAAATTTTCAATACAATATTACTCTAATAGATAATTTTGGTGTATAAAGGTTATTTTAGTTATTTTGATGTACTCTTAAAGCTTTAGCATGAAATTTAATGTAAAACAACTAATTTAATTGAAAGTACTAATAAAAGTTAATTATCTTTCAAACTTTTTATTAACAATGAATCATAATGTGCTTTGATGTGATTGCTATAATTAGGGATGAAACGGATATGCGGTAACTATCCGGCTGAGTTTTAAATATCCGGCGGGGTACCGGATATCAGCACACCGGATACGGATATCCGAAGGAGAAAATTCAAGCTTAAACTCCCATTAGATGAAAATTTTGCGACAATTTTTTAATATTTTTTTTTTTTTTTAGATCAGTTGTAGCTTGTCAGGGGCCAATCCAGGATTTCAAAGTTAATACCTATTTTTGTGAAAAATAGGTGTGAATTTTGTGAAAACTATATTTTATTTTTGTGAAAAATTGCAGCACACTCTTTTTCTGTGTGTGTGTGTGTGATGGGGGGGGGGGGAGGAGTTCAAACTAAGTACAATAATAAAAATAACGCTTAACAGTTGGTGTGAGGCTTATAGAAGAACAGGAATCAAAACTCACTTCTCTCTGAAGTAACCAGTTCAGTAGAGAGAATGTAAGTAGGAGTCGTTTTTATTTGTGCTATTATCACTTACACATGAATTGTACAAGGGCGGATAGACAAATCACCATACAGTCATCAAAGCGTAGAACCACCTGACGAATCAGCAAACAGTACACTATGGCCACAACTCCAAAGCATGTCTGTACAGATACATGAAAGAATCGTTTTGTTTACTTACGCTACACCATTTTTCGCCCGTAAAAAACACTTGTGTGTAGATTAAAACCAACATCGTGTATGGTTCTTGCTTCGTGAATCGCATCAACAGAAATGCACGAATAAGTTACTCTTCTTTGAAAATGTGCTATTTAAGACGCCAGATTTTGCTGGGATGACTAAGAGTTTTGTGAAGGACGGATTTCAGCTGAATGATTTTTGTGAAGGTACCTTTTTTGCCAGATTGATTTTTGTGAAGGTACCTTTTTTGCCAGGTTGATTTTTGTGAAGGTACCTTTTTTGCCAGGTTGATTTTTGTGAAGGTACCCATAAAAGGTAGTAAACTCGACCTGTATTAACCCCTGCTTGTAAAGGATTTTTTTTTTTTTTTTTTTTTTTTATGTTGGCTTCTGCGAAAATCGATTTTGGACTCATTAGCAAACAAATTTAGCCAAAAGTAGCTTCAGGTCTAAGAAATATAGAAGCCCTATTTTAATTTTGTACAGAGTTAGCTAGGTTTTTTTTTTTTCCAGAGTGATCTATAACATTCCCCCTAATCTTCCCCATAACAATAAAAAGAGCTGTTCATTGTTGTTCCTGAACAAATGATATTTATTCTGTGCAGTTGCAGTGTATATATAACTGTTTTCATGTCTTTTGCTAATATGTTGTTAGATTGTTTAGTAATATTGTTAGTCTTGGATGTTAAAGTTGTTAGATTGTTTCGAGAATGAGTCAAATAATGTGCATTTATTGACTAGAACCTGTTTATTTATAAACCAGTTTTCCATACACAATAAAGCTGTTGTTTTTGTGACCATATATTTATACTAGCAGAAACCTGGCATTACTTGCGCCATCTATCTATTCGATTTGGATTTTTTAAAAAACCCTCCAATTTATATAAATTTGCATTTTTAATGGAATATCTTACTAAAGCACCTGAATTTAGAATTCCCTGTTGCGTTGCATAGATATATCCCAGAAAATTAAAATTACTTCAAATAAAAGTACATATTTAAATTTTCAGAAAGTCTGTACTTTCACTTTCATATTGTTCATAAGAAAAAAAAAATTCAGTTATTTAAAGATTTTTATTTTGCACTGTGGAAAATCTTCACTTAAAGAATTTTAATAACTAATGTAAAATTTTCTTTCTTATCTGTACAAAATATAAAAATATAAAATAAGTAAAAAATATAAATTCATTTTGAATTATTACTTTCTTCTATATTAAATAGAAGGAAGTATTGGATTCGTGAAAATTTTCAACTTCCAGTTTTCGATGGATTTACGCATTTTGAGGGAACCAAAACACAATTTGACCATTTTTGGAAAATGTCTATCTGACAAAAATTTTGTGCAGTTCAAGAGTTAATGCACAGAATTTCATATAAATTTATACATAGTTGCAAAAGAAAAAAAGTGCCCATCAACTTTTGGTGCAAATCACTGAACAGATTGCACTGCTATACTGTGATTTCTCCCATTTAAAAGAAGACTATATCTCAGCTTATACTGTGTATAATTAAAAAAATAAACTAAGTGTGTCACAGGGAGGGCTATTATTATGAAACATGTTCATTCAATTTCTGTGCATAATTGCCAATAGGTGATGCTGCTATGCTGCAATTTTCCCGTGAATGGGGAAGTTATATCTCAGATTCATTCGTGTATAATTGCTAAAAATTTAGCATGGGAAAGGGTCATTTTTATAAAACATCATGTTGATTCAATTTTGGTGCATATTGGTCGATAGGTGGCTGCTATATTATGTTGCAATTTACTCTGTGAATAGGAAGGCTAAATCTCAACATCTATAAAATTTAAGAGATAAACAAGATAAAAATAATATGAGAATAAAAGTTGGCTTAATTTGGGTGTATATCGGCCAACAGGTGGTGCAGCTGTTCCTCACCTTCTGTGATTCTCCACATGGCTACATCTAAAAATTTTTTTGATTAAAATTGCACTAAACTCAATATCTAAAATCTTTATTGTAAGCAGCTATGATTATGTTTCTTCTGCATGTTAAACAGCATGTAGCGTTGTTATATAGAGAGATATAGAAGAAAGTTTTGTAATCAGCTCATAACATACTAGTTTGAAGCTTTTAGTTTATTTATTTATTTATTTTTTTTTCTTCTTTCTTTTATGTTTTCTTATAAATGTCTCAAAAGAAAGTATTGGATTCATAAAAATTTTCAACTTCTGTTTTTTGATGGATTTACACATTTTAAGAAGTCCAGAACCTGGTTTAACGAATTAAAAAAAAAAAAATTCTGTGTGTGTGTGACAAAAATTCTGTTCAACTGTACCTCCGGAACTACTGTGTACTACAATTACATATAAATTTATGTGTAGTTGCACCATGCAGTGCCTACCAACTTTTGGTGCAAATGGCTCAACAGGTGGTGCTGCCATACTGCGATTTCTGCAACTCAGAGGCAGGCTATATCTCAGAAACTACTGCACAGAATTTCATATAAATATATATGTACATGTAACTTGGCATATATTAGTGTCTATCAAATTTTGGTGCCAATTGCTCTACAGGTGGTGCTGTTATACAGTGCTTTCTGCAATTTAGGGAAGGCTATATTTTAGGTTCTATTTCCTGTAACTACACAAAACTTCATGTTGGAATGGCATTATGAGAAATTATGCTGGTTCAGTTTGGGTGCATGTTGGCCAGTAGGTGGCTCTGCAATACAGAAATTTCTCCCTAAAAGGGGATGGCTATATCTCTTATTATATTGTGCATAGTTGCATAGAACTTGGTATGTGAGAGAACCAGCCATTGTGAAACACTATTGCGATTTATTTTAGGTGTATATCGGCGAACAGGTGGCAATACTGCACTACAATTTACCCAATGAATAGGCTAAATTAATCCCAACTTCTATGACATATGTGCATGAAACTTGATATATAAGACAACCATTAGAAAGCAACTGTTGACCTTATTCATGTGTATATCAGCCGACAGGTGGAGCTTCTATTATGATTTTTCACAAGCGTATATCTCAGCATCTGTGGATTAAAATTGCATAAATTCCTTTTGTAAAATATTTATTGTGAGAAGCTATGGTTAAACTTTTATACGATTTAAACTGTAAGTGGCGCTGTTATATAGAATTATGTAGAAGAAAGTTTTGTGATGGCCACAACATATTAGTTTTCATGTGAAAATAACCTTTCAAATGTGATTATATTAGTAAAATATCTTATTTCATTTTTTTAATAATTGTATGGTAAAAAATATGTAAATAATAAGTTTTAGTTTTATAATTATGAACAAAACCTATCTTTTTATGATAGTGCTTTTCACCGAAAATTGCAAGTGTAGGAATGAGTATGTTAGGCTTAAAATTTTTTTCTTCATGGCAATATTGCACAAATAAATAGAATATTAAATAAATATGTTTAAATAAATTATATTTAAAATGTTTTTAAAAAAATAGTATATGAAATATGTTTATATTTTATTGTTTTAAAATAAAGAAAAAGAAAAGAAATATACAACACAACAAAAAACAAAACTAATGCCGTATATCCGGTCCGGATATCCGATATCCGGTATCCGGCAAAATCACTATCCATTTCATCCCTAGCTATAATCTAATGCAGCGATCGTTAACCTTTTTGACTTTGTGGACTTCTAAACTCATACGCTAAAATCCATAATTTAAAATCTCATGGAATGCTAATATCAGTAATTAAAAAAGTAAATATATTTCTAAAAATAATACTCAGAAAATGCCTATTTTATAGCTATCAAATAAACCTAATTTATATAAACCAATACAAATGCTTATTTCATTTCAAGAAAATGTAAGTACTTATTTAATCATAAGAGTGTCACTTAAAAGTTGTTTGATTTTAATAAAATACTGCTTAGCCAAGGATTAAAGGTGGGTCATGTGACTGAGAGGTGGGGAGAAAATGAATCTATTCTATAAAATAGGGTAGGAGGCAAATGACAGGAGGATGTTTCATTACTGGTTTGGTGAGAGGGGGGACTTTTCTCACCCTTCAAACGTATGTTTCATTCCCTCTGGAATAATTAATTTTTTTGGCCGTGTGCCAAGGTCAGTCTTTGAAATATGGCTTAGCAGTAATTATAGGAAAAGAATGTGAAAATCTTTGCTTCTTCCATATTATAAGAAGCAGGCAAAAGGTATTCAAGACTATCAATATATTTTATTATAGTATATATGTATTATCTGGTAACCTTGTAGTTGCCAAAATATTTTTAGTGGTATACTCATACAAGAATTTTTATCTGATATACAGGGTAGACAAGCAGAAACCATGGGCGTCGGCACATAGGGGCAAGGGGGGGGCACTTGCCCCCTCCTGGAAAATTTTAATAAGTAAAAAATTATGAAAAAAATAATAATAAAAGCTTTAAAACTTATGTCATTAGAATTCATATGACCAAATAAAATTTATGTCACACAGCCAATTCGATTCAAACCGATCCAACCTGATTTATAGGTTTTTCTCTCTTTAACTTTTCCCTTCAAACAGATCTTAAATCGACTTGACAGAAAGTCTTTCAGATTAGTATTGGTTTGGAATAAGCTATATAATTTTTATAAGTAAAATGTTTCAGCTTAAATTATATGCATAAAAATTTATTGTACTAAATGCTTACACAAAATTTACTTAATAACCTCAATCAACCAGCCAACCATTTGAATCGAATTGAATTTTTTAAAATATGCTGAAATTTTGCATTGTTAAGTGTGCCCCCACCTGAAAAATTTTTTAGCGACACCACTGGCAGAAACCACTGCATTTTAGAATGAAAAAAAAAAAAAAGTTAAAAATATGTAGAAAATAGCATGGGATGAAAGTAAAAAAAAAAAAAAAAAAACCACAATCACAAGTGTGTGGGGAAAGAAAAAAAAAAAAAAAAAAAAAAAACACCAGAATAAAATTAAGGTTAAAGTAGACAAGAAAAAGTAACCGAAGCTAGGGAAGGGTTGGAATATGAGGTCCTGAAGTTATCGTAGTGGGTTAGCTACATCTTGGTCTTTAATACAGTGATAAATATCTATTTCTGTATTAAAAAAAAAAAAAAAATACTGTATTTAATAACTCTAGTAATATGTATATTATATTGTTTGGATATTAAAATCCAATGGAAAAATAAATTGTATTTTTGATGTATAATTTAAAACTTTGAAGAATCGAATAGTCTGTTAAATTTAAAATATTCATAGGTAAGTATCAAATGTAGATCAGAAAATTAAAGTAATAAATGTACCCGTTGCTTACAATTAAATTTTTTGTGATAAGATTATTCCATTTAGGCATTGGCCACAGGTCTAAAATACTTCCAAGCTCCGAAATAATCAATCAGTCAGTTTGTTTCACTTATTTTCTCATCGTGCAGAAAACTTGTAAGTCTAATGTTGTTAGTATGAGTGATTTAGAAAATATTGAAATAAAAAATAACCTCAGTATAATTTCTAATAAAACATTAAAAAATGCGAATAATGTCAAGAATTTTCTGCATACCACCAAAATTTTGTCGCATACCATCGGTTGGCGACCACTGCTTGTGCTTAAATAGTTCACTTTCACTCTGCTCTTGTATTCTTTGTATATGTGTCAAGTGTGCATGCATAAATGTGTTGTTTTACAGAATTAAAATTCTGTTTTTACAGTCTAATATAATTTTTCTAAATATTAAGGTAACTAGTGGATCTGCAGATGAGGATCCTCAACACTCTATTTGCATCATTCATTACTGAGCAAATCATTTATCTTTATACCATATTATAAAATATAGATATATTGAACACTTTAGAATGTAGAAAAAGAGGGGGAAAAAAGCTAAAAACCTATAGAAATAGCATGGGACGAAAACCAAAAAAACTCACAATGTCAAGTGCTTTAAAAAAAAAAGGCTCACACCAGAAGTAATAAAAAGACAAAATCGAATAGAAAAAGACATCGAGGAGTGGATGGATAGGGAAATGATTAACTCGCTACATAACCAGTTTTTTTTTTTTTTTTTTGAGGGGTGGGGCATCCCCCCTCAACCCCCTCTCGCTTCTGTCTGCCTATATTTATCAGTATATATGTGTATATATATATATAGTGCCTTGCGACTCCCACCCCTGTATTAATAATTTATAAGCACTTGTACCCAATTTCATGCCAAATGATCACATAATATATCAGAAATATTTTGCCTGTGTATAGCCTTGTAAATTAATTACCAATTCTATGCCTACCATTTTCGACAGAAAACAGGAATTTAAATATTCAAATAACATATGTTTATATCATTATGTGTAATGGAGTGTTAACCATTTTAAAATGCCTTTAAAAGAAATACAATCTATAAACCGTAATGGTATGAAAATTTGTTGTGTGTCTCTGTACACGAACCAGACTCACCAATAAAAACTATTAACTGATTTCTCGTAACTCATTAATATTTGAACCAAATTTGACATCATTTATATGATTATAGAATGTCATTGGAATTCTTTCGGGTGGTCCTGGTCGTGTAAATAAATTATTCAGTCTACACATACTTTTTCCTACACAAAACGTACCTGTAAGCATCTCAATAATGTATGTTAATTTCATTTTGTTCAATGTAGTGTAACCATGTTAAAATGCATTGAAGCGAAATTCTGCCCATAGGTCGTAATGATAAGAAAACATTTGGTGTGTCCCTGTACACGAACCATAAACAATAGAGACAAAAAATTACACGTGTGTTTCTGTATTGCGCCTAAACATGTGTACCAATTTGCAAGTCAATCAAAAGATTTTTACGGGTGCTATTGCAGTGTATACAAATTCTGTTCATAGGCTGTAATGAGAAAAAAAACTTTGGCTTCTGCCTGTATACGAACTACACATGGAATACACACCCAAAACTATACAGCTAATTCAATGTGGCTCATGAACATGTGTACCAAGTTTCGTGCCAATAGGATGATTTTTGTGGCTGCTATTGCAAAACAGACAGATAGAACCCAAAATCTTTTTGAGTCTCCACATGGTGGCTTCCACCGACGTTTCGGCAATTATAAAATTTTGGAAAGTAAAGAGTATAATTTTCTGTATTTGATTTTTTTAATAATTTGTAGTAATTGAAGAAATACTCATACATTTTGGGGCAATTCAATTATATTTATGGCCAAATTGACAGACAAACAGAACTCTTGAACGAACGCATTTCATTTATATTTGAAAGTGCTTAGGAATAAAACATTCATCTACATTATTATAGCAATATTGTTTGTTACCTTTATTTTTTTTAATTTCTCTTCGTTCTTTGTAGGACACAACTAGTGGATAATTACTGAATTGAATCTGTAGTATATTAAAATTTACTGATGTAAGACTACTGTATTTTTATGGTATGATAAACTAAAAGTACATTTTATAAACTTCTTTATTGATAAATTTTGAAACGATTTATTTTAAAAAATTTGTTATATAAAATATCACATCAGTTGAAAATAAAAGTAAAATTAAAAGATCTTTAAAAGAAATTTTTTGTATTTTATAGGAAAGACAGCCATTATAAGAAGATACACTGAAGGTAAGATTTTCAGTTGCATTTTGAAGTATGCGTAAATTCCTAATTAAAATAATAATAAATAAATAAATAAAAATGAACTTTCAGTTTTATAATACTAACATTTTATACTATGTTTTACATTGCTTTCAACAGCTCAAAAAGTTTCATTTGTAATATACACTGATCAAAAAAATTAGAGGAGCAAATTATTTTAAAGAAATTTCAAATTATGCAAATATTTATGCTGATAACTAATGTCAAATGGAAACATCTATAGTTTAAAGCGTAACAGAAAACAGAAGAGAACTTTATATTCAAATCAACATTCATGACATCAAAAACCAGAAAAGGAATATAAGTGAAGAAATCATGATTTCGCAGAAGCTTCTTTTCTTCACTGTCTCAGTGGTGAAATTCAACCATTTGGCTTTTGTTTTGAGAAAAGGTGACTTGAAAATGTTACGACAATGTTATCTACTGGAATCTACTTGGGGTATTATCGAAAGACTTAAATTTGGCTACACTTAAAGAAGTGTAGCGGATGCTGTTGGAGTGTCAAGAAGTGTCATTTCAAGAGTGTGTAATTGGTTCCAAGAAATAGGGAATGTTAGATGTAGACCAAGACAAGAAGACAAGGTTGTCCACTTGCTTACCACAGCAAATAATGACCGATATATCCTGTTAACAGCTCATTAAGACAGAACAACTAATGCTACTCAGCTGAAAGACAATTTCTTTTAGCAACAGGTTGAAGGGTCTCAAGCCAAACAATCTGAAATAGACTTCATCAGGGTGGTTTCTATGCATATATGACGATGGTATGTATTCTATTGACAGCAAGACACCATGCGGACTGAAGAAGGTGGGCTGCTGAACATTGAGATTGGACGCAAAACGACTGGAGTCAAGTGCTGTTTGCTGATGAGTCCTGATTAAGTTTAGAGTGTAACATCAGATGTGTTTTGGTATGGAGAGAAAGGGGCACTCAAAATAACCTTATATTCATTCGAAAAAGATCACATTACAGACAAGATAGTTTGATGGTATGGGCTAGTATCTGCACAGGCAGACGTACGGACCTGTATATCATTCGGAATGGCAATTTCATGGCCCAAAGGTATGCTAATGAGATCCTGAGACCTTATATCATACCTTATGTAGCAGAAATTGGCAATTCCTTTATTTTATTGCATGATAATGGCAGATCTCTACAGTTTGTCTTGTAGAGAACTTTCTTGAAACTGAGACAGTACAGCGTATGGAATGATCAGCATGCTTTCCTCATCTAAATCTGATTGAGCATGTTTGGGACACATTCAAATGACGCGTTTCTGCAAGACCGAGGCCTCCTTTTTTTGTCCAAAACTTGAAGACCGTACAGTTGGTAACAAAAGTGTCCGAACACTAGCAAAAATTCCTATGTAAAAAAAGTACACTTCAAACGGATTTGTTAAATAAATCCTTGTCGAATCCTGTTCTTAGTCAGTGTAAGAACATGATTCGATAAGGATTTATTTAACAAAACCGTATGAAGTGTACTATTTTTACATAGGGATTTTTGCTAGTGTTCGGACACTTTTGTTACCGACGGTACTTCTTAAAGGGTGGAAGAGTATTCCTCAAAGTCTTATCGATAATCTCGTCGTATCCATGCCAAACAGGTCTACGGCAGTCTTAGCAGTTAAAGGGGACAACACGCCATATTAAACCATACTGTATCATTTCCAAACATTAAGTTTTTTTGTCATTTACATGTAGCCGAATTGTTGCCCTGAATTATCATTTCATGTTCTTTCTACCATTCCAAAGAATTAAAGTTCCCATGTAATTGTTCTTTGCTTTTTTTTTTTTCTGATTGCATTTTATTGCATGTGTGTTTCCATTTTTTGTCCATACGTAGCTATCGCACAATGGTTTCTTCACTTTTTTGCTTGCTTCCCTAATTTTTTTGAGCAGTGTATATTATATAATACATTTTTAATTATCTGTAAATAGTAACAAATCTGTGAAGTATGTATCATTGGTAAACAAATGTTGAGTTTTTAAAAACAAATGTTAATGAACTATTCAGAGGATCTCAGAATAATTTACAAGGTCAATTATTTTCATTTGTAAATGAAGAATTATAAGACAACAATCATTGTTACTTCAAATATAATAATTCTTAATATACTTAAATAAAATAAAACTAACTAATAATACAGGAGCCAGGAACTCGAATAAACAGGGCTCTATCTTACTTTAACGAATCCTTTATATACATATTCTATATACACATATTCTATGTACATATATACATTATTAAGTAGTAGTAATAAAATATAATGAAGAGAAAACATATCCTCATTCGTAACATCTTACAGTAATCACCGTACATCTTATCGCTGAAGTCAGAGTAAAAAACTAAACTTATTCTTTTTCTTTCGTAACTAGCGCATGCGCATCTCGCACATTAGCAGCTGTTCTTTTTGGAAAGTGGAAGTATTCTCCACATTTTCTCCCACCTTTTGAGTGGATATCTGAAATTATACTCAAAACATACTTAAATACATGATACTAAAACTTAGATGAAAAACAAAATAGTTACATAAATAAAATGAATAAAATTAAAAAATTAAAAATTAAAGTCACTTGGTAAATATTTAGAGTCTTAGCGGAATTTTTACAGTTCTTCCACTGCTCGTTGTTACAGGAATATTGTCATCACTTTCATTATAACTTTTGGTAGAATGGTCCAGTTCAAGTCTATATAAGCGTTGTATAGGACGTAAAAATTCGGCTTTTTCAGTTTTCACCACAGCAAGTCGTGTTATGCCATCACGTCCAGGGATCAATTTCAACACTCTGGCCACATTCCAGAAGGCACGCTTTTTGTTGTCATCCTCTAATAACACCACTTCGCCCACTTCTAGTGGCTTATCCTTGTAGTTTCTTATGGACTGTTGACGTAGATATCCTAAATATTCCGTGCGAAATCGTACTCTGAGGTTCTCTCTCATTTTCTGTAGGTACTTAGCTCGCTTACTGAGCTTCTTTTTGTCCAAAATGTCAATGTCAGACACACCAGAATGGGGAATTTCGTGCAGAAACATCTCGGGAGTTAAAGGGGATAAATCGTTCACATCTTCGGACACGTAAGTAAGTGGTCTACTATTAATTATCTTTTCACAATCGCACAAAATGGTTTGCAGCTCTTCATAACCAAGTGTAGCACGCCCCAAAATTTTTCTTAAGATTTGTTTAACCATTTGAATGAGGCGCTCCCACCAACCTCCCCACCACGGGGCGGTCGGAGGGTTAAATTTCCACTGAATTTTTTGTTCCGCAACTTTGGAGGTAATACTCTCCCAGTCTAGTTCATGTAAAAGCTTCTCTGCTCCCCTAAAGTTCGTACCGTTGTCTGAATATATAATTGATGGTCTTCCACGTCGTGAAATGAAACGCCTTAATGATTGCAAAAAAACCTCGGTTGTTAAAGATGTGATCAATTCTGAATGAATTGCTCTATAGACGGCACAGGTAAACAGTACAATATAAGATTTTTGACCTCCTTTCAAATAAAGTGGTCCAGCTAGATCGATGCCTACAATTTCAAAAATAGCTGCATCATTTACTCGTTCCTTTGGCAAAGGACCTGGTAGAACATCAGAATGTTTGACTTTAAATCTTTGGCATTTAACGCACTTTCGTATACAGTTTCGTATAGTCTTACGAGCTCTAATAATCCAGTATTTTTCTCTCAAGTATGACATCATCAAATTAACACCAGCGTGTAATAATTCGTTGTGAGTATGCATTATTAACAGTCGAACCACTGGATGATCGGACGGTAAAATCACAGGAAATTTAAAACTGTTAGTGTCATTTCTACAAGAAATATTTGTTTTTGCTCTAATTAAACCATCACTGTCAATCATCGGTCTAAGGTTTTGAAGTTTGTCGTAATTTGTGTTATTAAATGAATCCTTTTGCACCAATTTCAGAAGAGCGATTTCAGCTCTTTCAAGTTCGGAAGTTGACAAAGTTTTTGAGGATTCACTGGGAAATTTTCTTAGCTTAAAATAAAATCTGTAGATAAACGCTATCATCCGAATAATTTTTCTTATAGATGAAAAATACTTGTAATACCAGTCGCTGTTATGGTCGGTTTGGCTTAAGGCAGTAATTACAGTTTTTCGTATTTCTGAGCCAACCAAATCCTCATCCGGAGATTCCTCTGAATTTGGCCAACTCTCCTCGTTATTGCGTAACCACTCGGGTCCCTCCCACCATCGTAGTTGTGACAATTTTTCGGCTGAACATCCTCTAGAAGCTATATCGGCAGGGTTAAGAGCACCCGGAACGTGGCGCCACACGGTGGGAGATGTCAAGGAAACTATTTCACGTACACGATTTTGGACAAAAGTCCCCCAATTTTGATTTCTTTGGATCCAACATAACGAAGTAGTAGAATCCGTCCAACAATGAATATCAACACTGGGAAATTGCATATCTTCTACCACAGACGAAAGCAACCGAGCGCCGATCAAGCGAGCAAGGAGCTCTAACCGCGGTATAGTTAGAACCTTTAGAGGCGCTACCCTACTTCTAGCATGTATTAAATTGACGGTCACGTGATCACCTCGACAGACTCTTAAAAACACACATGCCGCGTAACACTTTTGACTCGCGTCACAAAATACATGCAAACTTAATGAATCGTCTGGGGAAATATTAAGCCATCTTGGTATCCTTATTTTTGATATTAAATTTAGTTGTTGGATCCATGCTGTAAATTTTCGTATTAAATTATCCGGATGAATTTCATCCCACTTAAGTTTTAAATTCCATGTTTCCTGCAAAATTAATTTCGGAATTAACGTCACAGGTGCCGTAAATCCAATTGGATCAAATACTTGATGAGCAATGGCTAAAATTAACCTTTTCGTAATTAGTTTATCGGGCTCATCAATTGACGGCACTTTGCAGGATAAAGTATCACTGTCTGTATACCACGTAAGACCCAAGACGGAGATGTTTTCTTCAGTGATTGATTCATTGTCTGGAGTGACACTATGCAAATTAGATTTCCACCCTCTTAAATTAAAATTTCCTGTAGACATTATTATTTGTGACTCCAATATAAACTTTTTCATTTCTAACTCAGAATTCAAACTAGTTACGCAATTATCGACATAAAATGATGTCTTAAGAATTTCTGCAGTATTGCTTAAATTTTCGGGTACTTTACTTAAATGATACTGTAAGGTAGCGGCTAATAAATAGGGACTACATGTTAAACCAAAAACAACCCTTTGATGCCGATACTCCTCAATTTGTTCCGAATTATCTCTACCAAACCACAGAAAACGTAAAAAGTCGCGATCCTTTTCTCTTATTGAAATCTGTAAGAAAGCTTTTTCTATATCTGACGTAACACCCACGTAGCTTTTACGAAATCGATTTAGTATTGTTGGAATAATTTCTATTAAATTAGGTCCCGTAGATAAACAATCATTCAATGAAGGAAAACCCTGAGAATGTGAACTCGCATTAAACACTGGCCGTAAACTCGTAGTACTACCCTCTTTTATTATGGGTCTATGCGGTAAATAATGTACCTGTTCTGATTTAGTCTCTGTCACTTTTTCTATTATGCCAAGTGATAACCAATTATCAAAAACCCCATAGTAATCCTCTAATTTGCCGGCATTAACTAATTTTCTTTTCGTACTAAACAGACTTTTTCCAGCAAGTTTTTTATTGTCAGGTAAGGCAGAATTATCCGTTACCCATGGTAAAGCTACCTCGTATCTGCCGTCGGAATTTACCCGAAGAGTCTCCTTAAAATACTTGTTAGTCTCTTCTTCTAACTCCTGCTTAGTTTTACGGTGTGCAGGATCTGTAATTCCCAATACGTCTAATTTCCACAGATCGCTTACACACTGGTTCTTAACCAAAAGAGAAGAGATAACGAGAGAATGATTACTAGGTGTATTGCTCTTTGTGCCAAAAAATTTTCCTAGAACAGTCCATCCCAATTTAGTATGTATAGCGGTTAAATTTGATTTAAGGGGTACTATTTTTCCCGTTAACAATTTACCCATAATATCAGCCCCGATTAACAATTTTATTTCCTTATCCACTTTGTATTTATTTTCTAAGTCCGTAAGCTGTATACGATATTTCTTAAGTTCATTTAACCACGGACCAGATGGGATTTGGCCAAGCTCAGAACAAATACGTTTTTCCGCCAATGCGTCAAATTTACATTTATAACTTCTGTTCATATTACTTAATTCAATTACATAATTTTTATAAACATTTTCATTCGTTTCGATACCTCCAAAAAGTGATTGACGCAAGTTTATTTCATTGCTAGAGACATACTTCATTTCTTCAATTGTATCACTACATATATAGCTTTTCATGCTTCCAGAGTCCAAGACTGCCCTTACAAGCATTTCTTTATTATTATTGTGCAGTCTAACGATTAACGTTTGCAGAAATACATCAGAGAGCTGTACATGATTATTTAATGTACTTATTTTTATTTCTTCATTAATCTTATTTGAAATATCTGATTTGTTTGAGGGTAAATCCGGGCATATTATAGCGTAGTGTCGTCTTTTACAAATAAGACATCTATGCCCTGATCTACATTGGTTTGCTCTGTGATTTTTCTTCAGACAAACAAAACAAACCCTTTTTTCTTTCAGTATATTCTTTTTATCTTCCAAATTTAACTTAGAGACCTCATTACAACTCTCCGATGCATGTGATTTATTGCAAAAAACACACACTATATCAACCTTTCTAAATTTTGAATTAATTTCCTTATTATTTTCATTAGTGTTCATCAATTTACACGCTGTAGGGAGTGTCTTAGACTCGGGAATTTTTTTCTGTTTTTCTTTTACATTTGGATTTTGTGAAGACAGTTCTTGTATTTGTATCGCCGTTTCACGACACTCAATTTCAGCTTTTAAAAAGTCTAATAATTCATCAATGTCAAAATTTTCAAGGTTCTGTCTTTTTCTTTGATAATTTAAATTTAAATCAGTGGGAATCAATTTGAGTAAAATTGGTGTCAGCAGAGTGCCGTATGTTCCTGATGTCACATTTAGGCATTTTAAATTTCTTATTTGAATCGTAATGTTATCGTAGAGCTTGCGCAGCGCATCTGTGTTATTTGAATTTTTCACTGGATCTAAATTCAATAACTTTCCAATGTGTGCATTAATTATTAGGTCATTACGACCAAATCTTGTTTTTAACGCTTTAACTGCAGATTGATAGTTCTCACTGGATAACGAAAAGCCTCTAATGGCATCAGCCGCAGATCCTATTAACAGAGAATGCAAGTAATTAAACTTATCTATGTCTGTTAAATCAGTATTATTATGAATTGCATTCTCGTATTGGCTCCAAAATGAGAGCCAGTTAGCGGGATTCCCGCCAAATTCTTCAATCACTAGACGAGGGAGTTTTATTCTAGAATGTGAACAAGAAATTAAAGATGATTGTTCACTTATGATATCATCCTTTTTAGTGTTTGTATTTTCGAGGTTTTCCTTACTTTTTAAAACCGAAGTAATTTTTGATTTAACAGAAATAATTTTTTCTGCATAAGTTTCTGCTGTTTCAAATTCGGATTCTAAATCGTCTTCCTTTTTCATAAGATTTTGAATCTCTTCATCGAGATTCCTTAAATTTTCGTATTTTACTGTTAATTGATCTAAATTTTCTTTCAGAACAGATGTTTCGATTACATCTGCTTCTATGTACTGCTCGCAATTAGTAATTAATTTCGTAGTGGAACTTCTAATTACTGTTCTTTTTCTTTTAATTTTTTCTAAGTCTGCCATGTTTAAAACTCTTATTAACAATTTTTAATAAAATACAAAATTTTATTACACTTATTCTTATTGTTCTTAAATCTGAAATCAAATGAACTCTTTTTTTTTTTTTTTTTTTTTTATTACCTTCACGTAATATTCACAATAATAATAATAATCTTATCTTATAATATAATTCACTCAATAAATTACGTATATATATTAAATTTTCTCATTGAGAACATGACTTGGCACCCTACATTTGGGTGCTACGTATTATTGCTATAATATTTCATTCTTATTTATTCTCAAATTATTGAAAATATACTTTATTCGTAAATATATGAAATATATATATATATTTTATTCAGTGTCTTAATAAAGGGGAGAGAGAGCTTACCTGATAATCGTATTCAGCTCCGTGACAAAACAGAACTTGAAACTTGATTCCAAAACTTCTGTTCTGATCTGTTGATTTAGACGTAATTATTTTTTTTTTCTTTCTTTAATCTTATAAACAACTTAAGAGCCCTTTTAAAATCGTATATTTTACGAATCCTGGCTGGCTGGCTCGCCAAAAATGTTACTTCAAATATAATAATTCTTAATATACTTAAATAAAATAAAACTAACTAATAATACAGGAGCCAGGAACTCGAATAAACAGGGCTCTATCTTACTTTAACGAATCCTTTATATACGTATTCTATATACACATATTCTATGTACATATATACATTATTAAGTAGTAGTAATAAAATATAATGAAGAGAAAACATATCCTCATTCGTAACATTTTACAGTAATCACCGTACATCTTATCGCTGAAGTCAGAGTAAAAAACTAAACTTATTCTTTTTCTTTCGTAACTAGCGCATGCGCATCTCGCACATTAGCAGCTGTTCTTTTTGGAAAGTGGAAGTATTCTCCACAATCATATTAAAAATTAAGGAATAAATTCAAATGCTCCTACGAGGTCCAGTAACTTAAGTTTTTAGAATCTGGCAACAAAAGAAAAAAAAAACTGCTTTCAATGCAAATGATTTTTATCAAAATTCAAATAGTTATGTGATCATCTGCCTTTACAGAATGTCAAATTCTATTTACTGTGATTTTTTGAAAATCAGAAGTGTTGATTAATTGTGGAGTTATGTCAAAGGGACTTCATAACAATGATTTTTTATAATTTTCGACAAGGTTTGACACAGAAACCGTGTAGTGATGGAATGAAATTGACATTTGGTAAAGAAGCACCATCTGTGGATTTACAACTGGCTTAAAAAATTCCCCCGCAATCATAAGAATCTCGGTGGCAATGTTTGGGGGGAGGGGTGTTTTGACCAAAAAGTGCTGTGCCTCCTAAACACATTGATGCTGTAGGAAAATTAAATGCTTCTGATCACCGTGTGACATATAATGAAGTAGTAGCCTCTTTCAAGGATCTGCATGCATTCAATTTTTCATGATTGTTTAAAAGTGAAAAAGATGTGTTCTTGATGGATCCCACACAATTTATCTCAAGTTGGAAAGGATGCTTGTGTAAAATGGTGCCAGGAAAATCTAAAAAAAAGTTCACTTAAATTGAATGCTTCAGAATGTATGTCACATCATGTGATAAAACCAGAATGTATTCTTATAAATCTGAAATAAAACAACAGTTGGCTGTAGGTGTTTTCAAATGACCCTAGATTGACAAAAGTTGTTCATTCAAGGAGTGCTCCTAAAAAATGATTGCTGCTTTTTTCAGTAAATTTGGCTATATTGCAACCATTTATTTGGAAGATCAAAGAACCATCAATGCTCTTTGGTATATCACAATTTGTTTGCTGGAAGTATTTAAAGATCTAAGAAAAAAAATTCAAAATGTTGCCTCACTCAATACCAAAGCAGGACAATGTCAGCTCACACACTGCTTTGCTAACTATGGATTATTTGAAGCATGAAAAAAAATCTAATTTATGACTTATTACCCATATTCTCCAGACTTAGCACTTAATGATTACTTTTTATTTCTGTTTATAAAAATAAAATGTGTTATGAATAATTTAACAACTCCGTATAGAAGCCTTTGAAGCTTACAGAATGCCGTGTTTATGTTATACCAGTTTCAGAGTGGCATAAATGTTTTGAAAATTGGTTTATTCAAATGCAAAATTGTATCAATGCTTCAGGAGAGTATTTTGAGAAACAAGAAAACATATATTCTTAGTAAGAAGTCTTGTACAGTATAGGACCCATTATCTGGAATTCCAAAATCCGGAAGACCCAAAATCCAGAATCATTTAGATTTTTTTTTTTTTTTTTTTTTTATGATTAAATACATTTTATATCTAAAATCAGAAAAAAAAAATCACCCTAAAGTGAATTATTGTGTGTTTTATTAGGTAATTTAGAAATTAAAGCAGAACTTCTTTTTTTTTCAGATGGTCAGGGATGTTTCTGTTCCAAGAAAACCCTGGAATTCACAGAAAGCCACATAAAAAAAATTCTAATTTATTTGATGATAGATTTCTGGTGATTTTTAACTTCTTATTAAGACCTTTAAAAAAAAAAAAAAAAAGGAAGAAATTTAAGAAAAATCTTTTTTTTTTTTTTTTAGCATTCTGCTCTTATGATTGAGACAGTATTCATGCTTAGCAGCATTGATAAAAAAGCAACCATGCAGCTCATAGCAAGTGGCAGTAATGTACATGTTTGTATATATACACGCATTATAGTTATTTTTTTACTTCCTGCTAAATTTAATAGAAGAAAGTATCAGATTTGTAAAATATCTTAACTGTGATTTATTTGCATGTTTTAAGAGCTCTGGAATATAATTCGAATATTTTTTTAAATGTCTGTGTATGAAATAGTTGCTCCTAGAAGTAAATTAGTACCTGTCAATTACTGAGTTATGTTTTATAATTAAGGGAAAGTAATAATGGGGAAAGGATCCAAAATCCAGAAAATTCCAACATCCGGAATACTTCTGGTCCTGTGGGTTCCGGATAATGGGTCCTATACTGTATTACTTTCTAAAAACTTATGCACTATGCCTCGTATTTAAACTTTATATCTTTTTAAAAGCATACAATCATAATTGAAGCAGCGTCTATGTTAGAGATTTTCTAAACTACACTTTGAAATTCAAATATTGCTCTGATTAGGGTGACCACTGGTTAGGAAGAGTCAGGAAATTTAAGTGAGTCTGGAATAGTCAGGGAATTTCATGTAAAGTCAAAGAATTGCGACTAATTTTGTGGAAATAAGCCATATTTGAAAGCTTCTTATTGTAAATTGCTAAATTGTTGGCTAATTTTGTGAAATTTTTGTGTAGCACTGTAACATTGTAAGTCAGAGAAAATGATGGAAAAGTAGTCAGGGAATTTGAAAAAGTTCTAATGTTAGCTACCCTGTCTGATTGTTCTTAAGTGGACTCTACTTATCGTCACTGGCATCGAAAATCCATGTCATTTTATGGGGAAAATTTGTTATGAAAATTACTACTATCAGACTTGGATTATGACAGCATGTGACTCTGGGACATGAGATTTTTGGAACCCCCCTCTTATCCATCATACATTATATCAGGGGTGGCGTCAGAAGGGGGGCCGGGGGGGCACAGGCCCCCCCGTCGGGGAGTTCGTGCCCCCCCGTCGGGGCAGATTTCCAAAATCTGTCGGGGAAAAAATACCGTTTTTTTCCCCTTTGTTCAGCAACAAAATATTTTGTTTCCTTTTCATCATTCGGAGTTTGTCTTTCTAGAGAAGTTTTTTTTTTTTTTTTTTTCCCAGTAAAACTAATGGCATGCAACTGTGATGGCTTTGCTAGGATTGATATACTATGTATTCCTCTTCTATGTCAGTTGGTGGGAACAACAACAGGATAAAGAAAGCGGCGAGTATTATTACTACAAGGATTGACCCATTCCTTATCTATTCCTTATCTTCTAAAATCACACTTGCGATGCTTCTGTGAAGAAGTCGTTTTTTATTGCCTATTATCCAGCTCTTTTTGAAATGGACAAAAAGCATGTAGGCTACGTATGTTTCCATTTCTGTGAACAGCAACTAGACCACACACACACACACACGTTTTTTTTTTTTTTTTTTTTCTTCCCTGGAAATTTTTAAGAATAAGATATCTCTTTAAATAGTACATCGGAAAAAAGGTACATTTTAATCCCCCCCCCCCCCCCCCCCCCCCCCGTTAATAAGACAAAAAAGAACGAAATTTCATTCAAATAGATCACGAAAATATAATTTACATATTGATTTAAGTCACATTTCCTTTAATTCTACTAATTCTTATTCAGGATACTGTTTTCAAATATTGTGTGTCTATGTCGGCTGTAGCTTTAGGGAGGATGATACATCCAAAGAAAATATCTAAAAAATAAGATGAAAATTTGTCGCTTTTGCTTTGGAACTTAAAGACAGCTTTAACAATGAGAAATGAAATAAGTAAAATAATTGAGACCTCTTAATAAGATTTGTTTTTTGCATTCTATTTCTAAAGAGAAAATTCTTTTAACTATTTGTGAAATTTTATAACGATAATTTGTTTAATATCTGTCAAATTGAAAGCATTAAAATATTTCCGTGTAATTAAGAGTCGTTTTAATAATTATATTAAATTAAAATTGTTATATTTATTTTACATCGCTACAGTCTGCATCACCAACAAATTAAAAATGTATTTCTCTTTTTAAAATTTACTTTTAATTATTTTTTGCTAGAGAGTCAGGGAACAAAAGGGAAGAAAAAAAAGGCAATCGGGGAACAATACAACTTTTACCGATTTTTAATGCTTGTTTGTATGAAAATCAAAAATTTCGGAAACAGTAAAGAATGTTCTTGCTCTATTTTATCAATTCAGCAGCTCATGAATGTTTATATTTTATTATCTTCAAAAGTCATATTGCAATTTTTCATTCAGCATTTTTTTTTTTTTTTTTTTTTTTTTTTCATAACAAAAATATTATCCCCTCCGTGGAAGATCAAAATTGTGATGGCATGTTTCCGGGCTATCCTTAGGGATAGGGTACATCCCAGACCGTCGCCAATTGTCTATTGAGCAGCACTAGTGCAACGTTAAAACCCAACCAACTATAAAATACATTAATAATTATGAAATAATTCAGCCAACGACTGAAACATCTGTCGGTTCAATTTATAAATGTGAGAATAGTGAAAAACTACCTCAGAACTTGTAGTGCAGAAAGCAGGTTGCAAAATTTGATGATTTTAGGGCTTCACAGTGCAAGATCAAAGAAATTAGATTTAGAAAGAATAGTAACAATATTTGATAAAACCTATCCCAAAAGCCGAATTCAGTTATAATAATACGTAAATGGATTTTATTCTTGTAATTTTAAATTTAAATTTAATGTGTATGCAGGAGATTCCCAGAAATCCACACAAATTGGAAAAAAATTATGTGTATTTTGAAATTTTGTGAAAATTAGCATTTATGAAACGAGATTTTGATACTGTAATGCATAAAAAATGACGAAAAATACAAATAAGTATGTTTGGAAAATAATTAACATAATTAAAAAATTAAAGAAAAGATTAAAGAGAATAAGCAACTTAGTAAAAAATATGCATATAATGAAGTTTAATTTAATTTTTTCTTGAATTAAGAACTTAAAATTTATCTAATAAAGTAAGATACAAAATTTTACACAACATGTAATACAATATAAGCTTCTACTACAAGTATATTACCTTTTATTACTTTTTTTTTTTTTTAATACAGTCAAAAATAGCTTTTTATTTTATTTATTTATTGTTATTTATGAACAATTATTATTTCTTGTTTATAGCATTAATGCATTTAAAATTTATCATCAACAGAAAGTAATCTGCATAAAATTGACTTTCTGTGTTATTTCTGATGAATCATTGTTAGTATCAGTGCTATCTTGAACTTTTCATATTAAAAATTTTACTGTCAGTTTGATAGTTACATTGGTTACAACATGCGGATTTCTGGAAGTCTACTGCATTTGTTCATGAAGTATTTTTATTTAACATTATGAAGATTAAATAACGTAATTTTAATATTGATGTTGTATGATTATGAGAAAATTATACCTTAAGTGCATATTTAAATCAGCATATTGTAAGTAAAATTTGAACATTTAAGAGAAATGTAATATGTATATACTTGGTTACAAATGAAATGTATTCCATGTTAAGAAGAAAGTTTTATCTGACATATGTTGGATGTCTTTGACTCTATTTATTTTTTCACAACTATGCTCATGCTCTAATATGCATGATTTACTTTTTTTTTAAATATACATATTACATATATATTATTTTAGGAAGGTAGGGAATAGCTCGATACATTGACGAGATGACACGGCGTTTAAGTGAAAAGCTAACTTTATAAAAACAATCTACCTTGAATTTAATACTCTAATTTTTCCATAAAATCTCTAATTTTCAGCTGGAAGAACACTAGCTCATAAATTATGAAATGTGAATGTGGCACTGGTGATGAATTTAATTAAATATAATTTTTCTTTAAAAACTCCAATTTTCAACTGAATTTAGAAGTTTTTTTACTGTGAAATCATAATCATTATTTTTAATTTTTGACAAAACCAATTAAAAATTTCTTTTTTGTTAAAAACGGTACATTTCTATAATATGATAATAATATAACGTGATTTATCATCTAACATGAATTGGAAGTTAAAAGGCTGGCAGCTTGTAAAATTAATTTAAAATGTCAATGTAAAGTGGCTTGAAAGGAAAAAAAAATCACATTTTAAATTATTTTAAAAATATCTTAAAACTCAATAATTTTGAAATGAATTGAAAAAAGTTTGACAGTGAACTCATATCATTTTTAACCAATTTTTAACTCTTGCCAAAATCAGTTTACAATTCAAGATTTTTAAAATACTTGTTATTCAGCTTCAATAAAAAAAAAAAATAAAATACGGGATTTATAATCTAACATGATTTAAATTCGGAAGATTGCAAGCTCGCATGTCTTAGCCGAATAATATGAAAAAAAGGAATACTGCTATAGCACGCAGATATTAAAATCTTAATGCAAAGTGACCTGAAAAATTAGATTTTAATCAATTAATTAAAAAAAAATCTATCAAACAGAATTTTACTAAGAACCATCCCGATTAAATCAGCCTTTTATTATTATTTTTTTTTAATAAGGGAAAAATTGCATTAAAGACGGCCTATTCGTTTGGACGTTACAGTGCCTCAAACACACAAAGTCTTCAAACTTATCATAACCCCCTCCTCTTTCTTATCTTAGTCGGTGTTAAAAAATAATACGGAAGCACTTAAAAAAAAAACAGACAAACAAACAAAAAGAAAAGTACCATTGTATATTTGACATAGCGGATAGACACTGACAGGAAGGAGCATGGTGTTAAATATGCCTGTAAAAATGTTTCTACATATAGTGCCCCCCTGTCGGGGAACCGGTGCCCCCCCGTCGGGGAATTTCTGACGCCACCACTGCATTATATAATGCTCATCTGCATAATTCAAGTACTAAAATTGAACTCTTTCATTGTCCAAAAAGAGTATATATTACCACAACATTTTATTTGTCCCTTGCAATTTTGTTTATAGTAGGAATATAGGACTGAAAATATTACACTTCTTACTCTGAAAGTAAACAATGTACAATGAGCACTCAACATATAATACTTATATATTGTCTGGTTAATTGTTAAACCCACAATGATGTGTGGTGCATAAAGTCCACTGATTGTTGCTGTTATTTTTTATTATTTTTTACTTTATCATCAGTAATGCCACTCGTTTGAATATGTTGTGGTTTGTTCCTGAATATGTGCATTATAATGGCATCTCATAGTTGATCCATAATTGTAATTGGTATCAACTAGCTTTTAATTCTAAAAATGTATATATTTTAAGAAATTTGAAGAACGTCTCAGAAAAATTTATTAACCTGTACTTTTATTATAATATGCAAATTATTTTTATTTCAGGTACTTTTACACAGAATTATAAAATTACTATTGGTGTTGATTTTGCTTTAAAATCCTTGCAGTGGGATGAAAATACTTTGATAACTTTACAATTATGGTAAGATGCATATGTTCATTCATATTTGCATTTTAAATTTCATTTATTTTACCTTTAATCAGGATTGGGAAAAAAACCAGCCCAGTGGTTTTTTTTTTTTTTTTTTAAAGTTTTATTAGGGTTCTTTCGAAGTTTTGTCAGGTTTTGAGGAATATTTTCTTTCTTTCTTTTTTTTCTTTGTAACATGAAGTATATTATTAATAAGGCAATTTAAAAAATCAAATGTTAATTATTCATCATATTCAAAAAAAAAAAAAAAAAAAAATCTGAAATCCTTCCTTGCTTAATAAGTTATAATGAAATTAAAAAAAAAAATAAATAATTGTGCAAATATTCTAAAATTATATTTGCCAATCCTTTACAGCAAAAAACTGGATTTAAATAATTATTTAGTGTTGCTTTATTAAATTTTTCATATTCATTAGACTTCCATCGAATGTTCTGAATTATTGACATTCTACTAATTATTAGTATTTAATTGTTAAAGATTTCAGTTAGTTTTTATTTTTATTTATTTATATTTTACAAAATTCTTTGAGACCCACAATTTTTTTACATTGACAAACAATTCTATTTTTTCTTACTTTTATCTCTATGTATTAAAAAAAGTTACTGTTGCTGGCGTCAAATTTTTTTGTCTGCGACTGCATGTCCTCACAGAGGGTAAAGTCTTCCATGTCATGTGAGGTATCAGTGTGTGCCAAATACTCCAAGGATGACATTTCAGTTAGAAATTTCTGTCATCTTAATTAACAAAGTTATTAATTAAAAACAAAGGAATAATAAAGGTACTCTATTTGCCATTTTGCAAAAAAATTCCTTCAAATCATTGTTCTTTCAGTCTTGTGACATCATTTTCTACAAGAAAATTAAAATGTGATCAATGGTGTAAAAAAACAAAAATAATGTCAATATTGCTATTAGTAACAAAGAAATTTGTCGTCTGCAAATAAATAATAAAAAGCGTTATCTTAGATATTTTCAATGAAAAAATTACTTCAAAATTATAATTTGTCATCTACAGATTTTTTTTTTTTTTTCCCCTACTTTTAAAAAATCAGTTTTCTTACTAGCAATTTCTTATGTTTACAATTTTTTTTATATATTCTTTTTCTTGCAAATAATAAAATAATGTTGTGTCTGTATAATTGATTGCATTTCTTTTTGTCTTTAAAGTGTATCTTTTTTATTTTAAAACGTATTTTAAAATACTTTGGATATATTTTGGCATAAAAATATTTTACAATCAAAGTCAACTTATTTATAAACAGGGGTGTTTGTGTTCAGGGTTTACCCCTGATTTCAGGGTTTTTACTCTAACCCATCTGTATTTTTATATTTCCTATAAAGATATTTTTTGTTTTCATTGGTTGTTCATTTGTGATCCATGTGATGTGTGAATGAAATGTAAAAAGACTAAGGGCTTCTGGCCTACATAGTTTGAGTATTATTTGATAATTTGGGTTTTTTCTATTTTGTGGTTGTAATTTTCAGGGTTTTTACCTTTGAGTCACAATCACCCCTGTTTATAAATGACTGTATCTTCTAATTTAGCATTAATAATTTTTTTTAACATTACAAAATTAGACATTTCTATGCTAAATTTCCTATTTCTAATTATGGTAAGAAAAAGATTCATTGCTTAAAATTCTTATAAACAATTGAGTAAATTTTATCCTTCTTTATTTTAAGAAGTAGGTAGGAGAGAATTAAAAATTGAAGTTATAGGAGATTTTTCCAAATTATAATAATATTTTTAGATATTTTTGAATGTATAAAATTATTATCTTACATTAAAAATATATTGAGTATTATATACTGCCCTAAATTAACTAAAAAATTCAATTGTAAAAAGTATAGGTATTAGATTATTTATTTATTTATTTATTTATTTTTTAAATAAGCAATAGTATGCATTATAATTTTCTTTACACTTATATGTTTTTTATAAGTGAGATAAAAATACAGTTTTAAATAAAAATTTTGGAAAAAAATTTTTTTTTTTTTCCTCCTTGGGTTTTTTTAGGTTTGGTAGAATCAAGCCAACATTGCTTTTAATAATTAATACAAGAGTAATTATAATGAGAAATTTTATAATTCTGTATATTTTTCTAAAGTACCCACCTTCATTTTGTTAAAAAAAAAAAAAAAAAAAAAATCTCAATTTAATTATATTTTGAAAAGCACTCTAATATTGTATTTGTTAAATTTACAAATTCAAAAGCTTATTTGTAAAGAACCTCAGTGATTAAACAGGTACATTTTAAGGAGTAGTTTTATTTTTAACTTTCATTTGAAGAAATGATATGATATCAATAGATCAGTTCCCTTCTCAAATTACATTAAATTTTAAAAACAGATAATTCAAAACAGATAGTTCAAATTCGTTTAAGCTCCAATTTTATTTTAATGTTAAACATGGTGCATCGCACGAGTAAACAAATTATATTCGAGCATGCATAGTTTCAGCTTGAGTAATTCTTCATCGCCAACACCAAATGGCCTTGTCATTGATCATTGACATAACCCATAGCTCCATTGTAATAAATATGCTTACTAGTGCTTGCTTTGTTCTAACCCTAAAAGTTTCTGAAAATAAAGTATTTTTCAAAACTTTAATACTTATACAGGATAACGAGTTAGTTTATTAGATGACTAGACAATTTTGAATCCCATTCAATTTAACTTTTTGTGAGATTTTTCCATCATTTGCATTTTTCTTTTTTTTTTAAACTTTATATATACAGTGAAACCCCAATCTATCATTCCTGCATCCATCGTTTTCCCGCATTGATTGTTTTATTCCTGTGGTTCCTGCACAAACTGTATTTAAAATATGTTAACAGAACCTGCATGTATCGTTCTTCAAAAAGTCATTTTCCCACATTAATCATAGTAAAGTTTTCTTCTGACCGAAATGAATTTGGAAATCAAGCGATTCCATATGGCATACAAACTTGAATTAATTCTTTGAACCTGAAATAACTCTTTTTCCCTATTTCCATGGAGGATCAAATTTGTGATGCCATGTCTCCGGACCATCTATTCATTTTGTAATTTCAGCATGACAGGAAGTAACCTCTCCAGTAATCCAGAAAATTGTTTCGTGAAATGCGGTTACATGCGAAATACCAAACAGAAGGGCAAGAAAACGATGGTGCTATAATGCAGAATTAAGATTGGTTGTGTGTAACAGAGGATGCGTCTGGTACAAAATTGAGTCATAACATTTGAATTAATCAAGACATTATGACATGCGGCATCCTAAAGCATAGAAGAAACGTGTGATTTCAAAAAATGAAAATAATGGCGAAGAAACAGAGTATAATTTTTAAGCTGCTGACACAATTATGGCGTTTGAAAATGCACGAACTTTTATACAGACACATGAAATTACAGAAAAAGGACCAGAAAAATATTGTAAATCTGAAAGAATTCCTGTATAATTTATAAAAAAAGCAAAAAACCTAACATAAAATTAATGATTTAAAAAAATAAATTTTACTTAATGCTCTACAACATTAATTTATTTCTTTGACAGTTTGGAAAGTAACAAATTAGTTTTTATTAGTAGGATACTGTATACATTGTGTTGTGTATTAATTCATAAGCATTGTTTTCTTCGTTTGACTTTAACCCACATTCGGCGTTTTCCCGCTTTCATGTTTTTTTTTTTTTTCCCCCACCAACCCCGTGAAAAACGATGGATCGAGGTTCTACTTTACCAGGTGTTGTCTTCACTTTTCTTTTCTTTTTTTAATGTAAATCTTCTATAAGACAGAAAATAATTTAAGTCCCCTTGGAGTTTTGTTTCCTCTGAATCTGTATGAACCATATTTTTATAGCTACCAGATATTTTTTTTTTCTTTTATGCATTCAGGTAAATAGCAGATTTGGAGATGAATTTATTTATTTATTATATTTTTTTTTCTAAATTTAGACTTGATTTTACTAAAATTCTTTGATAATTTCAAGTTGTTTGCAAATCAAAATTTTTAACTTTTTAAGCTTAATAATCTGTATTTATTTTTAGGGATATTGCTGGGCATGAAAGATTTGGATACATGACTGGAACATATTATCGGCATTCGTATGTTTCTTTTCCTTTCTTTTTCCTCACATACAAATCTATAAGATATTTATTATTATGTATTTGATGTATTTGATGTATTCTTTTATTTACAGGCAGGCAGCAATAATTGTTTTTGACCTAATAAGGTAATAAATTTTTAAAGCTTAATGATTCTTTTTAAATTCCATATGTTTTATTAATAAGAAAGGTTTTTCAAATTACCTAATTATTGAAAAGAACATTATTTTTAAGTAGAAAAATCCAGCAGTTTTACTTCTATTATTGTTCTAAAATTTAAAGTTTCTATCAATATATTAAATCTGAAATTACATTGTACAATACAATTTTTAATGTTTTAAAAAGTAACCCCTACCCCACTTCTTGATATATTTTAATCAGGCCACAATAAATTTTGAAAATAAGTAATAGCCAGCAAAATTATTTGTTATCTAATAGGGGGAAGTTATTCTGAATGGGTAATTTAAAATAAAGGTTGGATTTTAAGAGAAATGAAATTTCTTGTGATAAAGGAAAAGATGGCAATAATAATAAATAGCATGGCTTTATTAACCGTTAAATTATCTTATATTCTATGTTTTTCTATGAAGATGATTATTTCTTAAATTGTTAAACCCATTTAATCAAAAAGCAAAGCATGTGCTTCAGGTTTTCCTAAATTAATTTGCAATATAAACTATAAAGTAGTAATGTATGTCTGCTGCACATGCATATAAAACCGAAGTAGTACATTTTTGTCCTGCTAACTTTTTGTGATCATTTAAACATATATAATTTTTTTTTATGTGATTATGTTGACATTTGAGGAATAAAATTATCTTAGAATATATTTAATTAATGAATATGTAAAATTTCAAAATTCTAATTGATCCCCAGCCATTAAGAAGATCTTAAATCATTTCAGTCTCGCTAATTTTTTATGGTCATTTAAGTACTTTTCAACTTTATAAATGTGATTGTGGTCCTTTTTGAATTAAGATTTTTTTTTTTCATTTTGTTTAAACTTCACATACTTTGATTGTGATTCTTACTTTTATTAATAGAATCAAAACTGTTGTGGATGAAAAAAGTATTGTTAGTAGAGTCAATAATACATTCTTATTATGGAAGATTTTCCCATTTAAATGTGCATTGATAAACTCTAAATTTGTAAAAATTTATAAAATACAGAAAAATTAAAATAATCTTAGACTTTTTATTGTAAATTTGCACATGTGAACAAAATGCTGTTGCTTTCATAGAATCACCATTTCTTTGTGCCTTCCTTGGTATTCCATACTTATCAAATCCAAACCTCTTCTCATGAAATAAGAATTTGAAGTATGAAAAAAAATCTTCTCCCTCCCCTCCTTTTTTTTTGTGTGCGTGTGTATCATACAGTTTATTACCCATGATAACGTGACCAAAATGACGGACCAGACTAATCAACATTACCTGTAGGAAAATTTATTTAAGTTCTAATTATTATATAATTTCTGTTATTTTAATACTATCTATTAATTAAATGGTCTATCTTTTAATTAACCACTGTTTGATTAACTTCCACAATTTAAGTCTTAATTATTATGTAATTTCTGTTATTTTAATGCTACCTGTTAATTAAGTTGACCACAATTTGTTAAGTTCTGATTATCATATAATTTCTGTTATTTTAATACTACCTGTTAAGTAAATTGACCATCTTTTAATTGATATCAATTTGATTAAATATAATAGAAATTTTTATTACTAAAATATATTTTTTTAAAAATTCCCAAGGATTTTTTTTTTTTTTTTTTTTAAGATTAATTTGTTTGTAGAGGTTGTAAAAAAAAAAAAAAAAAAAAAAAAAAAACTTTTCAAATCTTGACTTATTCTTCTCTTCACTGCTGTTTATATTTTGTAGAGATTCTTTTAAGTATGTGCCAGATATTTTTTATGCATTGTGTTGATATATATATAGATATATATATATTTTTTTTTTAATTTCCTTTTTGATATAACTCTCTTGATACTAAATTTTCTCATGTATGTTTGTCTTTTTAGGTTAGTCACATTGGATTCAGTAACTAAGGTGAGAGAAAAATATTATTAGATATTTATTTTATACAATCTTTACAAGTTTATATTTTTTTACTTATATAGTATAGTTACATTTCGGATTAAAGAGTGTTAAAAAAAAAAAAAAAAACTCCATATTTTTAGCATAGCTACCTACTCACTCTTCTGTTTTTCACGGAAGACTTTATAGCAGTTTAACTGTAACTGAGTTTTTGAACTTTCATTTATGAATTATCATTTTTTCATCTTTTAGCTCTACTATTTAAATTTTTTTATTTACAGTTTAATTACCAGAATAACTATTAAAGAAATCTAAGTTAACTGTGTAACTGCATTTGATTACTCAGTCGATGTTTATTCGAACTAGCACTTGCATGTGTTATCACTCAAACTAATTGTTATTTTGTTAAAATAATTCACATCTTTATGGAGTAAAATGCAATCTTTCCATTTAACTACTTAATTGGAGTCACTTTTATCAGAATAATCCCAATAATGATAAACCAAACTGCCCAGCTTCATACCAGAATTTTATGAACTTCAAGATTTTAAACTGCAGAAAGTTAATATCGGAGGTCTCTACTAAAAAAAAAAAAAAAAGTAATAAACCTTGTTAAAAAAAATTGTAAATGTTGGCATCTGTATAACAGAATTCTTTTGTAAGAATTGTGTGTATGTCTGTGTATATATAATGTTATGTTATTTTGTAAGAAGTTTAAATCCTAAACCGAGTGAGAAGATGAACAAAATCCATAAAAATATGGAAACATAACAATAATCAACACTTCACTAGGAACATATATTGAAATATTGTAGACAAAAATAGATAATTTCTGTATATCTGTAGGCGTAGAATTAATATAGATATGTCTTTCTTAAAGTAATAATTTTACTAATAATTCTATTATTTTAGAAACTGGTCAAAATATTTTAATTCTTATATTTTATATTTATTTTTTACAGTGGCACAATGATCTTAAAGAAAAAATTTCTACATCTCATGGGAGGCCGCTCCCTGTTATATTATTAGCTAATAAGGTAAACAGATCTCTTTCTCTCACTCTCTGTATATGTATTGTATATATATCAGTACAAAAAACCCTTAACGGCTTAAAAGTTTGTGACGCCGCTACTTTGTGGCTATAAGAATTTGAAATATGAGTCTTAAAAATAATGATATTAAATTTTAAGTGACGCTTTGCAATTAGTTAAAATATACATAGATTTTCTTATTTGATCATTCACTTTTATCTTTAATTTATATTTATAATGCAAACGTAATATTTTTAACTTCAAGATCAGACAGATATTTAAAATACACTCACTGATGCTTTTTCATTCGCATTTCAAATTCAAAATAACAGTTTTAAAAGGAATGATATAAAAATTCGAGTGGCGCCTCGGTGTTATTTTAAAAGATTTGTTTTTAGATTCCATTAAAATTACTTTTGTTTTGCTAATAAAATATATTTACACATTTAAACAGTGCTTTTAATTTTCAAATATACTGTCAAATAATTATACTTTCACTGAGTTAGCATTATAAAGTAGAATTATTTATTTCAATAAATTGATTTATCTTTTGCATCACGCTATCCAAAACATAGCATCATAGTGTCCATCTAAGTGAAAATTTGCTCAAAGAGGTAGTGTGACGTAAAGAAAACATTTACACAAATTTTACTTGCAGTTTTGGATAGCGTGACGCAAAGGATAAATCAATTTATTGAAATAAATAATTTTACTTTATAATGCTAACTCAGTGAAAGTATAATTATTTGACAGTATATTTGAAAATTAAAAGCACTGTTTAAATGTGTAAATATATTTTATTAGCAAAACAAAAGTAATTTTAATGGAATCTAAAAACAAAACTTTTAAAATAACACCGAGGCGCCACTCGAATTTTTATATCATTCCTTTTAAAACTGTTATTTTGAATTTGAAATGCGAATGAAAAAGCATCAGTGAGTGTATTTTAAATATCTGTCTGATCTTGAAGTTAAAAATATTACGTTTGCATTATAAATATAAATAAAAGATAAAAGTGAATGATCAAATAAGAAAATCTATGTATATTTTAACTAATTGCAAAGCGTCACTTAAAATTTAATATCATTATTTTTAAGACTCATATTTCAAATTCTTATAGCCACAAAGTAGCGGCGTCACAAACTTTTAAGCCGTTAAGGGTTTTTTGTACTGATATCATTACTTTTTAGTGGTTATTGATCAAAAAATTAAAACAAGTCCTTCTGGCTCCTAGGAAGGGTAAACTAATTTATCTTTTCGTATGAAGTTGTCACCATTTTTTTTTTTTTCAAAATGGCAGCTACAATTTATTAATAGACTTAGTGGATTTATAAATGAAGGCTATTTATATATGGAGTTTTAAGCAAATCGGTTCATAAAACCTTTCTAGTGTAAATTTGAAATTTTCAGTGTGTTGGCACAGGGAAACAAGAGGGTGGATTAAGTTGGCAAATGAACATATCAAATACATTTCTGAGATAAATCCACACTACAAATTTAGTGTGAATTAATTCAGTATTTCAAACGTTATCATACTCACAAATTTTCAAGTAGCCTGCCACTTGGAAACAAAATGGAGAAGCTTCGCACTAGAAAAATTTATTGACTGGGATTCTCAAACTCTTAAAAAAAAAAAAAAAAAAAAAAAAAAAAAAGTGAAAATTTTCAAATTTAAGTTAGAATTACGTAATTTACATTTTGCAAGTTTCTTTTTAGATAATTACAAATTAAACAATTAAAAAAATATATCAAGTAAATATTAAAAATGGAATTTTATATATTTTCTTTCCCCTTTTGAGGCTAAGTATACTGCTCCAATATTCACAATTTAAATTTTCATCAAAAGTGCAGGTAAAAATTACTTCCTATATATTTTCATATAAAACGTTTGGGGGGAAAAATAGACAAAATATAAATTAAGCTTTAAATTTCTATAATTTTAAAAATAAGATAAAATCACCTGGAGAAAAATTTTATGGAAAATATAAGTTAAGTTTTTTAAAAAAATGAAATTTCTGCGTAAAAATACTATTTCATAAATATATTTACAACTACAATAAACAAAAAACGCTCCTTTAATTTTAAATAATTATTTCTACATGTTTCGAAGCTATTAAAAGTTTTTTTTTTTTTTTTCTTTCTTTTTTTTTTTTTTTTTTTTATGAAAAAAAAAAAGTTAAATCTGTATGTATATGATTTAAAAGAAAACTACTAGATGGCGCCACTACATTTAATTTATTTTTCTTAAAAAAAAAAAAAAAACTTGTTTAGAAACAGGTAGAAATAGTTATTTAAAATTAAAGGAGGATTTTTTGTTTACTGTAATTGTAAATTATGAAATAGAATTTTTCATGCACAAGTTAATTAATTAAAAAAAGAAAAGAAAGAATAATTTTTTAAAAATAAATTATTATGGGTTTCAAAGTAAAGATGTTATTTATTTATTTTGACGTGTTTTTTAATAATTGCTATTTGACACATTTTTCATGAATTTTACTGAAATTCATGAAAAATGAATTTTATTAAAACACTGTTTAAACACTGTTTATTAAAACACTGTTTTTTCTAATAAACAGTGCAAACACTGTTTCATCCTCTAGTCATTGCTTTGTGAATAATAATAATAAAAAAAATTGATTATGTTAATATTTAAAATATGTATCATTTTAAAGTCTGAAAAATAAATAAATGAATAAACACTAACTGTATTTTCAAAAGAGATTTTTAATTTTTAAAAGAAATATATATATATATATATATATATATGTATTTACGAAAGAGTATGTTTTAAATAAAAACGATAGATGGCGCCAAAACTGTATTTGCTGTTTTTTTCCATTCCCGGAGCGTAAGGATACATGAATAGGAATCGCAAATCATTGAGTTATTATAAAATCGATTTTCATGAATGATTAAAAAAATTTTCGCTTTAAAAAATTGTAAATTCATCATTATTATGATAAAATGGAATATCTAAAATTACAAAATACTTCCTTATTTAAAATATTATCTAAATATTTCTTTGACTAAATATGAAATTTTGAAATCAAAAATATTTTTTTCATAACAGAAGAGAAAATATATTTAAGTGAATTTGACTTAGTATATATACAATAAATATTTTAAACATGTAATAAAGTACTTTTGCGTTAAAAAAAAATTCTAAATAATTCATTGGCTGCATTCAAGTCGGTCAACAAACCAACCCACATACCTTACAAGTAAGAACCGCATAACAGAGTTTTCACCCGAAGAAACATATGTAATTGGCGGAGTAATATAGTTCCATATTTAAAGCGATTTATATAAAAAACAAGAGTTTTCCTGAAAAAAACAAAAACGTTACTAGATTCAGAAAGATCCCATAAACAACATATATTAATTAAATTAAAATCGTTCGTGCGGTTTTAGATATATTTTTATTACATCCTTACATCGTTACACCACACATTTTCCCTTTTTCGCTTTAAATTGAGATTCAGATCTCAAAACATACTGCATGTAGAAATGTAAAATTTTCAGGATAGATTAAGACCGAAGATAAAAGACTATTTTGAAAAAATCAGAACAAAATATGGCTTATTTGCTGAGATATTAAGTGTCGGCTTTTACAAATCTCTTTGATGTCAAACTAGGCGTATATATGAGTTCGCAGCTTTCCGTCCGTTTGTCCTTCCGCTTGCGTCACTCGAAAAACTGCCGTTTTTCATGATGATACAATAAAAAATAGAATTTAAATAATTAAAAACACTTTTTAAAATTTAAAAATCACTCATAATTTGTAATTTCCCCTTTAAGTTTGGTTTCATGGAAGTCTCATGACTTGTTTACACTTAAATAAAATATCTGTAGTTAACCAAAATATTATCGTGTGTATTAGTGTAATTTATTTATTTATTTTTTTAATGATTAATTTTTCCAAATAATAAAAGGAAAGGTTTGTCTGTCTGTTCTTCTATACTTTCAGCCCCTATTGAATGCAGAAGTGCAAAAATTGACATACAGATGCTCAGAAGTTTTTCCGAGGTTATAGTGAAAACAAAATTTTAAAATTTTAACTAGTTGCGGAGATATTAATTAAAACGTTGACCTATGACTAATCAAAAAGCAATCTCAGTGACTGAGAATTCACCGCAATTGGATAAAAATAGATACTTTAACAGAATTAAAAGCAGAAAATAAATTGAAAATATTAGCCTGGGCATTATGAATTTGGTACCAAATGAAAGGGGTGGTTTTTCTGAATCTAGGGAGGCAAACGGTTTATCAATACAACAATTAGATTTTTTAAAAATAACTAAAGTATGAAATTTAAGTGCCAACACTTCATTTCAAGCTGCCAGATGATTATCTATGATAAAAAAGGAAATGATTGCAACCAATTAAGATGTCATGTGTTTTATAGTGGGAGAAATAATTGCAATTTTCAAATTTTCACTTATGTACACAGAAATTAATATTCGGCCTAGACAGCATCTTATAAAGCTACAGTTCCATTTTCACCAAAATAAGTGAATAAACAAAAAAGTTACATTTTTATTGGGAATTATATTTGTCACGACTCACGTGACCAAAAGACAATGTAAGATTAAGTTTTACTTATGTAATTGCAATAACCATTTTAATTCATCTCCAAAATGGCAATAAAAGTTTAGCAGTTGCTGAGGGAGTCCCATATTAAAGCTGTACCAAAGAATAGATTGAGAAAAAGTCCTGTAATGCTAAATTAAATTATCTTTTGTACAGAATTTTATATCTTACTTAGAAAACAAAAATAAGCTTCAGGTTTTTAATTTTATTTATTTTTATTACTATAATTAGTATATTTAACAACTTATGCAGATATATGTCAATAGACATTGGCCTTCCATACTCTAATCAGTTGTATTAAACGGTCCTGACCCTTAAAAGGTTGTGCACCTTCATTATATTGAGTGCTAGATTATTCTAAATTTAAGATATATTAACAAAAACATTCATTTCAGTGTGATTTGCCTGAAGTTGTTATACCGACTGATTTTTTATCCCAGTTCTGCAAACAACACAATATTTTAGCCTGGTTTTTTACATCAGCGAAAGAAAACATCAATATAGGTAAGTATTTTGTGAAAATTGAAAGAAAAAAAGTTTTAAAATGAGATTCACTTTTTTCCCCTCTGAGACAATATTTAGTAGAATGCTTTTGATGAATTTAAAATTGGTTGACTTGTGCTTAACTTAGATAGCTTATTTAAGATAATTCAAGATCTTGAATCTAAGTAATTTAACAAATAGAATTTTTTTTTATTTATTTACATTTTTTTTTTTTCTAATGAATGCAAAGCTAACAATAAAATATGTAATGTATCAAAATCATGCAAAAATACATTTTTATGAATGTGTCTTTTGATGACAGGTATATACAGTAATGTGTGTAGAATTTATTGTTATTTCATCAAAATTTTGAATCCATTTTTGCATCATAATTTTAAACCTTAAATACCCTGCTATATATTTGTTTTCTATATACAGTTGACTCATGTTACGACGACTCAATCGGGACGACTTAAGTTGGGTCGTTATATCAAATGGTCGCTATTTATATCAAATAGATTGAAAATAATCTTCCAAATGATGCCTTTATCATTAAATTTGGTTTGGTAATGGTTGCAAATGACATACTGCAATAAAATATGAATTGTATTAGAATTTATAAGTGAAATAAATTTTAAAACTGAAATTGTTTACCAAAAACTAAATTCGAAAACTAGCATACAAACAATAGAAAGATATTAAAACTTCTTCACACACCATAAATTTTAAGTCATTGCTTTTGCCTCCAAGGCAGTAGCATGTGTTTGCACCTGATGAAGAAAGGCTACATCCTTTCGAAACCGATTGTGCTGGCTTAAAATTTATGGTGTGTGAAGAAGTTTTAATACCTTTCTAAAATTGTTTAAAAATATTAACCAATGAGTATAGTATAATTTTCTCAAATTTGATGAAAATGAAAATAATGATTCTAGATGACCATTTAAATTAATTGTACAGTATATGCGTACCATAAAAAATTTTAAATGAAAGAATAATTTCATTTTGAATAAAATTTACATAATAAAAAAGAAAAGAAGGAATATGAACTGTATACATACTGTACAAAAATTGAATTCTCCTATCGATTTTTGAACAATTAATTACATGTTCAAAATTTTGTGATGAAAGCAATAATCGAGTTTTGATGTAATTTTGAAATTAGAAAAAAGCATTTTTAAAATGACTGGTGTTTCCAAATAAATCATTTCCATTATCTTGACTTTCAAAACCATTCAGAAGTTTGTAGTGTGTTTTCACTACTCCTTTTTGATAGTAGGATTGCTAATTTTTGAGTACAATTGATTTTTGAGTACATTATCCTCTACACTTAATATTCCTTTTGCTTTTCCACTATCAATAATTTTACGAGGAACATTCGGTGAATTTTCTTCACACTCCCTAAATCTGAGAAAATCTGTTTGTTTGAAGTGAGTTCTGGTGATAGCTTTGGAAATTTCTTGCCAAACAGTTTATGTGGTTCGGACTGCAATTAAAAGGCCAACATCAAAGTGAATCTCATTTTCCCAATGAAATAAAATTCATAAGATTTTCAGTCTGTCTGTCTCTTTTTTTTAATTAACTAAAGATCACAAAACTATAAATTGAGGGAGGTGCTGTCATTTTGTGGGTCGTTATATCAAGAATCTTGTCTTTTCCTCGTCGTTATATCAAATATGAATAACATTATTGTCGAAACGCCAGTGGAGGCCCTACATTGAGACTCAAAACGGTTTTGGGCTGTGTCTGTCTGTCGCGCGATAGCGGCCGCAAAAATAGCGCTATTGACTTGAAATTTGGTACACGTGTTCATGAGCCCCACGAAATCAGCTGTATAGTTTTTGGTATGTACTCCATTTGTAGTTCGTATACAGAGACACGCCAAAGTTTTTCTTATCATTACGGCCTATGGGAGGAATTTGTATGTATCGCGATAGCGGCCGCAAAAATAGCGCTATTGACTTGAAATTTGGTACACGTGTTCATGTGCCCCACGAAATCAGCTGTATAGTTTTGGGTGTGTATTCCATTTGTAATTCGTGTACAGAGACACGCCAAAGTTTTTCTTATCATTACAGCCTATGGGAGGAATTTGTATGTACCGCGATAGCAGCCACAAAAATCACGCTTTCGACTTGCAATTTGGTACACATGTTCATAAGCCCAACGGAATCAGCTGTATAGTTTTAGGTGTGTATTCCAATTGTAGTTCGTGTACAGGGACACGCCAAAGATTTTCTATCATTACGGCCTATGGGAAGAATCTGTATGTACCGCGATAGCCGCCGCAAAAATCAAGCTATTGACTTCAATTTTTGCCGAAATGTCAGTGGAGGCCCTCTGTTGAGACTCAAAAGGATTTTGGGTTCCGTCGGTCCGTCCGTCTGTCTGTCTGTCTGTCGTGCGATAGCGGCCGTAAAAACCACGCTATTGACTTGAAACTTTGTACACATGTTCATGATCCCCACGAAATTAGCTGTATAGTTTTGGGTGTGCATTCCATTTGTAGTTCGTGTACAGGGACACGCCAAAGTTTTTTTATCATTACGGCCTATGGGAAGAATTTGTATGTACCGCGATAGCGGCCCCAAAAATAACGCTATAGACTTGCAATTTGGTACACATATTCACGAGCCCAACGGAATTAGCTGTATAGTGTTAGGTGTGTATTCCCTTTGTTGTTCGTGTACAGGGACACGCCAAAATTTTTCTTATCCTTACGGCCTATGGGAAGAATTTGTATGTACCGTAATAGCGGCCGCAAAAATCCTTCGATTGACTTGCAAATTGGCGCACACATTCCAGCTTTCCATATAAGTAGCTGTATAATTTTCATTGCTATATTTTTTATAAACTGTGTACAGGGACACGCCAAAATTCTTAACATTACGGCGTATGGGGTGAATTTCGTTTAAACACATTTTAATATCATTACTTTGCAATGAAGAAAATGAAACTAGAGTACGTGAGTAAGATGCTTAAACTTATGTTGCTTGAAGAAAATATGTGCTCTTAAGCTTTCTAATTAATGTACAGGACCTTACAAAAGTGTTCTGACAATGTCACTTAGTCATCCAAACGATGTTAAATTTGGAACAATTATTAATTTTAAACGCAAAATAAACTGAATAGTTTTTACTGGTGTATACAATTTTATGGTTCGTTTACAAAGACACACGAAAGAATTTCGTAACGTTAGAGCCTATGGACGAATTTTTAATTTAAGCGCGCACTTTAATGCGTTTATGCTGAATTGAACTTAATAAAGTTAACATACATTATAAAGATGCTTAAAATCATGTTTACTCTAAAAAAAGGTTATGTATAGACGAAATAATTCATGGGACCACACAAAATAATTCCGAGTATGTACTGTAATCATCCAAATGATGTCAAATTAGTTTGAAAGATTAATGAGTTATAATTAATTAGATTTATTCTTATTATTGGCGTTTATAATGACTGTGGCTACTTTTCCGGGATACATAAAGGAATTTCGTACTTTTATGGTGTATAGTCGGTATTTCTTAAAAGTTTATTTTAACATGGTTACACCCCATCAAATATAATGAAATTTTATTAGAATTTTAAAAGCATGTTTTCCTGTTGAAAATTGTGGGCATAGAATTGATAATTAGTTTAAAGGTTACGCAAAATATTTCCGATATACTATGTAATTTTTTTTTTATGAATTTCCGGTATTTATGAATTTCCGGGAAATAATACAAGACCGTCGTTTAATAAGAATGCATATTGTTGCGTACTTGGGGGTTTGTAAGTTGTCCGAGAATGAAAGGCGAAACTTGCAAAAATTCAGTGATTTATTCACAGAAAGTTCCAGAAGAATACAGGTCTATAAACCAAGTATCAGCTTCAATTCAACCAGTAAACATAGCTTAAACAACAGCCGTTAACAGCAAAACAACAGTACAAACTGTTTAGCAATAACACATAAAGCAAGTCTTATTCAAAGAGGCTCAAAGCAAAGCAAGCATTTGACGAAACCGACACAGATCTAAGATTGGAAGCCTTGGCTAAAAAAATGCTCCTTTTATACTATTCTATCGAACACAGACAGTTCTGGAAAATTATCGTATCTCATCAGCCAATGAGATTGGAGCTTCCATATTTGGTATATCCCTAATAAGGATTTTCTCGCCAAGGTCGCCAAAAAAATCGCCAAGGAGGGAAACAGTCGCCAAATTTGGCGCCATATCCATTTCTTCCCTTATTGGAGCTTTTCAATTCTTTTTTAAAGGCAAATTAGGCTATTTTAACGCTAAAACGACTAGAAATGCACAAAATTAGCATTTTATCGACTTACTAAGCCTCTTTGAAAAAATTTATACAAAAATAAATGCAATTATTTACAATTCCGTAACACTTTATATGATATACAAATAGGTATAGAAAGAGAGATACAGCGGGGGGTTGAGGGGGGCGGCAGCCCCCCTCAGGAATGTATCTGATTATGGTAATAAGTCGATCGAATCAATATATACTATTATATAATAAGAAATAAATAAAAATGACCTATTGAAAAATGTCTGATGCAAATAGGACGTTGAGGCTCCTGATCTGCAGATCCACTAGTCTTAATTGAAAGTCAATCGGGACTTTTCAAAAGGTTGTTATATCGTGCTGGGTCGTTATAACACGAGTCTACTGTATTTAAATAATCAATAACTTGCATTGTATCATTAAAAGAATTTAGAGAGAAAAATGTAAAGGTGTAGTTATTATAAATCAATAAATTTAAATTACGTGATTGTAATTAATTTGTGCATGTCTGAGTTGCTAGACAGTTCAAAGAAATTCACTGAATTTTATTTAATGTGCCTTTTTGTAAATAAATTAATAACTATCATAATTTTTTTCCCACAATTATTAATTGTTCTTTCTCAGTGCAAAATTAACATAAAACAACTTTAAAATTTTATAAAATTCAATTAAAAAGGCATAATTAACAAGAATAATTTTGTTTATTTAAATGTGATTATGAAGAGGTGCAAAAAAAGTTCAGATATTGGAAATTTCCAAAAAGGCAGTCTAAATTTCCCACAATAATGCAAAAGTATTTTCTTATACAAATCCATTTGTTCTATTAATACGTATTTAAGAGAGTAAGTACACACTGTAACATAAAAATACAGCTGTTGGTTTATGTTATAAGCATTGCAAAGTGGTAAATTGTTATTTTAAATTTAAATTTTTATTTTTTCTCAAGAAAATATTCAAAATTTTCTCCAAACCTCGTTCAGGCATTTGGATATGTTCTGCACCCCTGTGATTATTATGAAGAACTATTTAACAAATTTGATTTAATGAGATGTTGATGTGGGACAAATGTCAGTTCAATCAGATGTTACTTGTATGACGGTGATATCTGGAAATTGTTTCCTTAGAAATTTAAAAATTGAACTTGAAGGGAGCTATCCTAAAGCTGCATTCAAACTCTGGCAACTGCAAAGCTTCACTGCCGGCCTCTTTTAATATTCTTTTGATGTGGTATTTGAGTCGTCGCTCACAAACCTTCTAGTGCAATAACTGCATCTGGACTAGGGTCTCTTTTATAAAAGAGCAATAAAAAGTATTGTCTTTCATTGTAAACATGAGCAAAATTTCAACGGTCACTTTCAGACAATGGATAATGTATGACTTTGACGCTCTACTCTGTTGCCAGAGTTTGAAGGCAGCTTTAAACTACTACTGTATGAAGGGGACTGCAGCTTTTCTGTTTGATCTTCTTTGCTGGGCATTAATTCTGTATGGTGGTGACACCAAAGTATCAGAATAACAAAATCTCTCTTCTCAACCAAGACCACTTTAAAGGTCAGTTCACTTAGAATGCAGAAAGTCCGGACTTCCAATCCAACTGCTTAAATTTAAACCGTTACTTTTAAATAAAATCATGGTATGGTTATATACTTATAAGCCAGTGATTAGGAGTTTTCCTGGTGAGTCATTTATGATAATTTCTATTGGCTTAAACAAAAGCATATTAGAGCAGTAGGTTAACCCACTGGTATTGGATGATGCTACTATGAATCCCCAGGAGCCTGAGATTGTTAATGGTAGCATTTGTTCCTTTACCATTACTCCAGTTTTACTTTGATTCTGATTAATATAAGTAATTATTGACAAGTTCAAGACCCTATATTATATATTGTTTAAATTTTACTTTATTCAATTAATCATTGTAAATTTATTTATCAATAAATACAATTTAATGCATTTCACTCAACTTTTTCATTTATAAATTAATGATTTTAATTATTAGAAGTTATTTTCCCTATTATGATCATATTTTTTTAACATTATGCATTCTTAATATTTGATGATTTTTATCTTTCAATACTTACAGGTGAAGCTATAAAATTCTTAGTTGAACATATCCTGTATCTTCAGACTGAAAACCCGTATGAATCTACGGCCTTTTCAAATAACTCATTCCAGCTCACAACCAAAAAAGAAAAACCTAAGAAAAATAAATGTTGTTGAGAGACGGAAGTTGGAAAGTGAAGTATTTCCTAATCTACAATCCTCTGTTGATGAGATTTAAAAGTTTTAATACATTGCCAAAAAATTGCCAATGTATGTTCAGTATGGTATAGTATGCAAATTGGCAGTGTTGCATTTGAAGGTGGTATGAAAATTCAGGGTTGTGAAACATTCCAAAGATTTTTAATGTGTGAACAAAGTTATTTTATTCCTTTTTTTCTTTTTTTTTAATTTTTCTCCTTTTTTGAGTTGTGTCATTGTAGTTATTGCAATGTTGAGCTTTATGTTCACCAAAGACACTGAACTTATTTCTATTTTAAACCTGCTTTCTGGAATGTATTATTTTGTTTTTATTATTTATTTCATACAATGTATGCAATTTTGCATAAATTTTACAGATTTTAAGTATGTACTATTTGTTTTGATGTTTGTTATTGTTAATTATTGATTGTTGTTGAATTTAAATTGTTACTCATTTAGACCATTTTAAAATCCGGTGTTTTTAAGGTTCCAAAATAAAATTAGTCTCTTTCATTACTGTTCTACCCTTAGATTCTGTAATTTCTCCAAGTATTTTTCTTTTTCATGCAAGTAAATTTTGCTTTCTAAGGATTAAAACTGGAAATAGTTACTGTTCTCTTCCATTTTTTAAAAATTAATGCAAAAGTTGTATAGGATAGGCTAAATATAAGTAGTGCATATGACTATTAAAAGGTATCTATTGATATTCATTTATTTAAATTTATTTTTATTGTAATTTTTGTTTATTGGGCAAGCATTTCTAAAATGTGAATTTTTAAATTTAAAATATTATGTATTATGTGATTCGAAAATATCAGTAATCTGTTTATCAGGCCTTAATCCTAATAATAACAATTTTCAATGCTCTAACTCTTGTTTCTGCATTTTTGCACCCCCCCCCCCCCCTAATAATTTTACACTTTCGAAAATATTTGTAATCGAATTATCAGGCCTTAAAACCTAATAATATGAAATTTCAATGGCATGTCTCAATTTAAAATACTGCAAAAGAAGAAAGAAAAATTATCTTATGTAGTCTTTAGGTCACATGTGTAGGGATAAATGTAATTCCTAATAAAAAGGGTACCTTTTTTATTTATTCCCTTGTTTTTATGAAAATTGAACTGTGGCTTTATCTTGCGCTGTCTAGGCCGAATATTAATTTCTGTGCACCTAAAGGAAAATTTGAAACCCTCTCACTATATAAAACATGTGACATCTTTATGAGTTGCAACCATTTCCTCTTTCATAGCAGATTAACATATGACAACTAGAAATGAAGTGTTGCCACTGAAAATTCATACTCTAGTTAATTAAAAAAAAAAATCTAATTGTTTCATCAATAAGCAATTTGTGCTCCTGGATTCAGAAAAATCAACCCTTTTGCTTGTTACCAAATTTATAACAATCAAAATGATATTTCTAATTTATTTTTCACTTTTTCTGATTTTAACTCTGTTAAAACGTCTATTTTTATGCAAAGAGGCAAAATTGTCTATTTTTATGCAATTAAAACTGGCCAGCTTTTAGGTAGATTCCTTATAGGAGATCTACCTATTGCGATGGTTCTCATGACACGACTTCTGGAAAATTTCTTCATATCTTAACCGATCATGACCCCTAGAACCCAAAACCACCCTCCGTTCAAAAGTTTATATGTATATATATGTATAACACTTTTTCCCATGTTAAGTTGTGAACACGATAACTGGAGTAATTTTTATTTCAATTTAACCAGCTCGGGATATGTCGTCAGGACAGTAAAAATCTCGGTCGAGTTCGTAGATGGGGCATCCAGCTCAAAGGGGGTGGAAAATGGTGGGGGGGTGGAAATTTTCATTTGCCCATAATTTCTTTAATATTGAAAATAGGAAAATACTTCAAATCAGGCGAATTGCTGCCTTACCCTAAAGACTAACATTTGTATTTAAACTTTTTCGATAACTTCAATTTCTTAAAAGTTACAAGTTAAAAAGCGATTTTTCGTCAATTGTGATGAAGCCGACATTTTCTATAGCTTTAATTGCTTAAATTTATAATCTGATGCTTGTGTCACGTGCAAACAATAATAAAAAAGATCACTGAAAATATAAAAAACATGGTAAGCTTTAATTAATCATTTAAAAATATAAAATTTAAATAATACGTTAGTCTTGGTAAAAATATCGTTTGTGGTGAATACTTTAGAACACCAGTTTACGTAAGAATTTAAATTTACGACTGAAATTGAAAGTAATATGTTACAGCTTCCTTTGACTTTTTGTCTTGTGGAAACAAGGTATTATTCTGTGAAGAGATATGAGGTTTTTACGTGTGAAGAAAATTAATGACGTCAAAGCTGCCCTTTTTTATCGCCAAGCTCACCAAATTTTGTCATCAAATAACGAATTTTGCTGTCAACAATCAAATTTTGCTGCCAAATCACAAATTTCATTGCTACGTCGGAAGTTTTGTCACCAAATTGTATATCTTTATGGCTTCTATTTGTTGAATGATTATGAGCTTGGATTTAAAAAAAAAAAAATTGAAACATTTACTAACCAATAAATCTAGCGTAAAATTTTAAGTAGAATGAATAGTAGTAGTTGATAATGAAATTTCTTAAAAACAGAATAGCGACGTAAATAATGCAATGTGAGGGAACAAAGCCATTCTCTAAGTATGTGTTAATGCATATGTAATATTTCTTTACTTTTGTAACATTAACGTAAAGGAATCTACCTCTGCCTTTAAGCTTGCCGAAAAGGGATTTTTTTTTTTTGGCCTGGCCAAAATCCGGCAGCCCTAACCAAACATAAGTCTTATGCAAGATATATAATATCAATAGCTGAAAATGTAAGATAGGAAATGTACAATGTGGATTTCCAATACATTATTGTGGTTTGTTTCTCTCATTTTGTTATAAACCTACCAAAGAAATTTTTAAGGGCTTGGTTATTATCATTATTTTATTAAAGTTTAAACTTGCTATAAAAAAAATAGATATTTTGGATTCAAAATCAAGTTTATCTTAATGTTTTAAAATATAGTAGTTTTTAAATTTTCCTGTGTTGGAGTAAAAATATTCCTTTTCCCCCCCTTATTTTTAAGTAGAAATCTTTCTATTTTTAAAGCTAGAAAGTTGGCAGCTATGAAATAGTGAATCTATAATGCAAATTTTTATTGTATCAAACGTTTGCAAGTTCATATTTTGTATTTTGTAAGTGGTAAATTTTCATGTATTAATTAAAAAAAAAAAAAAGTGTAACAGAACTTCATTATATGCATATTTTTTTACTCCATAAATTATTCTGATTACTTTCATTTATAGCATTCAAACTGTTTTTAGACTGCAAACAAAAAAATTACCAGAAATTCTAAAATCCATATAGTCTCTGGTCTAACACGTGCAGATTTCTGGGGGTGTTCTACATTTAGCAAATGCATATAGAGATTGAATGTCCAAGTTTAGAAGTTTTGCCTGGCAATGACATATATATTGAAATATTACTTACTTATATAATTTGACAATTTCTGCAATCCACCAAATTTTTTAATCTCTAAATTACAAAGTGTAGATTTCCTGTTTGTAGCTGCTGAAAATACAACTTTGATATCATTAGATAATATTGTAGTGTAATCTATCTCTTGGTAATCCAACTGCTAATATGTTACATTTATATCTAAAGAAATTTGAAGGTGAATTAAATGATTTTTAGAAATTTGATTTTATTAAAATTTAGGTACTAATTGTAAACAATACAATTATCTGGTGATTTAAAGGGTAAATGTTACTTTAAGAGCTTTAATTCTTTAAGTTATATTGCTCATATAGATGCTAGACTTGAAACCCACGCACATTTATCGAGCTCTTTATGTTTTGAGCTTTATTTAATGAAATGTAAATATTTTCAAGGTTACTTTCTGTTTCATTGTATATTTGTAAATAACTTATATTGATTTTTTCATAAACAGTTTTCTTCCCATTAAACCTGAGCTTAGTGAGTTGTATACTTTGTAAGTGCACTTAGTTAAACAAATAGAAATTTAAAATGGATATCATTTTTACTTCTGTAACTGAATTTCTGTTGATTTATTTTTTTTTCAAAGTCTTTTAAAGATAGTTGTTTTTGCTGTTTTTCACAGTACTTTAAGATGAATGTTGCATCATCAGTGCATTTGTTAGCATTTTATAAACTAAAGATTAAACAATAAAATACTTCTAGAACTTCCTTGACATGTTGACAGTCTGAATTTATATTTCATGTATTCAGATTCAAGAAATTTATATTCAAATATAAAACTGCAAAAAGGGTGTCTCACCAGTGGGGCATGCAGAGCAATTAAGGTGTTAATACATAGACTGCCAGTCACATGGTGTGGTGGGAAAAAGCTATCCTCAATATTTACTCTCCTGTTCATATAACATATTTTGGGTATGCTTGTTGGTATGGACATGGATTAAAGTTTAAAAATTAGTTAAAAATGTATGTGATTTCAAATTAATGCTTTATTATTTACTGAAAAAATAATTGTGTATAATATGCATACAGTTTATAATAATACCGATGTAATTCATTTTTTAATCTATATATTTGGTTATGATATAATTCCGTTCAAAAACAATGCATATTTTTCTTAATTTGATTAATTTCTACAGGCTATGTGCCAATATATATGTAATGTTGAATCTAATTTTAATTTAAAAGGTTGGTGTCATAAAATTTAGCTATCAAAGGCTTCAATGATGCTTAGAAATTAGTGTGATACAATCTTTTATTACCAGTTATTAATCATATTTTTATAAATTGGTATATGAGTATATGCTGCTGCTTTACCACATTCAATGTTAACACAAGCTCATATGACTGGCAGTTAATGTTAAACTTAAGGTAAAACACAGCTATTTTCAGGAAGTAGCAATTTTATTGGGCAATATTTACACTCCAAGATATTTGTAACTTGAGTATTTTTCATATATCTTTTGACCAGTATTAGTTCTTTTTTTTTTTTTTCCCCTTTTCTTTAACATTTGTAATTTTGCATTTATTTTATGAATCTGACAGTTAAAGTATAATTTATATACATTTTTACAGTAAAAACCAAAATTTGCTTTTACTTTATAGGCATAAACATGTTCTGTTCTATCCGGTACATGGAATTGTAAAAACATTCTTCAAAATATAGTTGTGTATTTTTGAATATCAAGGTGGCCATTAGTCAGGGAATCATGGGAAAAGTCAGGGAATTCAAATGAATCTGGAAAAGTCATGGAATAATAAGGGAATTTTGACAAATTTTGTGAAAATAAGCCATATTTGAAAGCTCTTTATTGTAATTTGCTAATTTTGTGAAATTTCTTGGGGAAAAAAAACAGCGTAAGTCAGGGAAAAATAGTCATGGAAAAGTTCTAATGTTAGTCACCTTGAAAGTTTAACAGAGATTTTACTATCTAGAATTATTTAATATATTTAAACAGCTAATTATGATATATATTTATAGTTGTTGTATTTATTGAAAGGTATATGCTTAAATTCTAAACTACGTCAAAATTTTGAGACAAAATTATTGCCTTCAGTATATTTTTATATTATTTATTATTTGCCATCATTATAAAGTTGTATTATATTAAGCTAATAATTTAATTTTTCCTAATTTGGGTTGTATTTATCTGTAATATTCTATGTACTCTATTTAATGCACAAAATGTTGAAATGTTGTGTGGAAACATTTGTAGTAGTTCTAAGTTTTACATATAAAGTTTAATAAAAAAATATAAAAAAGTTTATCAATTTGTTAATTTTAGCCTTAATCTAGGTGTAGGTCCCTAGCATAGTCATTAATACAGGCTATGTTCCCTTAAAAAGGACCCCCCCCTTAACAAAGGACAGTTCATCCAGAGCCAGAATCCTTGTATAGTCTCTGTTGTGTTGTGGTGTGTGTTGAAATTGGTCTTAACCCCAACAACAATATCCTAGCATAGTCAAACAGCCTTAATACACACCTAGCCTTATTATTAAAGTAGAATTATGCGAAACATATGTTAAAAATTAGTATGTTATGTGATTGTTGCATAATTATCTAAAATTGTTGTTATACTTTAGGGAAAAAATTTAAATATGTTAATTATTAATCTAATTTCTCCCTCCCTTTTTTTTTTTAGAAAATTTTGCATTATTCTATGATACTACAAGTAATCGATTTTTAAGTAGCTTATAGATGAATCTGTATTACTATACATAGAACTATGCCCTTGAATTGGATTTGAGATCCAGTTCAAGAATATGTATAAAGTTTGGGATGAATCTTTGCTAATCTCTGTTCGAAGTGGGCAATGCTAAAATTTAAAAATAATAAAAGTTCTCTTAGTTTCCTTTCAATGTATTTTGCAGTTTTTATTTTTATTTTATTTTATTATTATTATTATATTATTTTTTTTTAACAATATTTTATTAATCAAAAAATAATTCAGTAAAAACATTATAAAGTTAGTAAAATGTTAGTCAATGCCATTAAAGTAACTTGAATTTTGGATGAATTTATTCTGTGTAAAAAAAAAAAAAAAAAATTAGGTCATCAAAACTGCATTTGTTAACTAATATATGTTTTTTGTAGAATATATTGTGTATGTGTTTGTGAAATGAAATTATTTTTTACATCATCCGTAATTGTTTTTTAATTAATTGTATTGAAAAGTTGTTGTCTTATTTCTTCTTATTTGTATTTATTCTAAATCAAAATCCGTCCATTTTAATGTGTGATATCATTGTATTTATAAAATTGCATGTTTTGATGTATTCAATAAAAGCTGTATTCTCAGTTGCCTGTTTCTATTTTTTTTTTTTTTTTTCCTAGGATAATTTGCATTTATTTGTTGCATAGAAAAAATGAGTTCCCCCCCCCCTTTTTTTTCCCTTGTACATTTAATTATTTTATAATTATAAAATATTAACATTTAACACAATTATAAATTAAAGAACTGGTGTACAAATAAATATTAAAAACTTCTTCACGACACCATAAAATAAAGAGAAGCACTACCGGTTTCAAAAAGATATGGCTTTTCTTCTTCAGGTGCAAAAAACACCTTAGAGGCAAAAGCACGGCATCTTGTAACTTATTGCTTCAAATTTAAACACTACCACAGATGCTGTAGACCCCCTTTAGTACTTTTTCTGACACAGATGCAGAAAATGTGCTAAAGGAAGGGGGGATCTATATGTAGAGAAATTGATTAAAAAAAAAAAAAAAAAGATGAACAACTAAGATTTTTGTTTTAAATTTATTTTCATTCTGTAATATGTTTTTAAACTTTTGGGTACTTTTTAAAGTAAAAATCTCAAAAAGGGATCTCAAAGTGTTATATTCAACAATTTTGTTCTAGAAATGAACAAATGTTAATTGCCAGTAAAGAGTAAAATTAGAGTGTACTCAGAAGTAAATCGAAAGTTATTTTTAACATATTTGTGTGAGCATTTTCTATCCACACTACAATTAAATATTATTTTATTTTTATTTACTTATTTTTTTTTATTTTTTTTTTTCCAACACATTGATATATTGATCAGTGAATGAGTTTGCTTTTTAACTGACTTCAAAAAAAGAAGGAAGGTTCTCAATTCAAACCGTATGTTTTTTTTATGTTTGTTAGCTCATAACTTCTGAACGGATGCTCCGATTTTGATACCTTTTGTTTTGTTGAAAAGGTCTTGGTCTGAAATAGGTCCCATGGTAACATCTTTACGAACTAAAGAAAATACAGGGTGCCCCAAAAAAAACAGTCCCAACTCTTTTAACTGCTAAACAGCTGCAGCTATAGTGATAAAAATGGTATGTAAGTATAGCAAAGTCGCCATGCAGTACAAGGTTCAACCGCTTGCAGCGCCACCTGGTGGGAAATAGCGGAGTTAGTGTTCCTATCTCGAAAACGGTTCTAGAGAAAAAAAAAGTGAATTACGAAGTTCAAGAGTATCACCGATTTAGTACAAAAAGATAGTTTAGACATTCATGTTAGCGTTCCTATCTCGGAAACGGTTCAAGACAGGGGGAAAAAGTGAATTATAAAATTGCAGAGCATCATCGATTTGGTAAGAAAAGATAGTTTAGACACTGATGCTAAAAGTGCAATGCTAAAAACATGCATTTGTTTGTTCGCAGTTTCTTACTCTTACACTATGCACACTTAAGCTACATTTCACACGTTGTAGCGTAGCTGGTGAGACATACACTATATAATTCAAAATACGGTTACTTGATACTTTTTGTTTTGTTTTAAAGATCTTGGTCTGAAGTAGGTCCCACTGTAATATCTTTACAATTTAAAGAACATAAAGCAAAATCTGGTGAAAAACAGCAGAATTAGAGCTTCTATCTCAAAAACCGTTCAAGATGTGAGAAAAGTTAAGTACGAAGTTGTAGTGCATCATCGATTTACTACGAAAAGATAGTTTTTAGACCTTATTGCTAAAAATAGAACGCTTAAAATGTGCAGTAGTTTTCTCGTAATTTACTACACTGTGCACACTTGAACTACGTTGCACACTTTGCAGCGTAGTGGATGACATGTATACTCTGTGGTTCAAAGTACTGTTACTGTAAGCAGTCACATCGATCAGCGCAAAGTCGTTTTCAACCAACTTCAGAAAGGAGGGTGTTCTTAATTCGAACTATGCGTTGTTGTTGTTGGTGTTTGTAAGCTTATAACTTCGTAAGAGATGCTCTAATCAACCGACTTCAAAAAGGAGGATTTTCTCAGTTCAAAGCGTATGTTTTTTTTTGTTGTTGTTTCTGTTTGTTAGCTCATAACTTCTGAACGGATGATCTGATTTTGATACTTTTTGTTTTATTGTAAAGGTCTTGGTCTGAAATAAGTCCCATTGTAATATCTTTACGATCAAAAGAAAATACAGAGTGCCCAAAAATGTCAGTCCCGATTCTTTTAACTGCTGAACATCTGCAGCTATAGTCATAAACGTGGTACGTAGGTATAGCAAAGTGGACAATTGCTACGTGATTCAACCGCCTACAGCGCCACCTGGTGGAAAACAGTGGAGTTAGCGTTCCTATCTCGGAAACGGTTCAAGACAGGGGAAAAAAGTGAATTATAAAATTGCAGAGCATCATCGATCTCATTGCAGAGCATCATCGAGTAGGAAAAGATAGTTCAGACATTTGTTCACAATTTCCTATTTTGTGCACACTTGAACGACATTGCATATGCTGTAGCTTAGCGGGTGATATTTATGGTATGTAAAATTCAAAGTATGGTTATTGTAAGCGGTCACATTGGTTAACGCATAGACGTTTTAAACCGACTTTGTAAAGGAAGAGGTTCTCAATACAAACCATGTTTCTCATTGTTGTTGTTGTTGAAATTTGAGAGCTTATAACTTTGTAAGAGATGATTTAATTTTAATACTTTTTTTGTTCTCGTAATGATCTTGGTCTGAAATAGGTTTCATTATGATTTCATTAAGGTATAAACAAATTACAGGATACTCACAAAAGTCTGTTCTCACTCTAACTGCTGAACACATGCAGCTACACTGGTAAAAGCAGTATGTAAATATCGATGTAGAAACTTCCGTCCGTCAGCTGCAATGCATATTTTGCTCTTTGTTTGAACTTTACGCTGCTCAATTTCCAGCGCAGCGGGTGACACGTATTCACTGTAAAGTTCAATATAGGGGAGACCCGTGTACCTAGGGCCGCTTTTTTCAATGCCCAAAAGCAGAGCCCTTGACCTGTTTAAAATTATCAAACTGATATGAACATATCTTTAGGACTAATTACTTCCAATTGGGATTAATATAAATACCTAAAATAATAAATTCCGACAAATAGAAGGTTTTTAAAAAAACTTCACTCGTGGCCTAGGTACATCACCCTCATTGTACCTGGGGCCAGACCTTATTCTACCTAGGGCCATTCTCTCAAATTCAGATTTCACTTTGTAATGAATAGAAAATAAGCATATAAACATGTATTTATAAAAGAAACAATATCAAGTAATGTATTTATTTATCATAGAATAATTATCATGTTGTTGCCTTAATTTGAAACCCGAAATTTTTCACTTTTTTTTTCTTCAATTTCTTTTTTTTTTTCTGGAGTGTCTCTTGGATTTCTAGATCTCTCTGGTTTTCGGTCACATCTTTTCTTTGATGCAGGAGGTTTTGTTTTAGGTAAAGGTTTTGCTTAGGTTCGTACCTGTTAAAACATGACACACGAAAAGATGTTAGATGTTGAAGGTTTCGAAATTTCAACAGGACATGAAACAGAGATATCCAGCTCTATCATTGTTGCTTCACCTTTTTCCTGGAAAATCTATTTTTTTTTTTTTTTAATGGAGGGATCTTGTTTTTCAGTCACATTTAAACTTAAATATTCATCCTCAGTGAATGTGTTTTGATTCTTTGGCCATATGCCGGATACACGAAAGCCAGATAGAATGTTTACAGGAGTAAAGGCCGACGGATAGGACTTGCCAACATTTTCAGCAACGTCATATATAGTGATTGGCTTACAAGGGTTTGCCAGCATCTAATTACTATAGGCTGTACTATGTTTCTTAACACTTTCAAGACCGCTGACGTAGATTCACGTCATTTGAAAATATGAAACTCCACCAGTGGACGTTTTTTTTGCAATTTTGTATGTTATTTGTTTCTAAAAAATATACACAATATTCATATTTGTACAATCAGTATACTATGGATGCAAATACTTTGATTAGAGAGAGTTTGATTATAATCCAGATCCATTTGTAATATTAATGTGAATACGGAAAATTTTGTTTTGAAAAATTGTAACTTATGAGAAAAACGCCCACAGGTGGACCTTACGTCAAAAAGACAAAAATATGCAGTCGCGAAAGTGTTAAAAGGTCCAAACGCACTGGCCCTAGGTACAAGGCAGTTATGTGGCCCTAGGTACAAGTTTTGGTAACTTCATTCAAAATGATAGCAGGAGACTTGGCGTTGGAATATTAAAACAGGAATAAACTACTACATCAGAAACGCCAAAGAAAAATTATTGAGGTGCATACAGCTGTTTCGGTAGCTTAAAGCGTACCGTCATCAATGCAAAAAGAATTCTGAATCAGGAGAAGTGCTCGTATATATAGGAGAGGGACCGGATTTAGTTCAACCAATAGGATTACGGAAGAGGTGGGGAGTGTGGCCAATAGGAATTAAGGAATGTGTAGCTGTGTAAACAGCAGAAAAATGCTTTACACTAAAAAATCCACATGTAGAGAGGACTAATTAAATAGCTCATTTATTACACAATATAACAAGCAAAATTATACACTAGAAATAAAGGAAAAATATTTGGCTTTCCTTTGTAGAATAGCAAAAGAGATGAGCTGCAGAATTTTACTTTAAACCATGTAAATTCGTTTTCTACATGTAACTTGTCAAAACTCTCTCCTCAAAAGTTCCAAAGTAGTTGTAAAAGTAGCAATTGGTGTTGTTACTCGTTCAATTGAGTATTAAAACTTAAAATTAAATATTATTCAAATAAAGTGGGATGGCCCTAGGTACACGGGTCTCCCCTATATGCCTAACAAAATTTTTGGTTTTGAACACAGCGTATCCGTTCTTTGCATTTCTAAAGACTTTTTAATTTAACGTATGTTCGTTCAATAGATAGTTTTTTGCTCATATCCGATAAAGGCAACAAAAGTGACCCAACTTAAAAATGCAGCATTTGAGAAAAATCAACTTAAAAGTAACTTGACTATAATAAAACTGGCACAACTGTCTCTCGAGCGAATAACTTTCTCGATGGAGATGTAACTTTTTTGTACACATTGGGTGCATTTCATGTATTTTTCAGTGACATAAACCTTTTTTTGAGTTATGTCACTTTTCTTGGAAGTTGTGATTTGTGAAACTGCCGTCGAACGTCTTCTGATGTTCTGCTATATGAATAAGTTTTCACTGAAAAGAGAAAAATAAAATCTTTTTGTAAAAAAATAGAACCGACTCCATAAAGCAACTAATTGCGCCTAACAGTATAAAATAATTTCCTTCGCCAAACAACCTATAACACTACAATTAATCATAACTTTTGAAGTCGGCGCAAAATTAAGTAAAAATTCATACCCTTTTTCAATACAAAAATCAAATCCTATTCAAAATACACATCTCACATTGTCACCTGCAAAACTCTGCCGAAAACTACTTTGATTGAAGAAAACAAAGATTTCGTATGCAGCAAAAGTTGGCAAAGATGCTGGTATCTGATGTCCTTGGTGAAAGAAAAATTGCAAAATTATCTGGCAAACATATTTAATTTCTTTGGGATATCATGATTGCTTTGATAAGGTATATTAAGAGAGTAATCAAGAATACGAAACAATACTTCATACGATATATATTATGAAAATATACATATTGCGTGTATATTTTTGCATTACATTTTGATCACCAAATCCAAAAGTCACCAAGGATGATAGTTATCAAAGTTATACCAAATTTGCAAAGGAAACTCTAACTTCGTTGAAACATAAATACCGCATTGTGAAGAATGTTCACTGTTCTATGTAGATGCTACTAATGAACCAGTTGTATACATTGATAAAATAATAAAGGAAACATGAAAATGGATCATTCGAGACAACAGCATTTGTTGCTACCGATCTAAAAACAAACCTTTAAATCTAATTTAATTTTGCGCCGACTTCAAAAGTTATGATTAATTGTAGTGTTATAGGTTGTTTGGCGAAGGAAATTATTTTATACTGTTAGGCGCAATTAGTTGCTTTATGGAGGCGGTTCTATTTTTTTACAAAAAGATTTTATTAAATGTTTAACTTAATTATTATAATCTGTTTCCCAGAAACTTATAAATATAGTGCGTCTACACTTATTTGTAGAATTGTAAATGTGCCTCAACTTCAAAAATTTTGAGAACTGCTGTACTACAGGTATGCAGAACTTAGGTAATTGTGAAAATTTTAAACTTCCTTTAAAAAAAAAAAAACATGTTTTGAAGCATGGGGAAATCTGAAAATCACAAAATTGATATAGTGTTTTTCTGTAGGTTAGTCAGTTTGTCTGTTAGTCAGTATATGCATTATTTCTAGAACAAATGATTATAGAAAGGTCGGATAAGTTTTAAAATATCACCTATAATACTGGCAAGAACCCTATTGCTTTCCAACATTCTAATTAAAAAACTTTTTAGGTTATTTAGGATTTTTTTTAACATGGAACAATAGGGCAAAATTTCTCTTAAAAGTGCATTAAAAGGAATATTTTTATTGTAAAAATGTCGGACCAACTTTAAATTATCAGTTATTGTGCTGGCATGAACATCATTTACTATGAAAATTCTTATTTTCAAAGCTTCATAAGTTATTCGAAATTACATTGCATAAAAAAAGTAGACGGACACTTACTTGTAATACTTTAAAGCCGTTTATTTCTTTAATTAGAGGTATGAGGTTAATTTCTCTAATATAATTATATTCTTGAGACATCATATATTATTATTTTTTGGATATAGATTCAATCCTTTTGAATTATGTAGTGGAATATTCAGGAAACAAAAATGGTGCATATTTGCATTGTAATTTTTCTTTAAAAAAGTAGACGGACACATCTTGTATCTCTAAAATAAAACGTTTTTAGTAAGGGGTTCGTCTCCCATTTGCTTTAATAAGTTCGTATACTCTGTCAGGCATCGAAACAATGAGATTCTGAATCTTTTTTTGACAGAAAATTTCCCAAATGTTTGTAAGAGCTTCTTTGAGCTGGTGAATTCATTCATACTGGCGTCCACCCTCATAAATTTTATGAACAAGTATAGCCCAAATGGTTTCTAGAGCATTCATATCCGGACTCTTGGCTGGCCAGGGTAAAACATTGAAGTTGTTCTCATGAAACCATTTTTTAACGTTGTTAGCAGTGTGTATTGGCGCTCCATCTTGTTGGAAAATCCAGTTTTCTCCTCCAAGATCACACGCAATTGGCAAAAGCTCACTGCTTAGTGTTTCAATATAATTTTTATGAGTCTGCTTCTTACTTAGAAACACTAAATTTGTCTTTCCATTATAGCCAACAGCTAGCCACACCACACCACCACCAACTTGCCGAGTAGAGTACACTTTGTCTTCTTTCTCCAAACTGTGCCAATAATATTGATATCCATCTGGGCTGTCTAAATTAAATTTTTTCTCATCTGGAAAAACTACAGATATCCATTCTGTAGTCCAAGACAAAAGGTTTTGAGCCCACTGTAGGTGTTCTGTCACGTGGTGATCCTTCCAGCATGGATGATGTTTTCTCTTCTTATATTGAAAGAGCTCTGAGTGCTTAATGTAGTTATAAATTGTCTGAGAAGTTACGTTAGTAATTCCTGTGTTTATTTGAACTCTGGGAATTGATATTCCAGTTTTTTTTCAGCTCAGTAAAAATTTTTCTTTGATCTCTAAGCGAAAGTTTCTTTGGCCGGCCACTCTTTTTCTTTACGCCATGGGCTTCAGGAGCACATATAAAATCACTGATGCTACTTTTTCTTATTAGAAGTATCCTACTAATTTTTCTGACTCCTTTATTAACATTTTTTAGCGCTATAATCTGTCTTTTCTGGTAATCAGTTAGAGGAATTCCTCGTGGCATGGCGCATTCATCTCCAAGAAATTTAACTATGTAAAACCATCTTGTCAAGCATGTTAGCAATTGGCAAAATGCCAAATGTACATGTACATGCAAAACTGGTATTCTGCAAGAAACACCCACTTAGATAATTGCAGTTTTTGACCAGTGTCCGTCTACTTAAAAAAAAAAAAAAAAATATTGTGCAAATGTGTAACTTTTCTCTTTTCTGCATTTCCCTACATTAAAATTATAAATAATTGAATATTTTTATTTGTCTGTCAAAAATATGAAAATTAATAAGTATAAACATGTTAAAGAATTTTAATTGACATTTCCTATTAAACAAAGACTGGGTTTTAAAAAATTGTAAAGAAGTGTCCGTCTACTTTTTTTATGCAGTGTATAAGATTTTCTTAACATGTCAGAATAGAGCAATAAGTCACATAAATTTTGGATATCATTTGCATTAGAAATAGTGTAAAATTGAATGAATACTAAAATATGAAACTCACCTTAATTAAATTAATGAAGAAATTACAGTAAGGCAAAGAAATTACAGTAGAGTAGCAGGCCTCTCCGTGATGCACCATGGGGCATGCTAAATCTACTACACAGGTATAATACAGTGTTTTTTAATTCATATGCAAAATCTTCTACTCATTTATGCGCTTCACTACGATGCTCTTAGACACATTTTTCAGAGGTCTAGTGGCGCAGTGTTCCCGCTGATGGAACACCCACAGGTCAAAACGGTAAGTACTATCTTTACAAAATTATACCTGTGTACTCCTTTAGACCTAAGCAGATAGCCTACAACTTTTTTTTGTTGAAATTCCAACTTTAAAGGTTAGTGCGCTGTAAAGGGTTAAGTGGGGCATTTCAGTCTGCCACCATGTCAAACGAACAGCCAAATTCATTTCTCTTAACATGAATATAATATGCTCTGTAGTAGAAATTTATGAGAGCAAATATATGATGGGATCTGAATAGAGTCCCACCTATGCTAGCTAGTTTTATTATTTGCAACTTAAAAGATTAAACTCTGAGCTCAAGTGAGTAATCAGATATCTATGGATTTATAATTTTGGATTGGTTTCTGTTAAGTTTCAAATAAAATTATATATGTATATAAATGTAAACATTTTTGAACATATCACCATAAATATTAAGAAGTAACTGATTCATTAAAAAGTGGGAATTCTGTATCAGTTATCAGTAAAAATAGATATGAGAAAATAAATTATGAAATACCATTACTAAAAGAGGCTTTTAAATACCGAAAGGAGTAAAAAACTGAAAAATAATGCAGACAATCATCATCTTTTTAAACCAGGCAGAAAAGAATGTGTCCTGTGCCAAAAGCAGATGTAATATTTCACTATACAAAAATATTTAAAACCAAATTAATTTTGTATGTGCAGAACATTACACCTATTAAAACAGAAATAACAGAGATTAATTCAGAAAAGGCCTACATAGAAAAAGATAACTGCTGTAAGAAGATTAAAAGGAAATTTACTTACCATAATATGCAATTTAGCAGTACAATATAATTACATTTTAAGCTATGGTTGCAAATAAAATTTCAAGTTGCGAAACATTTAAAATGTGTAAAAGTGTAATACATTTAAATGCTGAATTTTTTTTTTTTTTTTTAACTATTAAATATATTTAAAGTTCTAAAATTTACATATCAATAGAACATCTAAAAATAATTAATGAAATTTTTATATACATTTGAAAGATAAAAATCATTTAATATTTTAAATGGAAATGTATTCAAAATTTAAAAAACAGAAATAATTCTTCAGTAACCTAACTTTTTAACTTATGAGGAAAATAAATCTCATATAATCTCCATTATTCATTACATAATCCAAATTTTTAGATTCAGTTTTCACATTCAGAAAATTTATTACCAGAATTAGAACGTATGAAAAATTTTCCGAGAATATAACAAATATTATGACTTTGCAAAAGAATGGCATAACATGTAAAAGATTAAGCTCTTTAACTGCCCTGGGCATGTATATTCGTCTTTCTGAAGTACATTCCTTTGCATTGTACTTCTACCAATGAAATTACTGATACAGAATGCAATGAAATAACCTTGAAAGTGAACTTGGCAGTGTTTTTCAAAAATTTACTCAATTCAGAGTTGAAAGAGAACGGTGGCACTTTGAAGCAAATCTTGTAAATTTTTGTCAGCAGGTAAGGTGTTAAATAACTTGTAAAAAACAAATGTATAAATAATTAATAAAATGATTGAAATAAAAACACTTTTTTTTTAGTATGAATAGTACACTGTCATTAAAAATTTTAAAAAACTTTTAAACAGACCAATTTAATTTAATTACTTATAAAAATTACCTTTAATAATGCTCCGTTAAAACACTAAAGACCTTTCAGGGCGAAATCCGCCCCTTCTTCAGTAGTTACATGGTCTGCTTTGGCTGTTGAAACTGATTTCCATCTTCCTTCCTTTCTTTGGGCTGATCCTCCATGATGTGGCGCCACGCTCGATCTAAATCGGTGCACGACTCGTGCCCGTTACATGCCAATTGGTCTTTAACTATTTCAATGGTTTCTCGGTAAAACGCATAATCGGGGTTATTATAGTTTGCTATTTTTCTTGTTTCGCTAAAATTAATTTCTATGTTATTTTCTTTATTGACCTTAGTGAGGGCTGTAGTTATTTTCCCATATTTGATATCATTTTGGTGTTCTTTGATCCTTGTTGCTATTTTCCTTTTGGTTACTCCAATATAATGGCCTCTTTTTTCATTCGTATATTTAAAAGGGATCTGGTATATTCCGGCTGTTTCAAGAGGGGGGTTGTGTCTTTATCATTTCGAATTAATATTATTATTATTACAAATTAATATTCGAATTCATTAATTCGAAATGATAAAGATACAACCCCCCCCTCTTGAAACAGCCGGAATATACCAGATCCCTTTTAAATATACGAATGAAAAAAGAGGCCATTATATTGAAGTAACCAAAAGGAAAATAGCAACAAGGATCAAAGAACACCAAAATGACATCAAATATGGGAAAATAACAATAGCCCTCACTAAGGTCAATAAAGAAAACAACATAGAAATTAATTTTAGCGAAACAAGAAAAATAGCAAATTATAATAACCCCGAAACTAAATGCGAAACTGGTGTACAAACGATAAATAGACAAAAACACTTCTTCACACACCATAAATTTTAAGCCAGCACAACCGGTTTCGAAAGGACGTAGCCTTCCTTCATCAGGTGCAAAAAAACATTTGCTACTGCCTTGGAGGCAAAAGCAAGACTGTGCTGGCTTAAAATTTATGGTGTGTGAAGAAGTCTTTTTGTCTATTTATAATAACCCCGATTACGCATTTTACCGAGAAACCATTGAAATAGTTAAAGACCAATCGGCATGTAACGGGCACGAGTCGTGCGCCGATTTAGATCGAGCGTGGTGCCACATCATGGAGGATCAGCCCAAAGAAAGGAAGGAAGATGGAAATCAGTTTCAACAGCCAAAGCAGACCATGTAACTACTGAAGAAGGGGCGGATTTCGCCCTGAAAGGTCTTTAGTGTTTTAACAGAGCATTATTAAAGGTAATTTTTATAAGTAATTAAAGTACACTGTCAGTTTAAAAATGTATTTCTGTGAAGAAAAAAAAAAAAAAAAAAAACTTTTCTCGAATGGCATTCGCTTATTATTATGCATGTCCTTGTATCATTATGAATTAAAATTGTGAAATTTCACTAACTAGAATTTTGAATTTTTCAACTTAAAAATAAATTTTAAAAAATACATATAAAAAAAAAAAAAATTAATTTTTTTAAAATGAGCATTAATTTAACGGTTGTAAATTTACAAAAATGCTTAGACATAATTTAAAAATATGTATTATGTAATGAATAATAATGGGGATTATTTGGGACTATTTTTCCTATAAGTGAATACGGGCATTTACTGACTGCAACACACTGTGATGCACCTCCCCTTATGGCTACACATCAGATTCCCCCTTTCTTCTTTCTCATGTTATCCTACAGGATTTTTTTTTTTGCTTTATTTTAAAAGGATACCTCATTCAAAAAATGTAGTTTCTCAAATTTTGTTTTTTGAATATTTCTTTTTGAACATGTCTCCTTTTATCTTAAGGAGCAAATTTCTTTAAAATTAGATAATTCTGAGATTAAAAATTAAAGTAGGACTAAATAAAATATTTAAATTTATTATATATTAACATGTTGAGTGCCACACAAATTCTTAAAATCCATTAAAACTCCATAATGATTCCTCCTGTAATAAATAAAAATTAAGCAATTTTTTTAGTTTTATATCCACCACCGATGGTTTACACGGCTTTATATCATATTTGACACTGGCAGCCACCGATAGCTGACAGGGCGCTCAACGTTTTAATTTTTTATTGGTACTGCTTTTACTTTCGGGGTAAAACTTTCACTGAAATGTTTGAAGTATAACATGTTCTGCACACTCCTAAGGTTTCAAGATGATTCCTTCAGTACCTAGAGATATACGACAAAATGTCTAGAATGGCTGACATGGCACTCTATGTATTAAGAGAAACTGCTGTAAAATAAAGAAATATATATATTGTAATTTACTAGTGTTATTTTAAATTTTAAACACTCATGTACTTTTATTGATTATAACCATAAAAACATTTAATTACACCTTAGCTTTTTTTTTTTTTTTTTTTTTTCAATTCATGTAATTTAAAGATTTTTACAGTAGGATCACAATCAGCCCTAATAATATCATATCTGTATTAATCCCACCATTGACTGAGAAATCCTTTTCTCTAAGCTGGTAGACAAGAGATGCTGAGTTCAAATTCAGGTTAAGCTCATCAGCCTACCCATTCAGTTTTGCATTATAAATGATTCAGTTTTCACATTCAGAAAATTCACAATCTTTAAATAAATCCTTGTTTTCTTTTTTTTTCTAATTTGTTTTAAAGTTGAAAATGCAAATTTCTACTTAGTGAAATTTTGCATTTAAGTTTCAAAATAAAATATTAAAAAATCAATTTTTGGAAAACTAGGACTCATGGTCATAGTTTTTCTGGATGTGAAGATGGAATTAAATAATACAGTCAACTCCCTCTAATCCGCAAAAGTTTTGTCCAGAGGTTGTGCGGATTATAGGAATTTGCAGATTAGAGGTCATTGTATTTGTTTACATTTTTCTTTTGCAGATACAAAGTCAGTTATTCTTATTAATTCTTAAATAGACATCAAAATGGAAAGACGCCTTCTAATAACTTTTAGAATAAAATATTTCTTTAGTATCAATAAAACTAATCAATCATATTCATATTTGATGGTAAATGATTTAACCATATTCAAATAATATGTACCAATAAAATGTAAAGAAACGTATTTAAAAAAGACAAAAGAAAATCTTTTTTGAAGTACAGAAAAAATATTCATCACTCATTATTTTTTGTTTAGTTAAATATTGATGTGATATGTAGCGATTGTTTTAAATTTTTATGTACTTTCCTGATATTCTTTGGCTTGACTTAGCACTAGTTTGCATGAATTGCAGGATAATAAATACAAAAATGTTACTGTTTTTTTCTCTCCCCAATTGTGTTTCAAAGCAAGGATTAAGCTAAAAATTTGATTTAAAAAAAGTAAAAATGCGAGAAATGTTGCAAATTCTTTTAAAATATGAGATGTAAATTTCTTTGTTTACATTCAAAAATCAATTGCGGATTAGAGGGATTTGCAGATTATAGGTCTGCGGATTAGAGGGAGTTGACGTATGTAGTATTTCGTAATGGATAATAATGGCAATCCTCTCCTCCTCCCTTGGCAAGAAATTGACACAACTCAAAAATGCAATATTTTAGAAGAATAAACTTAAAAAATCTGATAACACATCAACTAATCTACGATAAAACTGACACAACTACTTCTCAGGTGGAGAAATTGTGACAGAGATATAACACCTTTCATGCATGTTGAAGCATTTTATACATACACTCAAAATTGCCACTTTTTAACTTGTATCATTTTTCCAGCCAAAGTGTAATATGTTAACATGGGGTTTGACACACTGTGATGCATTTCCATAAATCTCAATCAGTGAACATCAAGGTCATCCGACCCCATGTTAACCTATTGGAGAAAATAATCCCCCACTATTATTCATTGTGCAGTAGATATTTTTAAATTCTGTTTTCTCATCCAGAAAATTCAAGACAGTCTCTCTCTCTTTTTTTTTTTTTTTTTAAATTTATTTTAAAGTTGTAAAATGCAGAATTTATCTTACTGAAATTTTGTATTTTTACAGTTCAAAAAATAAAATATTAATAGTTTAAAAATTAGACTTTTGAAGAACGAGACATAATTCAAGTGATGAATTTTCTGAATGTGAAAATGGAATTTAAAAATATGTATTGTGTAATGAATAATAAAGTGGATTATTTTACCCATAGGTTAATATGGGTTGTGGATGACTTTGCCGTTCACTGGTAAAGACTTAAAGCCTATAATGTAATCATGTTTTCTATGCCTAATAGTGAGGACTAGTCCAAATGCTTGGAGGGGTGCCAACTTTACTGACGAGTTGGGATTTAGTAAACATCCAGTCATTCGATGTTCCCTTATTGGCTTATCGCATATTTTCTTTCAAAGTAAAGATTATCGCCCCTATTTTGCACAGAAGCTTCCATGGTTGCAAGAAATGTGGTTAAAGAATACCTAGTTCATATTTTGCACACGAGTTTGGAGAAAAATCACAGAAAGCTCTGAACAGCTAGGTTGATGATCACAATCTGTGATTGAACCTGATACCTCCCATCTACCAGCTTAGACAGCAAACAATCTTTACCATTGGTGGAGCTGCCAGCAAAATTGTAATGTAACCAAACTAGATATAAAGTAGAGTAATTCAAAATGCATTAAAAACCACATACTACCTTATCTCAAATTGTATTTTCAGATTTGGAGCTTAAAAATTTCTAGTCTTTAAGTATGCATTGTGTTGCTTTAAGCTTTAATTCTTTAAATATTGATTTTAGATGTATATTATAAATTTAGACTTGTATTATTTAAAAAAAAAAAAAAGGTACAGAATTGTATGAAATCTTTAAACATTTTAAGAAATACAAAATTTTAGTTTTTATATAATCCCAATACAAAATAATTTCCCCAATGAGTAAAATATACCTCATGCTTTCATAAGGTCTTGTACAAAATTTCAGCTTTATGTGATAAGTTTAAACATATAATAAGACCAAAACGTTGATTTAGACCACTTTTATGTTTCGATATAAGTTCTCACTTGAAAAAGACGATACCAATAGATCCCATTTAAGGGTCATACACAAACAGGGTTGCTACAATATCTGGAATTCAGGAAGAATCTGAAAAACTCAGAGAATTTAAAAAATCTATTGGAAAATGGGGAAAGCAAGTTTTATTTTTAATTTTAGTACTTTATAATGAAGAAAGTCAATTATATGATTTTCCCCAAATGTAATAAGTCAATAAAATTAATATATCTTAGATATGTTCAATTGATTTGTGAACATGTTAGATTGTAATGCTGCATGATTGTGCATCATCTATTTCACTTAAAAAAAAAAAAAATAGGAAAAACTCTGGTATTTTTTTTTCCCCCTCAGATTTGTGTATCAACTCAGGCAAATTAGTAAAAGCAATGATAACATAAATAAACACATTTACATTTTGATTAGCAAATAATCTATCAAATATTTTGCTTAGATGTATATTTAAATTTTTAATGATACAATGCTGAAATTTTGTATATAACCTTAATAGATGAAGTTCTTTTTACCCTTTGAAAAATTCTTTGTATTGGAGCTAAATAAAAGTTTAAATTTTGTAATTCTTGAAATACGATATCCAGAAATTTCCAATTGATTTTTTATAAATTTCTCGACCTTTTTTTTTTTTACTCATCTTTGTAATTTGTTAGGTAATGTATAAGATCAATATTCAAGGAATTAAATCAGAGATCATTTTTCAAACATGCTATATAAGAGATCAAAATTGAAAAATAAAATACAGCACTTTCCATGATGATAGCATGGTGAAAGTTATTCAATGAGATTAGGAATTAATTTTATCATAGATAATTATGTAGATTATCTACTTAAGCAAAAGTGCATATTTAGGAAAACCGTATCTTATATGAGACACAGAATCTTTAAATACTTGGAATATGAGAAATATTTTTAAAATGCATTTTGGTTGTCATTTTCATGAATAACTAATTAACAGAAGGAGCAATTTTGATTAATAAGTAAAACAAAGTTCAGACTTAACATTGTGTTTTCTGTATCAAACGCTTAAATGTGATTTATTTAAATATCAACTAGTGACCAAGATAAGTGCATTATTTAAGTGAATCTATTGCTATATTATATTTAATAAAATTTTTTATCATTAATTGTTATACCGTAGAACCTCGATCCATCGTTTTTCACAGGGTGTGTGGAAAAAAAACGATGAAAGCAGGAAAACGACGAATGCAAGTCAAAAGTCAAAACACAAAGAAAACAATGTTTATGAATTAATACACACAATGTATACAGTATACTACTAATAAAAGCTAATTTGTTGCTTTCCAAACTGTCAAAGAAATAAATCAATGTTGTAGAATATTAAGTAAAATTTATTTTTAAAAATCAGTAATTTTATGTTGGGTTTTTTGTTCCTTTTATGAATTAAACAGGAATTTTTCCAGATTTGCAACATTTTTCTGGTCCTTTTCTGTAATTTTATGTGCTTATTTAAAAGTTTGTACATTTTCAAACGCTATAATTGCATCATCAGTGTGAAAATTATTCTCTGTTTCCTGTTTCTTTACCATTATTTTCATTTCTTGAAATCGCACATTTCTTCTATGCTTTAGGATACTGCATGTTGCAACGTCTTGATTAATACTAATATTATTACAAAATTTTGTGCCAGACGCATCCTCTGTTACTCTTGATCTGTATTATCATCATCATGATCAACATTTTCTGGCCTTTCTATTTCTGTTTGGTATTTTTCATTTTTTTCGCGCATAACCGCATTTCACAAAACAATTTTTTGGATTACTGAAGAGATTACTTCCTACCATGCTGAAATTACAAAATGAATAGATGATCTGGAGACATGATATCACAATTTTGATCCTCCATAGAAATGAAAGAAAGAGTTATTTTAGGATGAAAGAAGTAATTCCAGTTTATATGCTTTATGGAACCGCTTGCCCTTTAGTAGAAAATTTTTAGAAGGTCAGGAGAAAAGTTTTGCAATGATGAATGCAGGAAAATGACTTTCTGAAGCACGATACATGCAGGTTTTGTTAACATTATTTAAATACAATATATGGAGGGACCATAGAAATAAAACGATCAGTGCAGGAACGATAGATCGGTGTTTCACTGTATTAATATATTTATTATATATATTAACAACATATGCTTTCTCATTAAACTTAGCATGATAATTCAGAAAAACGTTTTAACAGTAAAACATGTTGAAGCAAATGTAAAAAACTACTGGCTCAAATGTATGCTACATCTCTTTTTTTTAAGTTGCGAGATAAGTGTTGAGACACAATTTAATTTCCAGTAATTTTTCCATTTCATATCAAACATCCATAATAAATCTAAATATCAGAGGGGAAAAAAAGGTTTTAAACAAATATGATAGAATGATACAACAAAAAATAAAAGTCAGAGGGTAAATCATATAAATCAATCAATTTTTGTCTCTGAACTTTACAAAACTGCAATTATAGTCCATTTCCTCATCAGAGGCACTTCAAGGCCACGGAATTCAGAGAGGGAGATCACATGCTCAATTCCATCCAGTGAGATATCGTTGTTTCTTCAGTAACCTAGCAACGGACGGGGAAAGTGAAATTACAGTTCATCTAAGCGTGGCTTTGAGGCGACTGCATAAAGGAAACAGAGTATAGTATTATACCAAAAGGAAAATATGCAATTTTTACATGGATCCCAATAAAATGACTTTTCTGAGGGAAGAATCTAATCTGATGTACAGCTTGGCACAGTTTTCAAAAAGTTGTAAGATGCACTATTCCATATTGTGTCCGGAGTTCTAATCATTGTTTAAAAAAAAAGAGTGCATTTATCTTTATATATATAAAAGGCAATGTCTGTGTGTGTGTGGACAGCGTAGCACAAAGATGGTAGCTCAGACAGTCGTGTGTTTCGACACAAAGGTGCCCCCCGAAAGATCTTTGTGCACCTCGAAACCCAATTTTCAAATTTTTGATTTGTTTTCTTTTAATTAATTAAAATATGAAAATATTAACCTTATTTATCTTTAAACATAGACATTTAAATTTTATCCATAATTTAATTGTTGCCAAAAAAATTTAGGAGTTCTTTTTTTTTTTTTTTTTTTTTACAGGAAAATAAATACGTTTATTTAAGCATGAACAATAAAAAATTAAATTATGCATCTCTGAAAAGTTGACGTCATTATCACTTTGAAAATTTTATACACATTGATAAAGTGCTAATATAATTTATGATACTATTATACTACTATACTATGATTACTATTCTATGTTGTTTTAAGATGATTTTTTTTTTACTATTTTTTATATTTTTACTGTCAAGTTGCTATTTAAAAAAAAAGTGCCCTTGACGTCACATCCGACTGTGTACTGTTTCTTTACTACAATAAACTCTGTGAACTATAAATTTATTTTATTAGTTTTATTTATAGATCCTACTGGGCAAATTTTTAAATTTTAGCATTGAAATACACTGAATGTTTTTTGCCAAGAAGTTTAAAAACTGCTCGAATGATTTTGATAAGTATTTAAGGTTTGGGATAGGGGGAGGCGAGGTTGTGACAATTCAAACTGAATTTTCCTCATCTTGAGGAAAGTTAATGTTTACAGTTGTTGTTTATTGTTTACACTCTGCCAGTTGCAAAATTACAACAGAAATTTTCTAAGAAATGGCTCTACTGGTTTTGATAAAAACTTAGTTTTAAGAGTTTTTTGAGATGAGAAACCGATCTAATTTTATCTCATTTTCATGAAAATTAGTGTTCACTGTTAACCTTCATTTGGCATAAGGCAAAATATGACAGAGACGTGTAGAAACTGCTTGAAGGATTTTGATAAAAATTTAGATTTAGGGAATTTTTGAGTTTACAATTGAATTATAAGTACAAAAATCTGACATTCTCTTAAGAACATTTAACATTTGCCTCTCTTTTTTTTTTTATTAAGTACTCAAATGATTTTGAAAAATATTTAGATTTGATAGGTTTTTGAGATGACATTTCGAATTAAAATAACCTTCATCTTCATTTTCAGTTAGAGCTCACTGGCAACCTGCACACCACCTGGAAAAAATGCGGAATAAACTTTGTTTTCTTGAAAATTGCTGAACAATTTTGAAAAAAAAAAAAAAGTTTAAAGGTTATCTTTTACCTGAAAAATGGTCTCACTTACTTTATTCTTCAGAAAAATTAGCAGTCACTGTTCTAGAATAATGTATAGTAGAAATTTTGTCGTTTAGGAAACTGTTTAAATGATTTTGATATGAAATTATAGTTAGAGATTTGATATGATAAATCGATTTGAATTTTCCTTATCTCCAGGAAAAAGAGCTTTCAATGGTAACGCATGCTGTGCCCTAGACAAATAAATAATAAATGTCACTGTATCTACATGACGAATGATTTTAACAATGAGACTGAGTGAGCTCAGTTATCCAGATGTTAAAATAAATAAAAAGAATGCAAGAGGGTATTGTTGTGAGGTAGGCTTTTCTCTTACCTTTTTTAATGTATGTTCAAAAATTAGTTAAGTATTTTATATTAAAACATTAAAAACCTTTTTTAATTACCCGTACGAGCGCTTTCAGCTGTTAAAACCACAACCTTCATCAGGTACATCTCGATGAACTGTATCATTGGGCGGTCTTGTCATCTGTTTTCCTCCCTCTCTCCTTTCCAGTATGGGAAGAAAACAGATGACAATATAGTTTTAGAATTTACCTTTTATCTAATTTTAAATTAAGTATTTTATGTTTAGTAAATTTCGTTACATAAAAATCTTAATTTGTGTATCATCGTTATAGTTAAGTTATTAATTTATTTAGTGTTAGTCTGTTAAGTCTATAAATTTCCAATTTTAGTCTATAAAGTCTATATATTAAAAACATTTTAAATTACCTTATAAAAATCCTTTAAAATAGAGGCCAATATATTTCAGCTCCAGCCAGAGCCATCATCAGAGCCCGATGACAAAACAAAAAGCTTGGCGGTTCACTCCCTTTTCTTAACTTCGTCATCCGTCACTTCTTCACTTCGTTTCTCTGTATCTAAGATTTGTTTCCATTCATGTGGGATGATGCTATGTTCAATATGTTTGTTTTGACATCGGGCTCGGATGATGGCTCCGGCTGGAGCTGAAATATATTGGCCTCTATTTTAAAGGATTTTTATAAGGTAATTTAAAATGTTTTTAATAAAATTGTAATCCTTTGTAAACTTAAATATATATATCTATATATTTGAGGTAAAAACTCGTTGTGAGGCCTGCAATTATGCATTTGCATTTCTATTGAATAAAATTTTGTTTATTATTGGGATCTTTTAAAACATGCTCTCATATCGACCTGAACAAAAAAGAATATCAATAAACATGACCTAAAAAAGAAAAAATCAAATCTGACTTACAATAAATAAAAAAATCAGTTTGTACATATCTAGATTAAACCTATATTGTACTAAAGTATGCATACCTAAATTTTAAAAATATCAGCATCAGGTTAACTCACAGCACTGTTTAGAAGTTGTTTTTGCTTACATTGCTATCTTTAGAAAACAAAACTTTTGTCAATATTAGTGTTGCCAGCATATTTTCAGCTTATATAATCTTCAGTAATGATAATGCACATAAATGCTTATTTTTATAGGTGTATAAAATGATTATTTTTCATTCTAATTAATAAAATGTAATGCATACCCAAATTACCATATGTTTTTAAATCATTAATTATGTTAAAACTATTAAACATAAATGTTTCAATTCAATAAAAAATTAAAGTAAACATATGTAATGTACAGTATATACCTAAATTTGAAAAATATATAACAGCACTCTTTGAAAGTAATTGTTTTGTTTGCATTGCCATGAACAGAAAGTAAAATATTTTTTGTCGATTTCAATATCAGTGTTGCCAACATATTTTCAGCATATAATCATAGGTAATGATGATGTACATAAATATGAATTTCTGTAGGTGTATGAAATTAATAGTTTTTATTTTACTTAATAAAATATAATTTATAACCAAATTACCCGACATATATCTAAATTATCCCCCCCCCCTATTTTCTAATTATAATTTAATTATATATGGAGTTGATTTAGTATCTGTCACTCTTGGCAAAAAGAAAAAAAATCGCCAAATTATTTGGAAAACATATTTAATTCCTTTCAAAAACCATGGTTATACTAATAAGGTATATTAATAGAGCAATCACGAATATGAAAATATTTCATACAATATATGTTACAAAAATATACACCTGGCGTGTATATATTTCCATATTACATTTTTGATCGCCAAATCCAAAAAATGCCAAGGATGACAGATATTAAAGCTATTACCAAATTATTTTATAAATATACCTACATAAGTAGCCAGAAAAAAATATGTATTATGAAGAAAACTTATACATAAATATAAAAAAAAAATTCTCATTTTTTATAAACAATGCATTAAAAATGAGATAGATTAATGTAAACATTATAAATATATAATAAACATTTTTTTAAAACTTTTAATAATTATTAAAATATCAAACACTATACATTTTAACAATATATAAAATATAAATTTCTTTAACAATTTATTTTCTAACACATTTTAAAGAGTATCCAGAAACTTTTTTATAAGTATATCTGATGCTTGCCCTGGAGTAATTATCCCTTCTTGAACTTGACTTTCCATTTCAGGGATTAAAGATGTTATTTTTGGATGTTTTTTGAAGATATTCATCAATGTGTTTTCGATGTGTAACCACATCCACAAATTATATTGTTTCTTTCTACTGAAATGCAATTCTTGAGATTCTGAAAGAGTGTCTTTAAAATTCAACATTTCTTCCCATAAATTTTCAATGCCTTCTTTCGTTTTAGATGACACACAGAGAACAGAAGGTTTCCAATTTTTAAACCGTCGTCTAACAAATTTGAGTGCACTTATATATTCACTCTGTATCTGACGAGCACTTGGAATTAAATCTCCATCAGCTTTGTTAACAATAATTAAATCAACTAACTCTACTATTCCCTTCTTGAGACCTTGTAATTCATCACCTCCAGTTGGGGAAACTAGCATCACAAACATATCAACCATATAAGATACATGAAATTCAGATTGACCGACTCCAACAGTTTCAACTAACACAATATCATAACCTGCACATTCACAAAGCGCAATACTTTCGTGAGTGCTTCGAGTGACTCCACCCAAACAACCACTGGATGGTGAAGCTCTAATAAAAGCATTCATATCTCTTGATAATTCAGGCATTCGTGTTTTATCTCCAAGAAGAGAGCCACCAGTAGTTGAAGATGAGGGATCAACAGCGAGAACAGCAACTTTGTGACCATTATTTGTCAAAAATTTCCCAAATCCTTCGATGAATGTCGATTTTCCAGCACCAGGGGCACCAGTGAGTCCAATACGAAAACTCTTAGTTTTGTCAAAACTATCAGCATTGTTCTTTCTTGAATTTTTCAACACAATATTCAATAAAATTTGAGCATAATATCGTTTTTCAGGATGTTGAGATTCCACGAGCGTTATTGCTTGAGCTAAAGCACTTCTTTCACCACTACACAGTCTATCATACAGATTAGTCACATCTATATTTTTAAATTTTGTAGCTGGTGCGAAAGAATGCGATAAATTACGAGATAAAAAGCAATTTTTCCCCATTTTCAAAAAAGTTGGTTTTGTATGGAAGATAGACTTTATAATAAACCTGCTTATCATTGCATCGATCAAAGTAAAATCTTAAAAAAAGAAAAGGAATTAAAGAATAAATGATTGCATATAATTATACTTAATGACAAAATTTTCATGCTAAAATAATAAATTTAATCATTTTTAAGATACTCATTAAAATGAAATAACTTTTGTGAAAGCTTGCTCTTTGAAATAACAAGTGTCGCAATGATTTTCAAAACAATAACAATCAAAATCATCAATCGTGAATCGTTCGTGAATGAATCACAGAAAAAAATCATCTATTGTGATCTTTGTAATCTCAGCCAAAATAGTCGTAAAAAAGTAGTGGAAATAAAGTTATTTTTAGGAATATTCAATATTTAAGTTTTCTGTGAATATTGAAAAATTATAGCACTAAAGAAATCATTACTAAGAAAAAGAACTTTTTAAAGGGCTTTTTGTTATTCAACCTACTATTGAATCTACCAATTTAGTTTAATGTTGAATTTATAGTGCTGCCATCTACATGTAATATTTGAAAATATTTATGATAATGTTTAAAAAATTTCTTTGTTATTAAAAGTTTTACATCGATGGTAATTATAATTAAAAAATGGATATAGGTTTTAGAATAACACTTATTAATAATTAAATTAATTCTAAATGGGTAAAAAATATTTTTTAAATAGGTTCAAAATTTCTAATAAAACTAAACTTCCTACATTTATGATTAAATTCAACCAGATATAAATACTTATACCTCGTTTTTTATACTGTAACATTGATTTATGATTAGATTCATGATTTAATTTAATTTCTTTTAAATCATATATATATATATATATTTGCAAACGTTATTTTATATTTTTATTTAATGTGAAATAAAATAACAATACAGTCGTATGCTCCAGTATATGTTTATTTATTTATTTTGATATCTACTTTAATTTCTAACAATTATTGCCCCCCACTAATGGCAGAGAGGTTCTGCTGGTCAAATCTAGTACACCGTAAGTCCCGGTTTCAATCCTAGGTCACGCTCGTTGAACTAGCCGTTTGTAGTTTTCCGTGATTTACTGTGAAATCCTCGTAAATATGAGTTAAACTCAGCACCCAGTGTCTTACATTTATAGGATAGTTTTATTTTGTGAATTTCACACAGAAGAACCATATTTATCCCAAACTTCTACAAACGCCGAGCGTCCCATTATATATATATATATAGGACGAGCTGTAACGATGGGATTGAAATTTTTTCTCTAGGTTTGCTTAATATGCCTTAAACATAATTCAAAATAATTTTACTTTTTTTTTAATGCTCAAAATTAAGTTGGGCGTGGGCGTTAACGGGTTAAAAAGATACTCCCCAGAGGATATTCCACCCATGTGTAGTCCATATGTGGTGTAGTCAATCGGCATCATAAACTAAACCATTATCTTACAGTTATTAGTACAAATTATCCACATTGGATGGCAGCACTATAAACTTAACTGTGATAACGAAAACAATAAAATTCTTTTGTTGCTATTTCTGTATTTTTAATAAATTTAAATTTAGAATATTTCTTGCTTTTTAGTTGCCGCACCAGTGGCTAAGAGGTTCTGTTCTATCAAGAGGTAGATCAGACCGAGTTTGTTCTCCGGTCGTGCTTTGTCGGCCTAGTTGTTCGGCTGCGCTGTGCTGTGCTGTGCTGTGCTGTAGGGAATAAGGCCGATTGACTGCACTAGGGTCCTAGGCATGAGGGGGGTCTTTCTGAGGGATCCTAGCCCGTATTTACTCAAGTTTCGGAGAAAACCACGGAAAACTCCGAACAGCTAGGCTGACGCGTGCGACCTGGGATCGAACTCGGCCTAGTCGTTTGGAGTTTCCCATGTTTTCCTCCGACTCCGATATGCATGAATACGAGCTACAATCTGAACATAACACATATTTTTAAATTCCATTTTCCCATTCAGAAAATTTATAACAGTTAAATGAGTCTTTGTTTCCCAAAAATTGATTTTTTTATATTTTTTTAATATTTTATTTTGAAGCTTATTTTTATATATTTTTAATATTTTATTTTGAAGCAATTTCAGTACGTGAAATTTTGCATTTTGCAACATCAAAATAAATTTGAAAAAAAAAAAGTAAATTTTTGTAAAACAAGGACTTATTTAACGATCGAGTATTTTTTGAATGTGAAAATGGAACTTAAAAATGTGCATTATGTAAGGAATAAAGAGGGGATTATTTTCCCATAGGTTAACATAGAGTTCTGTTGGCGTTGACGCGCTGTAATGCATCTCCTTAAATCATTCTGTTAGCTAATATTCTAACTTAAAATGCATCATTTTACATCAGCAGATTTAGTCTATGTTAGAATTATTAGTCTTGAATTTAGCAGAGACTTTTTAGGCTTAATAAGCTGTGATGGATTGGAATTTTGGATTCCTTCAATGGGATTTCTATTAGTGTATGTAATTTCATAAAGAAACGGATAAAATTTAGTTAAAATACTTTAAAGTAAAACTTTTATTAATTCTCTTTTTGACTTTTTTAAACTAAACCTAGATTTTTCTGAATAACCGCAAATATTCAAATCACACGATTACGTTACAGAATTTACTCACTTAACTTAATTTCCTATAGCATCTCAAATACATATAGACCTGATAATAGCAAATAACTTCATCAGTTCAGTGTTACAGCGATTAATCATTAGTTTTAATGGACCATATTCCCACTTTGGGTTCGAGGCTGCAAGGATATCAGCTGTGTGGGGAAACAATTTACATCTTTTTCATAGGAATATATAATGAATTACAGATTCAAAAAAAGGAAAATGTTAAGCAAATAGAGAAATTTTTATTTTATTTAGGAAATTTAGCAGTAATTTTGTGATTTGACATTTATTTGACATATATTGAGACCTATAGTTACAATAACTTTCGTCTCGATTGATCCATATTACAGAAATTCACAGAAACAAGTACACAATATTTTGAGGACATAAGACATCACAAACATCCATGCCCGCACCAGGAACCAGAAGATTCGGAAGGCATCTCCTACCGACCGAACCACCTGGCCGGCTAATTTTGTGATGTCACGAAGTTTAAAATGAATTGATGTTGCCATTTTGTGAAAAAATTTAAATTATTACATTTTTCCGGTTTACGCAGTAGAAGCGAGATCCTTCGTTATCAACATCGACATCATTTGAAATTCGGATTGCATATTTACATTTTATTTTACTGGTAAGCTTACTTGTGAACATTTGCATTCTCAATTTACTCATTATATGAATACATAACTTTTAAAGTAAGCGTCATTTTACAATAACTGGAAAAGATTTGCAAATCGTAAATGAAGTATACTGTATAATGTTTTTTTACACTTAATCATAGCCTCCTAAAGTAGATGCCTGTCGTGTGGCTCAGAAACTTGGCAACAGTTGAAGCGGTAAACAGTGCCACCTGGTACAGATTGCGCAGCTTTTTTATTCAACATCCACCAAAATTTTTTTAAAGTGGGATATGATATACATAAAAGGCGAAAAGAATCAAAGAAACGTCGATTATGGGTATCATATATCACTTCTTAAAATTATTGGTGACAGTTGAATAAAAAAGTCGCGTGATCTGTACCAGGCGGCGTTGTCTACCACTTGAACTGTTGTCAAGTTTCCGAGCAACGCGACAGGCATCTAGTTTAAGAGGCTATGGCGTAATCCGAGAGAGAAAAAATGTGTATATAATGAGTAGCAACTCTTCGATATAGTCGATAGTTATAATTACCAAAGAAGTTTACAATTAAGTAATGCTGCTTATAGAAAAAATTTAATTATTAATGTCCATTTTATGTATATATGCGTATGCATAAATTCATACATCACCTAATGGAATGTTCTTCAAATTTGAAGATGTAAAGAAGAGGATTGCCTTCATATTTTTTAATAATCATCTGATTGTAACAATAAATGAATGTCAACAATAAATAGTTAAACGAAAAAAAAAAAAAAAATGCGACCACTGTGTTATTAAAAGAATTAAATAATCTGTAGCCATTGCAAGTGTTAATATAGACCCTGTACAATTTTCTGATATATTTATTTAAGAATATAGTACATTGATTGTATGCTTAGCCTAGAAAATTGTTGCTGTGGTAGAATTCGAAATTATACGTTTGTTTTTTGTAGCATGCTTGATAAATGATTTCTTATTAAACTTGATAAATAATTTAATGTATAAACAAAGTTTTAATTTTATTTTTATGAGTGCATTCCAATGCTTACTTAGGTATTATATCCTATTCAAATGCTATTTAATCTTTTTGCTAAGTTTTTTCATATACAATAAGTTTCTTGTTAGCACACCTTATACTGTAGGTAAAATCGTTAATGTTTCTCCACGTCACGCAGAGCCTCACTAAGGCAGGGGCATAAGGGGCAGTTGCCCCGGGCCCCCACTTTAGAGATCCCCCCTCCCCCCCCCCCAAATTGAACAGAAAGTTTATTTTATGTTTCCTTCTTTAATGAACTTTTTTTAAAACAAAATATCAGTACAAAGTAAAATTCGGCTTAATTGAGCCATCGTAATTGCGAAAATTTAGCTGAATTCCACCATAAAGTCAGCAAGGATATGAATTTTTCGCAGCTAGATGACAAAGTTAACAATCAGAAATAAAATGGATAGAACGATATTTCATCTCTTTTGGAAGGGGTGGGAGGGGGGGGGAGACTTTATAGCTATTTCACGTTCTAGTCAATTTTCTTGTTTGTATATCTATAATGAGGTGAAAAATTTAAATACCTCCATAAAGTTCGGTTCTTCATTACTGAAGTAGTGAAACAAAGGGGGTTCCCCAAAGAAGTTTTTGCCCCGGGCCCCAATTAGGCTAAGTCGGGCCCTGACGTCACAAGAATATGGTCCATTATACTGTTGGGGTTACTTGCTGTTTAACTCGTTCAAGTCTTATAAATTTGTACTTTATAGGAATCGTTCTGTGATCTTTGAGTAATCTCCATTGGAGATTGTATATCTACATTTTTAAACTAAATATTTTAACAATATCATAATTTTCTTAAATGAATGTTTTTTTCTATCAAAATGGCAAAGCTATTAATGAAATTTCTTGAGTAGTTTTTAACTCTCACAAAGTTCTTGAAGAGAAATTTTTTAATTGTGAAACAGAAAATAAATGAGTATTTATGCATACTGGTGTAATAAAAAAGTACGGAAGGAAATATTTATGTATATTTTCGCTATATGATAAAGAAAAATCATGAAGTTTCAAAGATTACAAAACATTTTCCAACTGTAACGCTATTGCATCGTTTAACCTGTAATATATTTTACACGGGATCGCACCTTAAAATATAATATTTAGTTCCTTTAAACAAACTAATTGTGCTATGTATTTGATTTTACATTGAAAACGAACTGGAACTGAGCTTAATGTTGCTCTCGGGCTATTCAATAAGCGATTGGCGACGGTCTGAAATTCATTCCAAGGTTTGTTCCGGAGATATATCATCACAATTTCGATCCTAGGCAAAGGGGGATGGCTCCCTCACTTCGGTAACTGCACACGGGTGTTATTTTTACGGAAACATAGAGGGCATTGCAGCTACAATGGATTTTGCGGCCCCAACCATAATTCAAAACATTCTATATTGTAAACCTGAATAACAGTTTTAATGTGCTTTTAAAGTGTCTACAGAAAAACAGAAACGAAAGCGTAGACAGGCAAATAGACGAACTGAAATCATAAATGCATTTCAACATTGTTCGAAAGAGTTAAAGACACATAACATGCAACTGAAAATACATTTCAAGCAATTTCCAGTTATATACCATAATCTATATAAGCATTTTTTCAATCAATCACTAATGTTGGTCATGTAATATTACATAAGAAAAATGTTTTTGTGTATTTGAATGCTACTTTTGCACATTATAAAGCTATACGATAAAAAAAAAAAATAAATAAATAAATAAACCCTCTTATAGACCATAATATATCAGAATTCTTTTGTGAGTCACTTGTACTGTTTATACAATTTTAAATAGGAAATATACTCAAGTGAAGCTTAATAATACATCAGTCAAGACATTCTAAAAATATCTACTGAAATCAGAATTCAGGCAAACGGACTGAGAGACTTAGAGACCGCAGATTTTTTTTTCCTGTTATTAGACGACTTGGAATGAATATGTAATTTTTGAAATTCAATTATTCATTCCAATAATATTTTGTAATAAAATTTTTTAACTACTACGTGATACCGTTGTGTCTCACTCATTCAATCTTTTCCAGCTCGACCATGAAATCCTTGGTTCTAGCTGAGTAGGTCAGCATAGAAAGTTTTTCTGAATCAGACACGTGCTGGAATATGAAGCAAGTATAATATACCTGAGGGTAGAAGCTGGTATATGTATCTCAGGTAACAAACGTTGTTTTATGATCAACCTTTACTCTTGAAACGCCTTGGGAACAGGTTCCTCGCGGATTTGGTGCAGCAGTTGTTCAACTCGAACTTGTGACCTTTCAGGTTTTGGTTATGAAGCAGAAGAACAAGAGGGGACAGAGGAGGGGTGGACATAAAATTTGTTTCATCATCACGGATCTGTTTTGATTTTCCAGTTCTGAGAAGTTTGTTATGTAAGTAGAAACGGGGAGGGCCAAATGTGAGATGATGCTCTGTACAGAGAACAACTCTTTTTCATCATCACGCACTACCCGGATCTCCAAAATATATTTTTTTCCCTTTAATTTCTGGAATAGAAACCGATTATTTTCTTTGGGGGTTTAACGGGGTAGAAAAAATATGATGACCTATGATAAAATATGATGATGTTAGTCAAACATACTCTAGTTATGTGTGACGAAAAAGAAAGTATATCACAATAGAAACTATTTAGTTTCCTTTTTGTGATATTAAATAAGTAAAATAAAAAAGTATACACATACGTACTTAATACTGTATCATAAAATTTTTTGAATAAATGTGTATAAATGTATGATGTAAGCTACATTATTATTTTCTCACCTCCATTAACCCGAGAGAATGCACATACATTTAATACAAACACCAGCGCTTTCGGTGAGTGTAATAAATCAACTCAATTTCCTTAGATATTAAATACTTTAGAAGAAGTATCTTTAATTTATACAGAATAATGGGAATAATAATAATAATTATTATTATTATTATTTATTATTAATGTCTCTCGCGATACGTGTTGAGTCCTGAAAAATTAGAAGCCCAAATGTTTAAATGTTCCAATGTCGGAACAGTAAATTAAATACGTATATATATATATAATCTATAGATATTCAGAATATTTTACGTACTAAAAATCAGTAGATAATAACATGCTTTTAGTTTTTCAAACATTCTTGCAGTGTACCTAAAAATATTATGCAAAACCATTCTTATTCAGTCTCTTAATTAGCATTTCCGTTATTTTAAACTTAAGGTTACCTAAATTTATACAACTCCTTTCGTTAATTGTATCAAACGTCTTTTAAAAGAGCTAGAATTTTCGTTAGCACTAAATTGTATTCTTATCCATCATTTATTCTTAGATTTTTTATTCCTTTTGAGTAGACACATGTGACACAAAATTATTTAGTTTATCTAAAACGCAAAAACAACAACGAATTTTGAATAATATATGAGATTTATTTTCATTAAAATCTGTGAATTGGTTGGCTTGGTTTTCAAAGCAACATGGTGCTAATTATGAATTAATATTAGCTCTCTGAAAATTAATTTTAAAAAATCTGGAGTGACTCCACTCGGCTATCCGAACGTTGAGTAATTAACGGTTTTGTAGATAAAGTAAAGTAAGAGGAGTTGTTAAATAAACAAAAGAAAAAAAAATAATAATAGGAAGTTTGAGTATTTTTCTCCATATATTATGATGTTTAATTTAACGCTATTGTATTTTGAGCCGATAGATCATGATAATGAAATTTTCGTTGTGTCTCTGTAAAAACCTATAAATACTAGAAGCACCAAAATGCATATAGTTAGTGCAACGTGACTTATAATATTTATATAAAATTTCAGCTCCATTGGATAAAGCATTTAGACACTATCGCACTTTAAAGTTTGAGCCCGTATGACACAATGGTAAAGAAATTTGCATTGTGTCTCTGTAAAAAAAACCATAATTCTCGAAAGTTCATAATGTTCGTGTGTGACGGTGACCAATAACACGCATATAAATTTTCAGTTCATTTGAATAAGGCATTTAGTCGCTATCGCACTTTAAATAATTTGAGCCTATAGCCCATAATGATAAAGAATTTTTCTTTGTGTCCCTGTAAAACTATGAAAGTGCTAGAGTCACCAAAATCTATGCAATTTTTGTAATGGGGACCTATAACATGATATAAATTTTCAGCTCATACGTATAAAGCATTTAGATGCTATCGAACTTTAAATAATTTCACCCCATAGACCGCAATGATGCAGAATTATTCGTTGTTGTGTTCTTGTAAAAAAACTATAAGTGCTAGATTTACCAAAACCAATACAGTCCGTGCAACTGTGACCTATAATATGTGTATAAATTTTTTGCTCAATTTATTAAGGCATTTAGACACTATACTATCGCACTTTTAAAAATTTGATCCCATAGCTTATAAATATAAAGAATTTTTCTTTGTGTCCCTGTAAAAAAAAAAAAAAAAAAAAACTGTAAGTACTAGATTCACCAAAATCTGTACAGTTCGTGCAACTGTGACCTATAATATGTGTATAAATTTTTTGCTCAATTTAATAAGGCATTTAGAAACTATCGCATTTTTAAAAATTTGGTTCCATAAGTCATAATGATAAAGAATTTTTCTTTGTGTCCCTGAAAAAAAGAAGAAAAACTATAAGTGTTAGATTCACCAAAATCAATAGGATTCGTTCTATGGGGATTTTCAACATACGTACCAACTTTCAGCTCATTCGAGCAAAGCGTTTAGACATACGTTATCGTGTTCATTCACACACATACATACATACAGTCGGTAACAAAAGTGTCCGAACACTAGCAAAAATTCCTATGTAAAAAAAAGTACACTTCATACGGTTTTGTTAAATAAATCCTTGTCGAATCCTGTTCTTAGTCAGTGTAAGAACATGATTCGACAAGGATTTATTTAACAAAACCGTATGAAGTGTACTTTTTCTTACATAGGAATTTTTGCTAGTGTTCGGACACTTTTGTTACCGACTGTACGTCATCGTAAAAATAGTGAAAACAAACTCAGGGGACCTCAAAACGTATAGAAACATCAAAATCTCAAAGTTGAATTTTCGACATGATTAGAATACTTTCCTTACATATGTATGTTCGGAAAGTGCAAAAAAAAAAAAGCAGAAAATGTTTTTAAAATATTCATTACTGGTGCAGTTTCCCTATATACCATATTAATTAAAAGATTATAGGTTCGATACTCCAGCTGGCCGAAGACTGTCCTGTATACCAACAGCGGCTGTGCACGTTTGTTTATTGTTAACATATCACTCTTCTAGACTTGACTTGAAGTGCGCTTAGTCTTCGTCGAGAGAGAATAGATAGCTCATGATCGAATTGCAACAAGATTTCGGAAAACACCTAGGGCAAGCGTGAGAATCGAATCCACTCTCGTACGCTCGCAAGCGATTAGCGGAATTGCGACATTACCACTCGGTCACGGAAGGTCCGCTGGTGTACATAAAATTCGTCGTAGTCTCCATGTTCCCAAATTGATACCTCTGGGAGTTACTGAAGCAGGGTAACCATACTCTCCGAAAAGATCAAAATTGTGATGTCATTTTTCTAGACCAACCCTAAGGATAAATCCTATTCCTATCCTAGACCGTCACCAATTGCCCAATGCAAAGCTATAGTGTAACGTTAAACTCACTGCGCACTCCTATATACGATATTAAAAACTCAATGCATTGATTCCTCTCTCTCTCTCTCTCTCTCTCTCACTCTTTCTCTCTATATATATCTCTTATATTATTAATATATATATATATATATATACAGTCGGTAACAAAAGTATCCGAACACTAGCAAAAATTCCTATGTAAAAAAAGTACACTTCATACGTTTTAGTTAAATAAATCTTTATCGAATCATGTTCTTACACTGGCTAAGAACAGGATTCGACAAGGATTTATTTAACAAAACCGTATGAAGTGTACTTTTTTTACATAGGAATTTTTGCTAGTGTTCGGACACTTTTGTTACCGACTGTATTTACTGAAATATCAGTATTTACTGAAATATCGGATACTTTTGCTGCCAACTATAGCATACATATTTGTTCTTATTTAATTTATTTTCTCTAACAACACATCTTCTCCGAAAGGCATCCTCGGGATGTCCTGTGGTTAAAAGGGAAATCCTATGTACAGTCGGTAACAAAGGTCTCCGAACACTAGCAAAAATTCCTATATAAAAAAAAAGTACACTTTATACAGTTTTGCTAAATAAATCCTTATCGAATCCTGTTCTTAGTCAGTCTAAAAACAGGATTTGACAAGGATTTATTTAACAAAACTGTATTAAGTGTACTTTTTTTACATAAGAATTTTTGCTAGTGTTCGGAGACTTTTGTTACCGACTGTACCTCCTCAGGATGTTCTGCGGACAAGTGTGTTGTTAGGGTTTATTTGATATTTTGGTGGTGTACAAAATACACCATGCATGCACTTGTGTTAAAATATTAAGCGCGTGTAGTTAAAGGTTAAGCGTAAATAGCTGAAATATATGAAAACAGAAATATAAAAGCATTAAATGAAAACGACGCGTGACGAATATAACATTCTCCATACAAATGTTACTAGTTTTTGCTTGCTTACGTCACTAATGCAAATGATTTAAGATATACAAAGCTGAAAATAGACTTTCTTTATAGAAGGAATGAAGAAAACGAGCATATTTCTATCACAATAAAAATTCTCCATCATAAAATCCCAAACATGCTGTTTTTATAAAATCGTATTGAATGTTATTCATTTAAGTTGACTAATACAACTTTACTTGTATGATCGACGCTTGAAATCTGGATATAATAATTTATAGGGATTTTGTATTAATCGAAAATGTTCAAAAATATTTTCATAATTTATTATTTTCGCAGAAAGAATCCGAGAAAATTGTCTTATTTCTAAAGCATACTTTTGACTAGAGAGCGCATTCAATACTAAAGTTTCTACTCAAAGGAAGACAAAGAATGAAAATGATTTTCATCGGTCACGTGACGAGTTAAACGGCCAGATCCGTCTGTACTTGTATGAAAAATCTTTGACATCTCTTATTCGAAACAACGGGTAGAGGGGCGTGACAAGTGACCTTCATTGGTTAAAACTTGAAAAGCACTCGTCATGTGATTTCTTATGTTGTTTACATTCTTCGAAGAAGAATGCTGTCTCTAGTCAAACACAGTCGGCAGCACAAGTATCCGAGCACTAGCCAACATTTCCTATATCAAAAAAGTACACTTAAAACTGTTTTGTTAAATAAATCCTTGTCGAGTCATGTTCCTAGTCAGTCGAAGAACATGATTCAACAAGGATTTATTTAACAAAACAGTTTTAAGTGTACTTTTTTGATATCGGAAATATTGGCTAGTGCTCGGATACTTTTGCTGCCGATTGTATATGCTCTAGGGTTTAAGGGAAAATAAAAAAAATCTTCGATGGGAATATTCACAGCCAATCAATATTTAAGTTGGATTTTACTTTAAATGTATCTTTCAGGGGAAAAAGAAAATCATATAAGCTGTTTTCTTAATTTATTTTTAATTCACATGGTTGTGTGGGAGAAGAAAAAAAAAGCTTTCAAACTATGCAAAAAAGCTGATTTAAAAAAAAAAAAAAAAATAGAGAGACATGTAGAAACAACTAAAAGTCTTCTCCTTCTCCTTTTCCATAAGATATGTATCAAAACCTTGGATGAATGTTAGAGGAGTTGATGAGCACATTTTCGCTTACAGGGTACAAGACATCCCTAGAACATACTGAGGATGTTCTACGGAGATTTGTGCTATAAAGTACTGCGTATCGGCATACAGATAAATGAAGTTAATTGTGGTCTATTCAACATGGCATCTGTTAATAACAGCACTTCCACGTAACGGCACCTGCGACTACGATTTTAACTTCATGATTTTCTTGCGGGTCAGTTTCATTTTTACATCATTTCTAATACACAGTCAAAAACAAATTTTCTGAAAAATGTTCGTATAAAATAACTTTTTCTTTCTTCAAGAGAGTAAGAGCCAGATTTCAGTTTCGGCTAAATTTTTATTCCAATTATTCTTGAAAAAGAGGGTAATCTTAAAAGGAAAATTCAGTTTTAGAAAATTTAACGTCGCATTAGAATGGTACAGTAGGCTATTGATGGTTGGTTGGTTGGGTTTTACGTCGCACTAATGCTGCGCAGATGGGCAATTGGCGACGTAGGCTATTGGTAAAAGCATGGTAGTTATCCCTAAAAGGGGTTTCCCTAGAGATGAGAAAAACTCTTGGAGGAATGATACAAATATAAGAGAAGTTGGCATAAGACGTATCAGCATGCAGAATAAATGAAGTTAACTGTTGTCAACTCAAGATGACTGCCGCAATAGCAGCGCTAACAAGGAAGCCATAATTGAGTTTACCAAAATATTATCTAGTATTATGTTACTTAAGAGTGGGCAATACCTAATTTCGGCGACAACCGTGGCCCATGTTATTCTATGGAAAAATTTGTTTCCATAATGGATGATTCCCAAGAGGTGGTGCTTACTAACGAGATAAATAAAGTAGAGTGATAAATAGCAACCCTGACAAGGTCCAACATGAGTCATGTGATATGAACCATCTATGCGTTGATTCCTTTGGCAACAGCTTATTTTCAATAAATTTCTATGGCAACGGTTTGGAGATTCTACTTGGCAAAAGCCATAACCGCCAATGTTTTAGTTTACTTATGTAGTTTAATATTTTTTTCTTCTAAATCAGTTTAGTTTTTATTTTACTTCTTTTTTATTTCGTATAGTTGAAATTTAACAGACAAAATATTTAAAATAGTTGAAAAATTATTATTTGTTGTTAAATTTAGCTCTTTAAAAGTTTAACTTTTCATTATAAATACTTTTAAACTTTGTTGGGAAGTTATGAAAAAAAACAAAAAAGAAAAAGTATGTTATTATTTATCATAATGTGAGGTATGTGAAAAATTATTTAAAAAACAATTTATTTCAGTTATAGGACAGTCGTATTACCTAATAACGTTGATAATTTGCCGAATTGGAATTTTAAATGCCAAAATAGCGATAAAGGGGCAAACATAGCAATCTATTGATTCATATCACCTGACTCGTGTTGAACCAAGGAAAGCTAACCCTTTATCCATTGAATCAGCACTAATTTATATATTTCGTTGGTGCTTACAACGTTTGTGAGAAAATTACGTGCTGTGATTGGCTGTAGTTGGACTTTTTGTGGGATAGAGCCCCTAAATAAAATAATAGGCCGGCGCATCACCGCCATTTTTTTGCCTCCGAAGAGGACAGCATTCCCACTTGGCGTCCTTATCGCTTCCCTAATGATTTTAAGAAATCTTGATCTGAAGCTAATCTGGTCAAGATAAGAGCAATAAACAACAATAATATTCCTAAAAACACATATTTTTCACAGTACAATCTGAGGATATCCTATGGATGAACTGGGATAACATGTGTTGTTAGGGCGGTTTCTGTTTCTTTCACAAAATGTCGCCAAAACTCAAATACACAGTCTGCGAACACTTTATATTCACTTCTTGAATGATTATAGCAGTTTATCGTTAAACAAACTTCCATATCATCGTTTACTTAGCTAAAATTATGAAATATAATAAAACAAGTTACTTTAAAGTAACGTAAGACGATAAAAAAAAACGTTTGTCGTTTGTTTATCAGAGAAACGCGCTGGGTACACGTGGCAACCCTAAGGCAACAAAATGCCTGATGCGCCAGCTCGTATATATACAGGGTGGCCATAATTAAACTGCAAGTGTTCAAGGGGTGCTGGAGAGAAAACTACTGGGAATATTCCAGTGAAATTTCGTATTTACACGTTTCAGAACATGCGCAAATCAAATATGAAAATAAAAAATCGCCAGTTTCACCCGATAGATGGCGCTGTACCGTATTTCAACGCTCACCGGTTACATATACAACTTCCAAGACCGATAGACAGAGCATAATGACATTCTAAGAGGCATATAAACAATATAAAACATCACTTACAGTTCATCAAAATTCCATACAATTCGCCTCAGTAATTAAATTTTTACAGTATCATGTAATCAAAAATTAACGTAAATTAAGATCATAAATTAAACAATCCATAAATTTTTATAAACTGTAAGTGATGTTTTATATTGTTTATATACCTCTTAGAATGTCATTATGCTCTGTCTATCGGTTTTGGAAGTTGTATATGCCACCGGTGAGCGTTGAAATACGGTACAGCGTCACCTATCGGGTGAAAAATGGCGATTTTTTTTTTTGTTTCATATTTGATTTGCGCGTGTTCTGAAACGTGTAGCTACCAAATTTCACTGGAATATTCCCAGTAGTTTTCTCTCCAGCACCCCTTGAACACTTGCAGTTTAATTATGGCCACCCTGTATATAGGAGCCTTATTGTGGGATAAAGTGAAAGAAAATCGTCATCATGACGTAAAATGGCGTCGAAGATGGTAGTCGTCCATTACTTATTACCAAAATTAAATGTATTTTATTAAATTCTGTTTTCACATTCAGAAACTCCATAACCGTTCTATTAGTACTTATTTTCCAAAAATTGATTTTTTTTTTTTTTTTTTTAATTTTTAGCATTTCATTTGCGGTTAAAAAAATGAGAAAAGTGCATTTCGTAAAAATTTGCATTTTTGAACTCAAAATTAAAATTTTAAAAATTAATTTTTCGAAAATGAGTACTAATTTAATAGCTGTGAATTTTCTATATGTGAAAACGGAATTTAAAAAAAAATACATTAGGTACAGTCGACAGCAAAAGTATCCGAGCAGTAACCAATAATTCCGATATAAAAAAAGTATACTTAATAATGTTTTGTTAAATATATCCTTGTCGAATAATGTTCTTAGACTGACTAAGAATATGACTCGACAAAGATTTATTTAAAAAGCAGTATTAAGTGTACTTTTTTTAGACAGGGATTATTGCTAGTGCTCTAATACTTTTGCTGCTGACTGTAATGAATAATTATGGAAACAAATTTTCTCATAGAATAACATAGGCCATAGATGTCCGCGGGTTGTTACCGACTGTATACTTACTGTATTTTAGTCTGTAATTTGAATTAAATACACGGTGTCCCCATTTCCAAAGTAAAAAATGGGGACATGTCCCCATTTCAGCATCTGAAAATTTGGTCACCCTACGCTATGGACAATTCAATTGGCGACTGTCTGGAACTCACCGGTCCACCAGAGCCATGACATCGCAATTTTGGTCTCCGGACCATCCTTGGCGGTGCGTCCAAGACCGTCGCCAATTGCCCATAGTGCAGTACTAGTGCGACGTTAAATACGACCAATCTAATTTACAGTCGGCAGCAAAAGTATCCGAGCACTAGCAATAATCCCTGTCTAAAAAGAGTACACTTAATACTGCTTTGTTAAATAAATCCTTATCCAGTCATGTTCTTAGTCAGTCTAAGAACATGATTCTACAAGGACTTATTGAACAAAACAGTTTTAAGAGTACTTTTTCAATATCGGAATTATTAGTCAGTGCTCGGATACTTTTGCTGCCGGCTGTAGATCCTCCACGGAGGGAATTATTGAAATTCAAGAAAGGTTGAGTAGGGTTTTATGTTGCATTAATGCTACACTATGAGCAATTGACAATGGTCTGGGTTGGTTTGTAAGTTGGGCTTAACATCGCACTAGTACTGCGCAATGGCTAATTGGCGACGGTCTGGGACGTACCCCTAAGGATGGTCCAGATATATGCCGTCACAATTTTGATCCTCCACGGTGGGGATTGGTGGTCCAACACCTCCTGTAATAATGCCTCCGAGCTGAGCTCTACATCATGGAAGATCGTCCGATTTTATCCAATCAACACTTCCGACTTCCTATGATACATGTTGGATCGTGGGGATTGGATGAAATCGGCCGATCTTCCGTGACGTAGAGCTCAGCTCGGAGGCATTATTACAGGCGGTGTTGGATGGTCTGGGACTCACCTCTAAAGGTGGTTCGGAGACATGCCCTCACAATTTTTATCTTCCATGGAAGGAATGGCTCGAAATTTAAGAAAGATTGAAAATAAAGTAACTTGCTGTATATATATATATATAAAAAAAATTACATTTTTTATTGTAAATAAATTACGAAATTATGTCTGCCTATTCAAAGAATTTTTATCATTTTCAAAAGGCCATAAAAAAAATGGGTTTTAAAGTAACACTCAGAAACTAAATAAAGATTAAAATTAACAAAAGATTAAAATTTATGAAAGTTTTGTTGTTACAAATTGGTACTAAAAATAGTCAATTAATGAGCATAAACAACAAAATCAAACATCAGACATTTGGTTTTTAAATGTTTAAACAATAATTTAACAGATATATTAAAATAGTCGATAAATATTAAGCAGTTAATCATTAATAATTTATTAACATTTTGCCTGTTATTAATATTTCTATGATTTAAGTGAAACATTTTAAACTAATAATATCGTGCATTTGCAAAATTCAGCATTAAAAATTCCCATGTTTCAAAAATTTCAAAATTATCTTCATCCAAAACCCGATTTATTACCGAGTTTATACCTGTTTTTTTTTTTTTTTTTTTTTCCGGGAGGTTATCATACTTCTGATTTACAGGTTATCACAATTCTGATCCAAGGGATGACTCCTCCCTTTAAGCAACCAGTCCGGTGACCTGTGCGCGAAGCTATAAACTTGAAATTGAAGGTCGAGACTCGACACCTCACACATGTTCTGCCCCTTCGCAGACTATAATAGTCAACAGAGGCATAACAAAAGTGAGTTCTTGATATTCAGTGTTCTAATGTTAATGGACCTTACCTTTTTTTTTGAGGGTGGGTTCGAGGCTAAATCATTGATTTTTTTACATCTCAGCTGATTTCTTATTTTTCATTTCCATGTGAATTTCATTACAGAATACATTTTCCCATAAAATACAAAATACAAGCATAGACATAAGGACGTTTCTGTTTTACTTATAGTGGGTCACATGGAATGGGTTTCATGACGTCACATGGATAAGGTCCATTGAAATTAACCAACTAGTCCTTTAAGATGAAGGTTTTCATTTTCCTTCCTATAAAATTGCTTCGAAGATGTGGAAGATAGTTTTTTCTTTATTTCTATCCATCTTTAAGCTTGAAGGCCACCTTGGAGGAATGATATAAGAGGAGATGAAATGTACGGAAAAAAATGAAGCCAAAATCTGAACTACAGAAACCATTAACACAGTTATATAAGAAATTCTGCGTTGTTATTATGAAATTATGGGATATGGATCATTCGAGACGGAGGTCATTGTAACTGTACGTCTCAAAGCTGCCAAATAAATAAAATAAGCCAATATTTTGGTCAATTCAAAATGGCTCCTGCAGTAGCTTTAGCTGCTATTGTGGCAGCATCTTGAGTAGACAACAGTTAACTTTACTTGCCCTGTATGCTGATACGCCGTATGCCAATTCCTCTTATACAACACCTCCTATAATAATGCAGTGTAGGATCAAAATTGTGAGAGCATGTCTCCGGATCACCTCTAGGGGTGAGTCTCAGACCGTTGCCAATTACCCATTGCCCAGCCCTAGTGCGACGTAAAACCTAACCAACCAACCAACCCATAATAATGCCTCCGAACTGAGCTTTGCGACACTGAAGCTCGGTCGATTACATCCGATCAACACTTCTTATATAGGATGATGTGAATCGGATTTTCCGTGACGTAAACGTAAAGCTCAGTTCGTAGTATTATTATAGAAAGTGTTGCCTAACATCATTACTCCAAGTGCGCCACGGTAGAAGCTCGATATTGAAGGACTGCGGGTTCGATACTTGAGACAGCCAAAGACTGTCGCGTATAAGGAAAGGGCATGTTTACAAACAAACTCTCCGTCAATCAATCTTTGCCACTCGAGAGTGGCAAAAGATCAACCTCTATTGGTGGAAACGCCAATGTTTTGCCACTTTACCCATAATTTGACTGCGAGTGACGTCACGTGCCCTTTCCTTATAGAGCGATCAGATTCTTTAAATTGAATATGTGGACAAATACTGCGGTGTCCCCGAATTTCGAGGATAAAATAAATAAATCACCTGAAATTGTAAAATTTTATTGATTTTTATGTATGGTGTAACCCAAAAGAACTTCTTTCAGCTTATTTATTATACATATAATACATTATTATAATAAAATATATATTAATATCTGTCCTCTTAAAGGTATTCTAATTTTTGGGGGAAGTAGGGTAGTTTTCGAAGATTGTCCTTGGTATTCGAGAACGTCTGATCATCCTAGTCGTGTACATTGATTGTGTTTGGTAGATGTAAAATCCGTCGGGGCTGCAATCTCTGCCGTATCCTGTAAAAAATACAGTCGGCAGCAAAATTATTGAAGCACTTGCGATAATTCCTATTTAAAAGATTCTTATTTAATACTGTTTTGTTAACTAAATATTTGTTTAGTCATGACCTTAGTCTAGGGGTTACATACAAACAAAACGCTTGCAACTTCGATGCTGTAAATTTTGCAAGTTTTTTGCAAATATAGTCGGCAGCAAAAGTATCCGAGAATTAGCAAAAATTCATATGTAAAAAAAGTACACTTAATGCAGTTTTGTTAAATAAATCCTTGTCGAATCCTGTTCTTAGATTGACTAAGAACAGGATTCGACAAGGATTTATTTAACAAAGCGCACTTTTTTTACATAGGAATTTTTGCTAGTGCTCGATTTCTTTTGTTGCCGACTATACATTTAGAACGCTTGCAAACGGCATTGCAACCGGAAGTGTTTTATTTATATGTACCCCTTATGCTGTTTATAAAAAAGCAATTTGATGATAAAAATTAGCGATTAAGCTAAAAATAAAAGTATGAAAAATGTAGATGTGGGTTTCAATAATTTTGCTGCCGGCTGTAATACCTGTGAGGGTTGCTGAAGAGGGGAAGACATCCTCTTAGCAAAGTATTAAAATTACCATGGCATGCCCCTGCATAACCCTCTTAGGGTTATGCCAAACCGTCGTCAACTGAGCATTGACTAAGCTGACCAAATGTTCCCATTTTCTGTGGACAGCTTTTATTTTCAAGGCATTTTTCTAAGTTTTAAAAAATAGTAGAAAGTAAATTATTAATCAATAATATTTTATTTTTAGTCCCTATTTATTATCAATGAAAAAATATATCCGTAATTGGATAATTGTAGCAATTTTTAACGCTTCTCTATTATAAAGGTACTCTGATCTGGTCAGCCTACCATTGACATTGTGTAGCTCTAGTGGAACGAAAAAACCATTCAACAGCAACCTCATCTTCTATCCATCGTAAAATGAATTTTAGAGGATCACGTAATTACCGTTTTGATCGCATTCAATTAAGAAAAAAACTAAAGTTAAAATTTTTTATTTTTATTTTTATTTTTTTTTAAATAATGTACTTCATCTGCCTGTAGGTGTTTATACTCTTAAATTAAACATTTAACGATACGATTTTTAAAGACAATAACTGAATATAATTGAAATGGCACTTATCTATTGTATTTTAATCTATTGTATAGTACAACTGTTTAAATTTTCTAAAAAACCGAAAAACGAAAACACTTTAACCAAAAATATCTTTTCTTGAACAACTTCGCCAAAAAAAGAAATAATACAGACGATACATTCCTACAACAATATTCTTGCCTTACAAACAAGATCCGGTTCGACTGACACATATTTCTTGAACTCTAGTACGCCTATACAAAACATTTCGTAATTTATCACCAAAGTAATGCTAATAATTTTCGGTCTCTCGCTGTTTTTTTTCCCTACAACAAAACTACGAGTAGAAAAGAATTTCGTAAGAAACGAAAGCTCAAGTTTAACTGTCAAGCAGCTGGAACATGCATAATGGTATGCCTCCGGGAAGAAAAACAGGCGTGACTTAGTACCATGACTACGTACGTGTATTTGCAAGTTGTTTGGCGGGAATAAAACAAAAGATATGACAAACTATGCGTGATAAAGAAAAGGAGGGAGCTGATATTTTCTAATAGCTATGAGTCATAAACAGAATATTCTGGCCCAACGAGTTTTATGCAGGTGCATTTATAATTATAAGCATAAGAGATGTCTTGAAAGATTCAATTTCTCACGTTTGACACAACTAATTTTTTAATTTGATTTTCGTGTAGGCATTCACGTTGACTCTGGGATTTAAAAGAGAAAATTAAGTACAACTTTAAGCAATGCATTTTAAGTTTTGGCCTGAAGGAGTAAATTATTTGTATGTTGTATGTAATACAAGGACATGGAAACAATTATGATTCCCTTACTGTTTGGTTTTACTGGGATCCTTTTATTTGTTTTTGGTAGAACTTTCTTACAAATTAACTTGATTTACAATGTCAGCGCTGAAGCTACAATTGATTGCTTTTTGATAAGATTTGTATTTTGACTTTGATCCTACTGAAAAGGGGGCCCCGGTGGCCCAGTCGGTAGAGCGCCGAGCTCGTATTGGAAAATTGCAGCCTCGCTGCTCGAGTCGGCCAAAGACAGTCGTATACACTAATGGAGGCTGGTGCACGTAAAATCCGTCGAGGCCGTAATGTTCTCCATATTAAATCCAAATCATACCTCTAAGGGTCACGGAAGCGGGGAAGTTATCAAGAATCAAGCGAAGAGAATCAAGATTTTGATGGCATGTCTCCGGCCTACCCTAGAAGTGTGTCCCAAATCGTCATCAATTGCCCATAATATAGCACTAATGCGAGTAAAATCCACTAAACCCTCCGCAAAGGATCAAAATTATGATGGCGTAATCTCCGAACCACTCCTAAAGGTGAATCCCAGACCGTCACCAATCGCAGATCTAGTGTGATGTTAAACTCACTCAACCCAACTTAACTCATTTTAACATTGAGTTCCAATTGCAGTCTCGCAGAGGACTACAGTCAGCAGTAAAATTACTGAAGCGATAGCAATAATTTGTATTTAAAAGATATGCACCTAATATTGTTTTGTTAAGTAAATATTTTTCGAGTCATGATCTTAGTTTTTATGCTGTTTACAAAAAAGTAAGTTGAGGATAAAAATTAGCGATTAAACTAAAAAAATATGTATATGAAAATGGGGATGTGTCCTTGAATAATTTTGCTGCCGACTGTACTTTTGGTTAAATTCCCATAACATGGTAGAAAGTCAAACAACACTGACTGCAGGCAGTATTTGAGAAGGTTACCATTTCTCAGCTAATTTCCTGTCTTGGATACAGCTTTGCAAGGATATAGCATATCTGTTCCTAGTTAATTCATACTGCGCCGTCCAGTGCTTAATTTCGCAAACAGTTCGTCAGGCTGATAAAGTGGGAAGCCATTCCCTCCATGGATCAAAATTAGGTCTTGATTACTAAATAGACATGAGAAGCACATGCATCTCTACGAAACTTTTGAAAAAGGACGCGAAAATAAAAAAAAATAGGGGCTCCCGAATCGCATAACCTATTGTCTAATTATCAGGAGTCACAGGACACGTGACTGCATACGAATTACTTCTATTATATTATATGTCATCGATCAATGAAATATGTACATGTGCATTTAGAATGGTATAATTACGGAATTCAGCCTAATCAAATACCCTTTGGCACCGTTGATTGTTATTGCTATGAAAAATTACTTGTCTATATTTTTCTTAATTCTGTCTTACTGCGTTTTGTGTTTAATGACAATTAGTAATATTAAAAAATATATATATCTATATTTATCTTTAGATCAAGCAGTAATTGGGGGGATTCCGAATTGGTTTGTTATTCTCCTCGGTTTGAAGGGTAATCGGGCCCTGATCGAAATTGTGACAATATAGTTTAACCCCGTTTCTCGAAACTAGCTTCGAGAACTAGTCCAACGGCTTGGAGGAGTGCCAAATTGACCGATAGGTTGAGATTTGACAAACATTCAGTCCCTTATAACTATTTTCTCTCAATCACTCCTATTTTAGCGCTCAACTTGTTGTGTCAGCATTTGTGCAGAAGCTACCATGGTCGCAAGAAAAGTGGTTAAAGAATATGTCTCCGGCCAAACAGTCACCAAGCTCATTGTGTAGCTGTATGCGATGTAAATCTATTCGATTTCAATCTCAACTTTTAAAATCTAACATAATTTATTATCCAAGTATTTAAAATTGCATCTTTTGCGATTTATGTTATATGGCGATGGCACCAACCCTTGTTGGTAGCTCATAACTGGTACTACGGTTTAAAAATAGGTCATTAAATCGTTAAACCCAACCAACAAACCCTATAACAGTATGAGTGGAGTAAAAATTTTAAGGGTTAGAATGTTAAAAAAAAAAAAAAAAAAAAAAAAAATTGAAAAGTTAAAATCTGGACACACACACAAGGAAAAAAAAAAGCATGTCATGCTGAAACATGAAATAATAGTTTATAACGGGCAGAGAATTAATTATCTGCAAAACTCAAACTATCCTGGAATTATGAATTAAATTTCGTCTGCTGCCTTACATAAGTGTAAAATCATATCTTACTTTGGATATAGCATAAAAGGAGATGAAACTTATAAATGATTTTGAAGTATTTTGCATCTAAAAGAAAATCAGCAACAGGACCAGTGATCAGGCATACTTACAGACACGATTTTATCAGTGACCCATTTTATTTGTGCATGTTAATTATTTCTAATAATTAATTGTTTCAGTTCGCCGAATGATATAATTATTTAAATTATAAGACAAAAATTTAATCATTTAAGTTAAGTATTCGGATAAGATAAAAGGAAAATTGACATGATGTGGTGTTTGCCAAGCTTTCTTCTATATCCTTCTAATTAACAGTGCCACCTACCAGTGAACATGCACAAAAATTTAAGCTTCTCAGAATAGAAATTTTACATGTACAGTTTGCAATTTCAATCAATAGATGCTGAGATATAGCCATCTGAAAAAGAAAATCTCAAAAAATGAATAACACCAACGCTACATGCCTTCTGATTTACATCCAAATTGAATCAACATAATTCTTCATAATATATATGTCGCATACCAAGTTTAGTGCATTTATGAATCGTAAGATATTTCCTTTCCGTAAATTTGGTCTTAGCTCCACCTGTATTCCAATATTCAACCAAATTCAATCGATATAATTTTTCACGATGGCCCTCATACATACCAAGTTTTATTCACTTGTATACTATCGAAGTTGAGTAGTAGTTTTCTCTTAAATAGGAGAAATTGCAGCATATCAGCTGCAATTTCTGTTGGACGATATGTTGCAAAATCTAATCAGCATCAGTTTCATTCAAAGTCTAACCAAACATAAGATTTTTTTTTTTTTTTTAATTTCGTCCATTGGTTTGTGAGATACAGCATCCACAAAATTTTTATAGCACAAAGACAAACAGTTTTCATAGATGGTCATACGGTATTTATGACATCTGAAAACGTATAAATTCACGAAAATTTTCACAAACCCAGTACTTTCTTATGTAAATAGAAGAATGTAAAAATGATGAATTGTAAGAATATGGGGATAAAATATTTGAATTAAACAATTAACTTTATGAATAAAAATGCCTTAGAAATTAAAAGTTATTTGTAAAACAACTGCTATCCTCATTTAATTGTGTTTCGCCAGTATGCATTGTCCAAGATAAAAAAAATAAAGATCATTTTAGTTTTAAATATTTTGATATGTATAAGATGCGACATAGCGCTATGAAACATCTAATTATATATTCTTGCTTCCGTTTATTCATAGAAAGATTCTCTTGTGAAGGTTATGCTAGCAAATCACAATTACAGGAAATACAAAATATCGTTTCGACTTTGACGAATAAATCCTAATTTTCCTACAATTGTTCGACATTCTGCGGTAGTCTTATTTGTTTATTTTTTCTGAGAGAGAGAAAATAATCATTGCGTGTGTATTACCTGGAGGCATTGAATCAGCCTTGTGGAACCACGCATCAGTCGTTTAGAAATCAAGGTGCACACACACGGATGATAGCAAACGGACTGTAACTGTAATGCCCGCGAAATAGCGTCACAGTGACGTCACCGACAATGTCTTTTCGTTTTGACTGTCACACAATAGGCACTGGTAGTTGCCAAATAAAACGGCATGCACTTGTTGGGATTCCATTCCACTTAAATTCATCAAGAACGGCAAGGAACAGGTCGAGTGAAGCAGTGCATGTTGTTTTTTTATTCGCGACCGAATTTTAAAAGAGGGGAATTAAAGTTATTTCAGTGACTGTAAAAATGTTTTTTACTAAAATACTATCTTACATGTATTTTTAACTTCTGCATTGTTTGAAAGGAATGCTGTCGAATTTTCCTATTTCGCATATTTCATTAATTTTATTTAAGAATTCGTGATAAAGTAGATTTATAGGCAAGATGAAAAGAAATATTCAAAATTTCTTTTGCAAAAATTATGTAATTCTAACGTTTGCTTAACAGAATAATACAAGAATTCAATTTTCTGCGTTTATACCCGTCGGGGTGGAAGAATTAAAAAATGCTAACCAATTGGCAGCTTCTTAAAACTTGTAGTTGTTTTGTCTGCCTAATAAACATTCTATCTGCTTTAAGGACCATTCTGCGAAATGTCACATACGTTACAAAATTAAACAACATAAAGAGAGAAAATTGTTTTGCTATTGCTTTAGAACATAACTTAGGAAGATAAAGTATTAAACCAAATCATTAGCAAAACAATTTTACTATTTAATATTCTGAAATTACTTTTTGAAAGTGTGTAATGGGTGTGATATTTCAAAGAATGGTCTATATTTCAGAGATTGAGGTTGAGTGGGGTTTTACGTCGCACTGGAGGAGCTATGGGCAACAATCCGAAATTCACCCTCAGGAGTGGTCAGAAGACATGCGATCACAGTTTAGATCCTCTGCAGAGAGGATGGCTCAACACTTCCTGCAATAATACTCGGAACTGAGTACTACTTCACGGAAGGTCGCTGATTACATCCAAACCACACCATCTTATAGATATCATAGAAAGTGTTGATTGGATGTAATCGGTCGATCTTCTGTGATGTAAAGCTCAGTTCAAAGGCATTATTAAAGGAGGTGCTGGGTGCAATGTTTCCAACTGCAGGGAATTCTCCCTACTCATAGAGATTTTTAGCAGTTTTCTTCAGCATATAGGGAAGGATGGAGTAGGGACTTTTTAAAGGTATCCTTTCACCCCAGGACATCCTCAAGATAGCCTGAGGATGAAAGTATATCCTACGGTCATCATCCGCACTAAAGTAGGGACTTTTATCACCAATGTAGGGACATTTTGAGCTGTCCATAGGAACATGGCAAAATTTGAGTTGGCAACACTGATTGGATGGCTCCTCCTTCCGGCTTTAACATACTAAGCTTAGTTCTCTTACATAAATGTTATTCAGTCAAATGTATAGTATAAAATGCGCTATGTGCTGCCTTTCTAAATAATTAGTATATAATTAATAAATCTTAGAAGATCTTGGAATTTTTATTAGCAAAATACAGGATAGCTACTAAGTACTACTATTACTGTAACACTCAAAAAAAAAAAAAAAGAAAAAAAAGAGAGTTAATTTTAATCGTTTAGTAGAACAATTCCATATACATATTAGGCGAAAGAGTTCCATACGCATATTAGAGGTATGCCTCGCCGACAGCTTCAGAGCCCCTATATCCATCCTTCCTGAGCTTCGGTTTCTTTTTATCGCTAATTTTTTACTGAATTTTCTCGCTGGTGTTTGGTTATATATATATATATATATACGCACACACACACTTGTGACTGTGCGTTTTTTTTCTTTTTCTTCCCATGCTATTTTCTATGAAATATTTTTTTTTTCCTCCATTTATTTTATTCGTAAGTATAGTGGCCTGATTGATTTACCACTAGTTGCCCAGTCATCCTCTTAAAACGATTCGGGCCACAATAGGACAGTGGCTTAAGTGTTATCTTTAGTAATTAATAAAGACGGCAGTCGATTCGAATAAAATTATTTCAAAGTAAACTTTTAATTATAGTGTTCATCACATTGATGTATTTATTATTTTCTATGTATCTGTACAATAAAATGATTCGATATTTGTAACAGTATTTTATAGCCACCCTGCAAAACAAGAATCTTAAGGTATGAATTTTTTAACATAATAATATCAACATTAATTGTTTCGTAAAACGACAATGAAACTGCTTTTTTTTCATTGTCTGTCAAATGCATTATAGACACTATGCAAATTACAGCACACACAGCGTTTTTCACGCCATGAAAAACACATAATCCAATACATGTTGATGTTATAGCAAGTTTTAGAAATCAGAATCAAAACTTAATTCTTTGTAAAAATTTATCTCACATTATTTTTAAAACTGGTATGGTTTTGGATAGGTTATTTAATTTCATCCATGTTGAAGAAAACGAGCCCTTGATATATAACTATAGTGACCATATAAGAGTACATTTATAATGTATATAAATATTAAAAAATATTACAATTACCCAATTACAGAGATATAGATTAAGCTAAGTAAATGAGGACTAAAAACTAATAATTATGATGAATAATTTCTTTGCTATACTTTTTCGAAACTTAGAAAAACGATTTCAAAATATGCATTGTCTTGGAATTTCGAGGACATATGGTCACCTTATCTACAACTAAACATATTATTTGCTTTTTATTAATATCTTCTAATGATCGAGAACTAGCTGTCAAAGCTAGTAGATGGAAAGCGTCGGGTTTGATCCGGTTGCACTCATCGACCTAGCAGTTTGGATTTTTCCATGGTTTCTTTCATAAACTCGCGATAATTACAGGCTAGGACCGCATAAAAACACCTCCTATGGAGGGCTCCTCACCTAAGCCTAGGATAGGACCCACGTGCAGTCAATCGACTTCAATCTCAACAGAAACACCTATTCCTTTCTACATTGTCTTCCTTTCAATAGCTTATCATTTTCTTTACTTGAGAAAAAAATTTAACTCCCGAAAGGTGAATGCGAAAAATGATACAGGTTTGTGATGAAACTTTTTTCTTCAAAGTAATGTGTTTTTTGGTGTTTTTTTTTAAAATATTGATTAAGAAAAAAAATATTAAAAAATTTTCAGCACGTTCAGTTTTCACAGAAAATGGAATTTTGTGACAAAAATGAGTTTAAAGCTCCACTTTCTTAACTCCAATTTCAGTTTTATTTCTCAAAAAATCTAGTCGGTGTGAGTGAAGGACAAGCAAAGCGATTTCATCAAGATATTGAGTAATAGAAAAGATGTAATAGAGTTGAGGCAAAGTTAACATGCTAACAGATTATTATTGCATGCTGCATAGGGACTGCTCCCAAGCCGTGTAGAAGAGATAAAGCTCTAAAACAGTTTCGATGTAAAGAAACAGAAGCATTTAAAAATTGTAAATAATGGCTTATTTCAATGCATTTTATGCATAAATAGTTTAAATTCTTTGTAGCCTCTGTGTGAATTCTTCAGATACTTGTGTTGACTTTACATACTTTGATACCATACTTTGTGAAAAACCCTGTGATAGGAAGAAAAGACAAGCATTTCTGAATTCAACATATCAAAAAGAATTAGGAACCCTCCAAAGCAGCGAAAAAATTAATTATTTTATTAAAACTGAAAAGTACGATTTCGCAGACCTAGTAATTACATGCGTTAATTTATCAAATTTTCTAATGATGCTGAGATCAAAATTAATTATTTCAACAATGAAAGGTTCAAGTTTAAGAAATTGAAAGCTAAATAGATGCTGTTTTACCAATTCTATCAAAAATTATGAGGGGTAAATTTTAAATAGATTAAAGTTATAATATATTCCATTATAATGCAAATTGAAAAAATCTTAATTTTTAACAGAATTTTGTGGTTTATGCGTTATTACTTATCTGCAATTCTTGGGGGCACTGCAAAGTCAAGGAATCCCACGCATTTGTGAAAATTGACTGTGTAGGTTTCTAATGCTTAGTTCAATTTTTAACTTATAATGTTAAAATGAGGAATAGTTCTCTTTAAATTGCGTAGCTTTAAAGTTGTATTTCAGAGCCAGAACTAATAAAGATTTTTTTTTTTTTTTTTTTTTTTTTCATGGTTAAGGGATGAAAAATTATTTAGCTTTCGAAGGCTTAAAATAAGTTCTATTCTGAGCATAAATATATGAAAGAATAATAATAATTATGATTATGATTATGATTATGATTATTATTATTATTATGTCGATAATCATAAAAGGAAAAATCTTCTTAAATGGAATTTTTATTTTCTAAAAGTTACAATGGTAAAAATCATAACTTTTTGAGATACTGAGTATAGAAATAAAGTGATATTGATTAATCAATTAAGCTAAATTTCTAATCCACCATTATGATGAAAAAGGAAGGATGTATCGAGAAATGACAAACCACAAAGTTTTACGTCAAAGAAATTTTTATTGGGAATGACGTAGTAAAGGATATCCGTCGACCAAAAGTTTGAGGACGTGATTATTAACTTTCAAGGTTAGCGAATGAACCATTGATTGTAATTTTTTTTTTTTTTTACTTATTTGTATTCGAGACTAATATAGGGAAAAAGTTAATTATCAGGAGCGATCCCATTTATGTTGTATAAGTTGAATTTAAAATATGCGATAAAATTTAACATAATAATAAAAAATCATTAAATAAAAGAATATTAACCTGCTTACAGACTTGAAATTTTTGTCTGAAATGTCCATGTTCAAATTCAGGAAAGAATAGGGGCAGAGCAAAGTTTAGTAGAAGTTTTTGAGCAGATAACTGACGCAAGAACAGATTGAAGTTGAGTGTATTTAATGTCTCACTAGAGCTACGAAGGTGGCAATTAGCAATGATTCACCGCTAGGGGTGGTCCGAATACATGCTATTACAATATGATCCGTAACTTCCAAAAGTATTAATTTTATGAAACATGGAAGACATTTTAGCCATAATGGAATTTTACGCGCAGCCACCATTAATGCAAGAAGAAATGCGCATGTGCAATTGTTATACTTTTGAATTTTGATAGCAAAAATTAAAGACATGAAATATATATATATATAATGATTAATTGGAGAGACTGTTTAAGCTTTAGCAACATTTAATACATTACAAGATGAATTATATATAATATTTACAATTAAATAATATTAATTAATCATTAATTAGCGCTTCAACAATTGCCGGGCAGCGCCCGCAAAACATGCCTGGTATTAATAGCATCGGTTCCTTTTCTGCCGGCGTTATCTCTGTTGCCAGTTTCGGCTTAGTTAACTCCTTTCAAAAGTTTAGTTGTCTGATATAAAAACATAGCTTTCTAAAGTTTAATTTTTTGTTCTATAGTTAATCAATGGAAGTCAACATAACAAGATAATTTTAATAAATAAAAAGGAAAATAAAGTAAGAAATTAAAAGAAGAAGAAAGTAAAAGTACGGAATTGTTTAAATTCCACCAACTGGAAGTAGGATATGATAAATTAATGTTATGAATCAATGTATGGATAAGTAACGAAAAGACCGAAAAATTAAACTGCTTAAAAAATTTACTCTAAAACAAACAGACAAACAAAAAAAAAAAAAAAAAAAAAAAAAAAAAGAAAGAAAGAAAGAAAGAAAAGGAAAGAGAAAATGGAAGAAAGAAATCGTCAATAATCTTCGTCGTAATCTTTTTTTGTTTGAGAGACTGAAGGTTGTCACCAGATAATAATATTACTATTTCATTTCTTTTGTTTAATACTTCCATTTAAAAATTAAAAGAAAAAAAAAAAAAAGATTTTTACAATAGAATGCTTTTATAGAAGTGCCTTAAAAAGTGTAAAGCAAAATAGTGTTCAGCTTGGAAAAAATAAATAAAATAAAATAAAATTTGAAAAGTATTCAAAGTTAAACATTTTTTTTTTGCTCAGGAGTAAACTTTTCTTAGTCAACTTTTAATGCTTTTCAAATTTTATTTTACTTTTCTTCAAGCGGACCATAATTTTCAAAAATTTTCCATTTTTTAGGTCACTTCTATAAAAGCATTCTATTTTAAAAATATTTTTTTTTATTCTTCTTTTATTTTTAGCTTTTTAGTTACGTAGTATCAAGCTACATTACTCAAAAGTTCTACCTCTTTATCTCTATGTTACGTTGAAGGTTGAAGGTATCTTTTTCTCTTTAGACAGTTTCAGACGTTGCCATGAAGTTTCTAGAAGATACCATGAAACTTCTAGACATTTCCAGAAGGTTCCATGAAGATTTTACACTAAATTCATATTAAACTAAATTGTTGACAGACAAACAAGCAGAAAGATAACAGACAAACGGATTTAACATAAAAGTATTCTAAAAAAATAATGACAAATTTTTAAGCATGATTGAGGAGAGAGTTGTAATCGAACGGAGAATGACAAACTTTCTTCAAAATATATCAAAGGTAGTATGAAAATGACTTCAAATTTGCAGTTAAAATTATGGTTTTGATGACAAAACTTTTTTAATCATATATTCTGTTACATTTCTATTCATCTGACACGCTCTGCCCATGCATTCAACAGTCTGTACTTGAAAAGATTTGAGCTTCTCGTCCACTTTTACCTTTAAGACTCTTCTAAGACTGGATTTCTACAAAACAATGGTTGGATGTATGTATCATATAATTAAAAAAAAAATTTTCAATGTCCACTTTACCGAATTGTTGACTTGGTCAGTTCTTTCTTCTGGTTATGCCAACTACTGAATAAGCTGGCCGATGATTGGCAAATGAGCAGTTCTGCTTATATCAACCTTAGTTACGTCAAATGAAGAGTGTCACAAGCTGACTTTTCGAATGAAACAAAGTCAAACTCTATGTAAGAAATATTTTGTTTAAATTAAAACAAGTTTTAATCAAAACGTGTGTGTTCATTAACCTTTTAACGTTCACTACTTAATTTATTTTAAAAATTACTAAACTAATTTTAAAAATGGCTTTTAGACACATAGCTGATCATAAATATTTAAAAAATAAAAAATTAGCATTGTTCCTTTTCGAGATATTTTCGGTTTGAAACATCTGTAAGTAAACCTTATTAAATTCAAATAATATTTAATTTAATAAATAAATCACTTTATAAGTAAACATTATCGACAGCAAAAACTCGTAAAAGTTGCATAGATCCCAACATTTGAATTTATTCCGGAGTATTTTAACCCTTTGCGGTGCAAGATAATTCGGATCATTTAAATTACACTGCCACCGGAATTTACGAACATAATTAAAGTACAAGAAATTTTAAATTTTCACGTTAAAAAAAGGGCCTTTTCTGCTATGTTATAAATGTAAATTTTTGCTAAAAAATTTACGGGATGAGTTTTTGCACTTGAAAATTAAAATTAGGTGTTCCATCAGCGGGAACACTGAGACTGAATGGGTTAAAAAAAAAATTATGCTATTTTATCAAGATGGTTTTTTTTTTTTTTTTTTTTTTTTTGTCTGTGTGTCTGTAATATGTGGGAACTTTTTATCTCACTTTCTTCTTTTCTGATTCGATATTAAAAAAAAAAAAAAATTTATATCGATAAAAAAAAAAAAAAAAAAAAAAAAAAAAAAAAATATATATATATACATAATTTTTTTTTTTTTTTTTAATGAAAAATATCAACAAAACCTTATTTTTCAACCATACAACAAAATGTAGCTACCCACTGAGAGTCTTGAAAAACGGCAAGATTGAACTGTTGTTTTCACTGCATATTCTTTACAATGTACTAAAATAAAGCAATACTTATTTCAGCGTGAAATTAAAAATATGATTATGCATTTAAAGATTAACCTTCATGATTATTATACGTGATCACCATACTTAAAAAATAAACTAAGAATGCATAATTATGTATTTTTGAATTTTAAGTGTATTAGGGGAAAAACAACTGTTCGGTGAACGGAAAAAGAACGTTTAAGCCACTCGGAGTGTTAAATAGGAAGGTTGGCATTGACTTTTATTCTGGGAAAAGTCCCATGACTTGTACAGTATTTTACGAATTAGTACTCAAGCAATAACAAAAAGACCAACAGTATTAGTTGCAAATTTATAACAGTGCCATGATTGTAAATTAGGTTTAGGAATTAGATTAATTTACCAATAGAAGTCAATAAATAGTGTCAATAAAGGGCAATGGGACTAATTATCATAATATGTTGCATTGTCATTAAACTTTTTGTTACTTTACTAAGTATCTTAGAAAGTAATTCCTATTATTAAAATTTGAAACTTTTACTCCAATTAATTTAAATAAATGTACAGAAAAATATATATCGAAGAGGAATTTCTATACGTGACGCGTCCGTATTTTTTATTTAGCAATGCTATTGGGCAGTGTTCTTTTGCAGGCTTCTTTTGTTTCGAGAAAGAAAAAAAAAACTCTCAGACCATTGCCACAAAACTAGACAAATAAAAACTTTGCCAACAAAAAGTGATAAAAACAAATTGAGAGGCAGAAAAGATGGAAACTCAGACGCATATGCGTGCAACCGTTTCGCTACCATAGTCTCACTCAGTTTGCGCCTGCTGGCCTATTACCAAGTTTTATATTCTGTTCACGATTGAGTTATTCTTTTTGTTTTACTTATTTCCTTCGGCAAAAAAGTTACCCGACAGGGATTGCTTGATAGAAAAATATCTCTCTTCCCAGTTTCGGCCTGCCACGGTTCAGTGGTGATCTTTATTTATTTTTCATCGATAAAATTTTCCTTCTTTTTTTCTTCTTCTTTTTTTTATGGAATCGTATCGTTACATCTAAAAATCGTATCAAGGACGTGTGCAGTTTTTTATCTAAACTTAAATTCTGATTCAGTTACATTGGTTTTTCTTGAAAAATTTATTATTATTATTATTATTATTATTATTATACTGTACAGAAATTTATTTAGAGAAAATTTATTTCTCAATTAACATTTAATTTATTTTTTTCTTCTATAGAGACAATAAAGAGGCAAACTATAAAAGTTTTGAGATTTTCAACCTTTATAAATGAAAATATTTCTCGATTATTGTCATTTTACAGTATTTAAAATATTTAATAAAATTTGGCTTTAGAAATTTTGCAGGCAAGAGCTTGCCACGAAATCCGATTGTTAAAATTGCCAAGACGCCCAAGTTAACGTAATAGTTCTACATAATAACCCGATCATAATTTCAATCACTCATTTATAGTTCATAACAGTATACAGAGCTACTCAAAATTCACCGTTTAAAAGAGTGGTCTGGACGTTTACTTTCTGAATAATTTTTATCGAATTTTCAAAGTTAAAAACAACCTAAATTGTTTTATGACTATAGCAACAATATCCAAACAGGGATTGATCAATCTTTTCTTAGAAAGAAAAAGAAAAGAAAAGAAAATTAATAATAATCAGTATCGAAACGGACAGTACCGAAAAAGTTATTATTATTATTGTTATTGTTATCGTTATTATTATTATTATTTTAATGTTCAAATTATTCAGTTGCTTCAAAAATATGAAAATATGGCGTATTCATTACCACGGTTTTTGTACAGGTTACAAGACTGAAAGCGATGTTATAATTTGAAGGGAAAAAAAAAACTGATAGTCCTCCATACTAAACTAAATTCTGCTTTTGCTAGAATTTCATGAAAATCGTTTTTTCTGTTTCTTTCTTTTCTTAGAAAGAAAAAGAAAAGAAATGAAAATTAATAATAATCAGTATCGAAACGGACAGTATCGAAAAAGTTTTTATTATTATTATTATTATTATTATTATTATTGTTGTTGTTGTTGCTGTTGTTATTTTAATGTTCAAATTATTCAGTTGCTTCAAAAATATGAAAATATGGCGAGTTATTCATTACCACGGTTTTTGCACTTGTTAAAAGACTGTTGCTTGGCATACTTTCAAACAAATGATTTGGAAAGTATAAAAGGAAGAAATCAAACTGGAGAAAAAATTCTTTTGCGAATTTATGTATCGTATCACATGTTCAGGTTTTAAATGTCGGAATAAAGGAATCTTTTAAAAAACATTTTTCAATATATATGTATTTTTTATACTAAATAATGTCAATTTTAATAAAGTTAAAAAAATATTTATCTTTTTTTTTTTTTTTGAATGAGGACTATTAGTCTCAATCTGGGATTTTTGCGGCGTCATTTTTCGATAGTTGGACATTTATCGAAATTATTTTTCGATAGTTGGACATTTATCGAAGTCTAAAATTTATCGAAAATGTAATTGAATAATTTGAAAGCGATGTTATAATTTGGCAAAAAAAAAAAAAAAAACTAATAGTCCTCCGTCCTAAACTAAATTCTGCTTTTGCCAGAATTTCATCAAAATCATTTTTTATTTTTTATTTTTTGGAAAGAAAAAGAAAAGAAAATTAATAATGATCAGTATCGAAACAAACACTATCGAAAAAGTTTTTTTTTTTTAAATAATTTTGAATTAGGAAATAAAAAGTGCGCGTGCAAAATGAAATAAAAATAAGTAAAAAAATGAATTTAATGATTTAATTTTTTTATAAAACATGATTGCGTGCTATTTTAAAAAGTACATGTAAAATTTAAAGTTTATGTGGTGCATGTGACATCTATAAAAATTGTTTTAAGAAATAGAATAGAATAAAGAATGCAACGATGTTGGTTTCATTTTGTTATATAGTTTGAATTTTTGAATTTTATAGAAGTAATATCTACCGTAGGAATAATTTCTTATGTTAAAACTATAGGCAATTGTTATGCGAGCACAAGCAATGCTACTTTATTATTATTATTATTATTATTATTATTTTAATGTTCAAATTATTTAGTTGGCTCAAAAATATGAAAATATGGCGAGTTATTCGTTAACAAGGTCTTTGCACTGGTTAAAAGACTGTTGCTCGGCATACTTTCAAACAAATGATTTGAAAAGTATAAAAGAAGAAATCAGACTGGAGAAAAAATTCTTTTGAGAAAAGCATCAGTGGATGTACTGTGAGCTGGTTTGGAGAGATGGAGGAAGTGTGTCCTGCCGTCCTCTAGCTCAGGTGTTTGTAATATTATTTTATGCACTATTTGAGAGTGCGGAAATCTCATCAAAATCTGCAAATAGATCTTTGTGTATATATATGTGTATAAATAATTATTAAATTCTGCAACTGTTAGCGAACATAGAGACTGTTTATTTGGAAACTTTTCCCCCACATCCACACATACCTCATCGAACCACCCGTCAAGACGTTACAGTCGGAATAAAGGAATCTTTTAAAAAACATTTTTCAATATATATATTTAATATTAAATAATGTGAATTTTAATAAAGTTAAAAGAAATATTTAGTTTTTTTTTTTTTTTTTTTTTTTTTTTGTAGGAAAAAATATTTTATTGAAATGCTTTATTTTGTTGATGAATGAGAATTCAAAAATTGTATTCAATAAAGCAGGCACTGTTTCTAATTAAATATGTTCCGATAACAATATATTCTCTTTAAAATTTTTATTTAAATTAAAAGTTTACTTTTTTTAATGGCATTATTTTATTTTATTTTATTTTAATTATTTATTTTTTGCGAACGAATTCATGTTCTTTTAAATACAAAAATTCATTTTGCTTTAGAAACGTATGTAGATGGTGGTTTTTCACTGTGGCAGCTAAACTTTTTACACATTTTCTTACCTGGCCAACAAGTGCTTATTTACCAAGTACAATTTAAATTTTCAAAAACCATAAAAATGCAAATACTTTCAAAAATCTATAAATATTTTTCTACGTCTTAACAACTATATCTATAAATTCAATTATTTTCCTCGAATATTTCAAAAGATATTGTAATATTGGTATAATTCTTAAACATCAACTTGTTTTGTAATTAAGTTTTATTTTATTTTATTTATTTATTCTGTATTGCGATATAACATAACTTTATTTATTTATTTATTTATTTTCTGAATATTTTTAATATTTTGTGCATGAGCTAATCCAATGACAAATACGGTGAATATTAGATGTGACATACACCATTGAAATAAAGACATTAAACAATATATGTTATGCAATTCGACATCCCTTTCATTTAACAAATGATTCCATATTAACTTTTTATATTGAAACCGGAAGTATTTCTTTTTAAATTTTACTCTCAGATTACGTTCACATTAAATTTTACAGATTTTAATAATTTTTAGGTATTTTCGTAATCTTTGGATAAAAGAAAATAAGAATAATCGATATGAGCCATTTTTTTTTTTTTTTTTTTTTTTTTAACAATTAACCACAATGTATTCGTGAAAATTATCCTCACGGCATTTTCTTTTACATCTAAATTTAATTCTCATTTAAACTAGTACGTTATAGCTATCACAAAGCTTTATTCTAAATTTTCCTATCAAAAACCATAATTTAGATAAAAATATAGTCACCAAGTGACTATATTTTGATAGTTATGCATTCATATTATTCATTATTCTCCATGGCGAGTGCAGAAGATTTTCATCTCAGAAAAGTATAACACTACATATCGAAAGAAAGTCAATTTGGTGCCTTACAGACGGCATCGTAGAAAATTAATTTACTTTTGAAAACTTTTTTTTTTTTTTTCATTTTTTTTTTTTTTTTTAAATCGGTAGCTTTGTTTTAAATTATCAAAATATATGGTTTAACCATTCTTTAAAGGCATTATTATTAAGTTCTTTTGAAAAATACCCATATTAAATATTTACAGCCCCCAGGGGGTAGGATGATGCTTCTGTAAATATGGAAATTTTGCGCTGGCTGACAATTAGGGGAAATGCAGTAAGTAGTGGACATTTTTAAATTTGAATTCTGAAAACTAGTTTTCTAATACATTTACAAGTTCGAGTAGCATTCAGGTTTGGTGTTACAGTCGGTAACAAAAGTGTCCGAACACTAGCAAAAATTCCTATGTAAAAAAAAGTACACTTCATACGGTTTTGTTAAATAAACCCGTGTCGAATCCTCTTCTTAGTCACTCTAAGAACATGATTCGATAAGGATTTATTTAATAGAACCGTATGAAGTGTACTTTTTTTACATAGAAATTTTTGCTAGTGTTCGGACACTTTTGTTACCGACTGTAGTATGCTCTACTACTAACGTCTTGAATTACAAATATTTTAAGACGTCAATTATAAAATAACATTAGTTTCACTGAAAAAAATGTAAACTTTCTATTATTTTGCTTCAAAAATAAATACATAAATATTCCAAAATTTTAAAAGGAGATTTGCTTAAAAAAAAAAAAAAAAAAAAAAAATCCAAATTTTTAAAAGGGGATTTGCTTTTTTGCTTTTTTTATTATTTTTATTTTTTTAAAAGACTGAGGACTATTAGTCTCAATCTATCAATCTACGGATTTTTGCGATACCAGTATTACGATAGTTGGACATTTATCGAAATCGAAAATAATTATCGAAGATGGAATTGAATAATTTGAAAGCGATGTTATAATTTGGAAAAAAAAAAAAAAAGCAGAATTTCATCAAAATCTGTTTTTTTTTTTTTTTTTTTTTTTTAAGAAAAAGAAAAGAAAATTAATAATAATCAGTTTCGAAAGACAGTATCGAAAAAGTTTTTTAAAAATAATTTTGGACTAGGAAATAAAAAACGCGCGTGCAAAATAAAATAAAAAATAAAATAAGATTTATAAATGAACAATATTTAAGCTTGTGGGCTCAGTTCAATGATATAATAAGAAAAAACGACGACATTAGTGTAATGAGTTTTTATTATTATTTTTTTTTTTAAATGTAAAAATGTACAATATTAATGTTTTTTCCTTTGGTTCTCGTGAATTATGGTAGCACTGCATCATCTGTTTTCTTGCATTTTATGTGTGTGTGTGTGTGTGTGTGTGTCTATAAATAGATATATACATATATGATTACGATTCGTAAATAATAGCTGTTTTTAATGCAATTTTATTTTTAAGGGATTTAAAAAAAATAAAAAATCATAAAAAAAAGAAGAAAATTAATAAAATTAAAATTATTATGTACATAATAATTACAACCATTAAATAATAATTTCAACCGTTATTTATTTATTTATTTATTTAGGGAAATGACACGGAGAATCCCAGCAAATATCCGAACGAAAGATTTGCTATTTATGAGATTATTATACAAGTGAGTGGTTAAAATGTTATTTACTAATTAAGACTCATTTTAAACAAAACAATTTGTTATTTAAATCGCTAAATCTTTCAGATATAGTTGTATCATTTTATAACATAAGTTTATATCTTTATATGCATAATTTTATCGCTTTTTAAGCATTAATGAAACAGAAAATACCTTACGTTAATTAAATATATATTTTCTATCAATTCGCCTCTTATTTCGACTTTTCAATCTAAATTCAAAGGTGTTCATTACTGGAGCAGAAAACCTGATATATATAGCCGGAAAATATCCTTAAAGTATCCACTCTTAGCACATTTACACTAATATTATAAATGTGTTTCTTTTTCCTTTATTTTCTATTTTTCTTTTGTGAATTTTAAAATGACTGATTAAAAATAATCCTCACAATGTGTATTTGTACAACTTTCAAACAAATCAAAATTTTATTTATTTAAATGTAGGTAATGCCAGTTTATTCTTCTGTTCGTCATCTTAATTTTGCAAAGAATGTTAGTTTTCAAGTGAAATTTAGTTTTAACACGTTTATATTAAAAAAAAGAAAAAAAAAAAGAGAACACACACCAAAAAAAAAAAAAAAAAAGAAAGGAGTAAATTAACATTGGCAATTTTCCATTTATAATACATACGATCATATGTCGTTTAAATGTCTTTAAAATAAGACACTAGAAAAAAAAAAAAAAAAAAAACATAATACAGCAGTTTTTTTTTTTTTTTTTTTTTTTTTTAAATAGATAAAAATTATTTTTCCCCATTTTTGAATTAATGCAGAAATTTTTATAAGTGTCAACGATGGATGCTGAATTTCTAATTAAAAAGAATCATTATAGCATTTATGTTTATTTATAGGACCTTTCAAAACACGCTGTTTTACATTAAAATTTTATATATTTTTAAATTATTTATTTACTATTTTGCTTTTACTTCCATAATAATCGATTTATACTTACTTTAAAAGTCATTTAATATACATTGAAATATAAATAAATAAAATACTTTCTTTAATGAAAATATAGATTATGTTAAAAAGTATGCTTTAATAAACTGAGCGATAATTTTTTTCTTGTTTATGTATAAATTAAATATGGCTATGTTTATATAGTACATCTTTTTTAATGCATTTGTAATTATCAAAGATATTTCGTCTAAAAGTAATTTGTGTAATTATTAAAACGTTTCACGCCTTCCCGCGTGCAACTCATTTGTATGCAAAGCATTTTTCAAATTGAAATTAAAAAACTGCGAGCAAACATTTATATTCAAAATTTACCATATCTTGCCCATTTATTTCTTGTTCTTACTGCGGAAAGAAATATCTCTGACTGAATACTAAATCGTCTTGTCATGCCGTTTATCATGAAATCCATCATTTTAACGCATCAGGATTCACAACTGAACATGAAGAGATTCTTGCTATCCCGTGTTTCCATTCTCAGAGACACCCAAGTGCCAAAACTAAAGTCATTTGAATCGCAAAACACGTTCGTGTTGTTCTCTCCCCTTTTCCTACCATTACTCAATTTGCTGCTCGTCCTATACGTGATCTGCAAAAAATGATTCAGTTTGGCAGTTATCCACCGAAATGTTGAACAACGGTGTTGCCAAACGGTGCGAACATACTTAGAAACAAAAGAACTGAATAGTATTCTTTTTTACTTTACTTTCTTTCTTTTTTCTTCGTTTAATTGCAGACGATAGATGTTTATAGCAAATAATTTGTCTATATTTGCAGAAATTATCGATGTTACTTTTAGAAGAATGATATTAGAAAATTACATTGCAATGTTCATAGGTAGTAAAATATTACAATTTTTTTAAGGGTAAAATTTGGCTAGCAGAAAATTATTTCACTTTATAAAGCAGTTTCTGTACAATTTATTGCAAATATATTGTCTACAGGGTGATTGTATAATATACAATGTATATAAATATATATATGAAAACATTTTGAAACATATCACAGAAAATAGTGAACTATCCATAAGGAGGAAGGGTGGTGTTGTTTGGCTGGTTGGTTGGGAGGGTATGATGCTGAATAAAATTTAATAATAATTTAAAAAAAAAGTGGGGGGGGGGGGATTACTGTAAGTTACATTCTTATTTTTCTGGTTGATACTATGAATTATGAAATCTTTTATCCTTAAATTTAATTATGTGCATCTGGCTACTTGAGGCTTCCCTTGTTAAGTTTGAACAATCCATCTATTTGCATAACAAAAATAAATAAGATCTTATATTATAAAAAAAAAAAATCTTTAAAATTATAATTTTAATTATTGATGACTGCCTTATAATGCTTATCCTTATATGTGTGCTCTTTGGCATTATTGTTTCTAATTGAGTCTTCTTAAAACTTAACATTTAATACTTTGACTTCAAGATTACTTAATTTTGGGTTAATCATAAGTTCAATTCTTCTTATTACTTAATTGGTGCTAAAAATTCTTCTTATTACTTGATTGGTGCAAAAAATTATCTTAATATTGCAGTCAATACTTCTAAATTATCTTAATCTTTCAGTAAATACATCTTAATTACACTCATTACTTAACTGACTTAATGTTTTTATAGCTAACAGAAAGATGGCGCTTGCACTCTGATGTCTTATGCCTTCATTCTTCAGTCCTTAACTTAAACGATTTAATTATTAATGTTTTTGGTACGATTTAATTTGACTATACTAGTTTTAATTTTAATTAACTTTAAAATCTATTTTAACATTATCATTTAATATTTACTCTGTGTATTTTATCTTTAATGAAAATGCTCTGAAGTATATTCGATTAATCGATATCTGTCGAGTTTTTATTTTACTTCAATTTAGTTTTTGGCATCATCCTTTTCTCCAGTTAGTGTTAAATGTTTTACATGTGGTTACTCTGCTTTTTCCATGATATCACTTTGGTTTCCATTAAGTTTTTAATTAATCTTTATTTAATCTTTGTTTTAATTTAATATTTCAATTATTTCTCATTCTTTATTGTTCTTACTGCATCGATCGGGGCGTGAAATGATATAAATTGCTATGAATAGCAATATCGTTTTACGAAATCGTTGCAGTTTTCACTGCTTTATGAAGTATGCGCCCCTTGAAAAGTATGCTTCTATTTTTAAGCATTTATATCCAATTAATTCTGTGATTTATTATTTGTTTTCTCTCTCATTAGTTTAATGGTCCTTTTTTATTATCATTCAGGTCGGCGTAAGTATTTCAAGTTACTATCGTAACTCATTGGTTCTTAATATATAACGCAACTTTTTGTGTAATTCTTTCCTCTATGTTAAATTCAGTTCTATATTTTAGTGTGCTGTTATTGTTTTAGTTCTATTAATTGCTAAATTTTAAGATTATTACCATATCTATTATTTATATATATATATATATACATACATACATATATATATATATATATATATAAATGATAGTTATTGTAATAAAATTTAACCTTAATATTTAGTAATTAATAGATACAAAATAATACCAACACAATAAAAATAGAACTGATTGTAACATATAGGTAAGACTGACACAAAAATATTTGCGATACAGATTATTAAGAACCAATAAGAGACAAAAACAATTAAAAGTCAAGACTCAATTAGGCACATTCATATATACATATGTGTGTGTGTGTGTGTGTGCATAAACCTTCAAGAAAATGGCATATACACTTTGATTTAACCAAAATTTCGAAATTTTTTAAGGTCAGTACCATTCTTTTCAAAAATCGTATTGTAATTATCAGATTGAAAAACCATAAAGGCCACTGTCTGGCAGATTGTATAGGGAAAACCACTGATTAAAACACACACACACACACAAAAAGAAGCAATGATCATGGAAAATAGTTGACAAATAAACCCAGAAAAAGAATCACAGAAAAATCATACACACATATCACAGAAAAATTAGTAAAAATCAAAAATTCAAGTTTAAACCTTACTTTTCGTCATTGAAACACCATTCTCATAGTAGAAAACTTTATTTTTTCAAGGAAAAGTTTAAATTAAATCTCTTCTTGGGTGTAATGTCTTTTGTTGCTAATTAATTTGCTCAGACAAACCTATCATCATATAAAAATGTCAACTTTAAATAAACTTGTTTTTCTTTTTCAATTGCCTTTTGGACTTACATCAAAAAAATTTCTGTGTGCAATAAAAAATATCGATTGGTAAAAACACTCAGCACTTTAATTTCTTCAATCAGAACGTGAGTAGAAAAGGAAGTTCTCAGATAATTGCAAGTAAAATCGGTGTAAAAAAAAAAAAACGTCATTCTAAGATTGTAAGTTGACGAGCTGAGGGGAGAAAATCGGAGCGTAAAAATTTTCGATTAAACTTCCAGCAACATTTATTAAGAAATAAGATTTTTGTTGTTTTACAATTCTGTCTCAAATGCAATAATGCGGTATCTTTTTACTAAGTAACTGTCAGTTTTAAGATCACATTAATTTCGGGTGAATATCAAAAGGTAAAAACTGAATACACCAAAAAATTCGAAACTTGATGAAATTAGAATATATTAAAAGAATAAATTAAGACATACATAAATTGCAACATTTGCTAGTTTAATACTTCTTTTCTAATAAATTAAAATTTATATAGATTAGACACTTCTTAATTTATTACTTTTTTCTAACGAATTAAAACCTATGATGTGAATTCTTTTTTAACAAAATGAAATATGCATATGTTGCAAAATTTACTGATTTTTTATTCCATTTTAATAAATTTAAACATGGATAAATTGCCTCTTTTTCTGATTTATTAATTCTTGTCTAATAAATTAATATATGCCTAAGTTAAGGCAATTGCTGATTTGTTGTTTCTTCTATAACGCATTTTAAAGCATTGCATGAATGATTGTATTTCCTGGCTTATTATTTCTTCTAATAAATTAAAATATATGTAAATTGCTAATTTTACAGATTTATCATTTCTTCTCTAACATATTAAATCATACATGAATTGCCGTATTTGCTGATTTACTAATTCTTGTCTAATAAATTGAAATATCTGTTCGTTCCATGGGTGACGAACGCAGCATTCACAACAAATGCCAATTATTTTACTTATAATCATATTAAAAGTTACCGACTGAAACTTTTTTCTATAAGCTTATAATATTATAAGCATGTTAATAAATCATAAAAAAGTAGCATAAATTGTAAATTGTAAATTAATTTCTAATTGTTTTTGTCAAAATAAAGATCTGGAACTAACGTATGGTTTCTTCAACTTCATAAAAGGGTGCTGTTACTTATGCCACTCGGAAACTCCAAGCCCCGGCAGTGAAACTACCCGGATTTAAAGTGGCAGGGTAGCGCCTTCTGCTTTAGAAGAGCACCACAAGTGGTGGAAGAACGACTTAGCTCGAGAAACTGGTGAAAGATGGCAGCACCAACAAACAATAAGAACACGAATTTTTATCCAGATCAGGTCTGAGTAATCTCCTGATCCAGTACCCCTAGATTTATAGTTTTGATGGGAACTTAGAGGACTTTTCGACCACGACAGATTTTAACGTGCGCCAGATGCCATTGGTGTACACGACAGTCTTCGGCCGGCTGGAGTATCGAACTCGCAATCTTTCATTTACGAGCCCGCTGCTCTTATCGACCAAGCTACAGTGAACCTCATAAAACGGTAATTTAATTGTAAAAATTGTTTCTCGAAGACTTATAGTCCTACAATATTATATTTGTGTATTTTCAAACTTAAGAATGCGAGATTAATTTTTAAAATGTCATAAGCATTAGGAATTAATAATGCTCCAAATTGAAAGTAAATTAACCCGATAACACTCGAATTATTTTTGCAAAATATTATTAGCTGATTATTTCATTTCTAAATTAATATAGACAACTGACAGTAAAATAGATTAACTTAAACAATTCTTCTGATAGTTTTAAATTTAAAGCCTATACTCATTTATTGACGCTTAGTGTTCTAGCAAGAAAACTTCGAGATAGAAAAACTTTGAGATAACAGATTAATTTCCTATTATATGTTGACAAAGATCTCGAAAGTAAAGTATTATGATATATATTATTATTCAACTTGATTTAAGTTAGTATACCTGCGCAAAAAGCTAATATATGCGCGACGAATGAAAAATCATAAAATGACTATCCAAATTATGAAATAATAATTAATAGTAGGCACATAAAACTTTCAGGGATCATTTATAGTGATGCTATAAACTGTCACTAAAAAGCAGAAATCATTCCAAGAAACCACAAAAAATATATGTGTCATTTTATTATCTGTCCTCAATTGAGGACACTGGGCGCTAACGGGTTAAAGCAATAATACAAATTCATGTAACGTGACGAACGTAACAAAAAATAACACATTCGTAAAATGTAATATGGATTTTTTTTTTTTTTTTTTTTTTTTTTTTTTTTTTTTTCAGTTGTAGTTACATTGTGGTTAGTTCAACTTTTTTACTTACACTTAGTTAAAATCATGGAATATCGTCATGAGTAGGCCCTTTGAACCTGTATTTGATTTTAGAAGCTTTTAATTTTTCATTCCATGAGATAGCTTAGATGCCATTTATAAGCATTATATTCATTGTAGTATTTAATATTATTATACCTTTATTAAATAATTGTAGCATCCCTATTTTTAAAAAAGTAAAGTATATGTTTAATTAAAAAAGTAATAGCAGTTACAATTTATATGAATTTTACTTTTTGCCTCTGAATTTGAATTTTCCATGGAATGTACCATTAAGTTAGTAGATGCATAAATTATCATATTTCTTTTCGTTTGGTATTTCTTTTCTTTTACATCATAACATTCCTTTATTGTGGTTGGTACTTGCTGATTAGTTATTTCTTACCTAATAAACTAAATTGAGACAATTTTAACTTTAAAAATCAGGATGCCAGAATAAATTATTATGAAATTCAAAGTATACTGCTTATATAAGTAAAATTCTAAAAGAAGTTAATTAAATTCAAACGATACCGCTTACATAAGTAAAATACTAAAAGAAGTTCATTGCCGAATTAAAGCAGATTAGAGAAATTAAAGCTAGTTTAGAGTTCAGATCATATCTCTTTTAGCATTTTACAATAGGTTAATTTCTTTTGTGAAAGACTGTCAGAGAGCTTTCTTGTCCAATTTTAAGTACTAATTATGAATTTATCTTGATTAATTTTGATGTACCTATGTATCCGTATATCTTGCTTATAAGTAATACAAAACTTTTAATTTAAGATAAATTCATAATTTATACTTAAAAAAGTAAAAATGCATACAGACATAATAATAAACAGACATATTTTAAGAACTCATCTTTATCACTCAAATGCTCTAAATTGAGAAACATTTGAAATTCAGAGACTTTAATTTTTGCAAATAGGACTTTCATCATACCTTATTTTAAAAAAAAGTTTTAAAATTTTCACACACACACATATGAGGAGCAAACGTTCAAATCGTGTTTTCTCCTTCGGATACAATTTTTCAGACAACACAAAAACTAATAAATTTAAAAATAACTAAATTTAAAACCTAATTATCGTTTGTTTAGATGCATTACTAGATACTAGGAAAATGTGTAGACATATCTAGGAAAGTATATAGATATACTATTTTTAGGGGAGGACGGGGTACAGTGGACCACCCCTATTTAAATCTATTAATATTCAACTTTTTTAGTTCATATGGATACACATGTATGGCAGCATGGTACTAGTTGTATGCAGCCAAAAAAAATCCCATGGGAAATAGTAAGATAACTATTTTGAGCAGTTTTTATGTTTTGAGCTGCTCAAAGTAATTTTTTCACATTGAAGTTTTTAAAATTTTATAAAGATTGAACTAGTGACTATAAATACTGCATAGCTGTTAAAGGAAGGCAAGATATTGCTGTTTTTAAATTCCTAAAAATTATTAGCATATTTATAGTCTATATATTATTTTATTATTATTATTTGTTTTACTCTGACATGGGGCACAGTGGATCAACTTCCAGTGTGCCTAAAAGTACAAATTAGATTTAATATAATTGTTTTAGTTAAATTTATAGATACAGTACAAATATAATGTAAAGTATGTCTCAAAGTAATAAATATCTTAATGTTATAATAAAATAAAAATAATAATAAATTTCTGAAAGAGTAAGTATTTGAATAGTAACATAATTATTGTTAATGTCTAAATTTATTAACTATTTGAATTATATAGCATTAATTAAAAAAAATCTAGTTTAATAAATAGGAATTATTTATTATTTTTGTTGTTTATAGAGATCACATATGAAAAGCAAAAGAAGTAGCTTAATATATTTTATTTAAATTTATCCTACAAATACAATGTAAATTAATTAATTATATCTCAAAATAATTACAAAAATATTAAATATTTGAATAGTAGTATAATATTTATTAATATCTGAATTAAAAAAAAATACATATTTGATTTATATAATATTAATAAAAGAATAAAAAACAATATCTATTTAAACTTAATAAATTTTCTTACTGAGATTTGATTTCTTATTTGTTTATTTTAATTTAATTTTGATTATTTTATTTCATGAAAATGCTAGAATTATGTTATTTAGACTAGAATAGTATAAGAAACTAATTTTAGAGAGAGAGAGAGAGAAAAAAATAATTTATATTAATTTAATATAAACAAAAGAGGCTGGTCTATTGTACCCTGGTGATGGGGCACAGTGGTCCACTTTGTGAGTGCTCACAATTTATTTTTAAATTCATAATGTATTAAAAATATTGTTATAAAAAATTAAGACATGTTAAGAAGGGTTTAGAGATTGTTTTCTATTTCTTTCAAGTACATTGCTTTTCTGTTTTTTGTGAAAAAAAATTAAGAGTGTAAAAGTGGTCCACTGTGTCCCGGTCTCCCCTGCATTAAGTTTAAAGAAAAAATCCCTAACTCTTTTTTTTTTTTTTTTTTTTTTGTGAGAAAACATGGTTTGAATGCTTGCTCCTCATATATATACTAGTTAGTTGTAAGGCGACTAAGGCGCCCGTTGAAAAGTGATTATTTCATTTCATTTATATCTTACTTTAAATAATTCGTTTGCTAGCAAGCCCTTGCAAAATTTTCGCACTTTATTTATCTCTTCGTTACCTTTAAAACTTAAAATTATTATTATTATTATTATTTTATAGACGTCATTTTTTCATATGCATGAGCAAATTTAATATTTTATAATTTTTTTTCCCCCAACGTGAAAACATATTTCATTTTATGCTGGGGAATATATATATATATATATATGATTGGCAACAATTAAAAATTTAAATGTCTAATTTAAATCTGTCATTTTCATATTTTAACTAATTAAAAAAAATCTAATAAGAAATTCGTTACAAATAAGGTATCAAATGAAAGGGGAGATTTTTCTGAATCCGTCTGATTAACCAGCTTATCCATCGGACAATAGATTCTTTTAAATTAACTAAAGTATGAAAATTAGGAGACAGAGTTCAAGGAAAGCTCTTAAGCCTACAGCGTGACAGAGTCAGGCACTGATGAGTGTAACTATACATGCTGATATATATATATGTGTATACATAATTTTTTGTATATTATAAATTAGAAAAAGAAGAAGATTTATATTTAAAATTAAGTATATGCAAAACATAATTCTAAAATTTTTTACGTCATATCTGTCGCCCTATAAAATAACATTTTTATACATAAATATATATAATGTGTTACTTTATTTGATATATCTGATATGTAATTAAGAAAAATGAAACATAATTGAGCTAGTTGAAATTTAAAAAATGGCCTTTTTGTGCATTTTCCCATGAAATTAACCAAAAAAGGATTATTTTTCTTTCTGGTTTACCTATTTACTATTCATGAATTAAGAGTTTTTGTGTTTTTCTTCGTTAGAACGATAGCTGATCTGACCGCAATCTCTAAAAACTTGAATTAAAAAAGAAAACAAACCTATCTGATTGGCGATGAATGGCTTTTCTTTGTTTATTCCAGTTAAAAGCGGTAGAGAGAATCGTTCATCTTCTGATTTCTGAATCATGATTTATTTTCTGTACAGCAAAACCATGGCCAAATACTGCGATATACAACCGTTAATGAAATTTAAATAACACTTAAAATTTGAGTTTCATTATGTTGATTAGAAACATGATTAATTTTAAATAAACTAAGTATGTATTCACATTAATTTGTGGGCGGTATAATCAAGGGAAAAAAACATATAAGATTATTTGATTATTAAAATTAATAAATTAATATTGATCAATAAATATTTCAATCAATAAATATTTTAAAGCCATTATGAGTCAGCTTTATCAGAAATTTTTTAATAATACAGGTTTAACTTCTCATTTTCATTATTTATTTATCTATTCACATGTAAAAAAAAAAAGAAAGTTTCTTTTTCATTTTGAAAATTAAAAAAAGTTAAAAGTTGTAAGCATTTTCTTTTTGTTGGCATCTGCTAGAAATGACAAAACAAAGAAAAATGTTGAATAGAAACGTAAAAGATCACATTAAACATAAAATTTTAATAGGAATATCGTAAATCTAAAGGTATATTGCAAATCTGTACGCATTTCTTTATCTAGAAAAATATTTTAGATCTGAACGTACCAAAGTGTTTTCTGTACCTCGCACACAGACAGATAGGCAAACTCTTTCTTTTATTAGATTGCATATGATTCTTACTTCATGTACTTCAGAATTTTTTTCTAAATAATAATAATAAAAAAATTGTCTATTATTTTAGTTAGTATTAAATTGATTCCGCAGAAAAATTTTGCGGAAAATTAATATTTAAAATATATTTTAAAAATTTTGTATTTTCTTTGAAATGTTACTGTATTATGATTATTACCTTCAGACTAAAACATAATTCTTAGTTCTTTTTAAGCAATGGTAAAAAGATGGTAGTGGGGTAAGGACTTTAAATTTAGGATAAAATAGAGCATTGCAGAAAAGGGAGAGACACGGCAATTTAAAAAATACGAGCAATTATCTTAATTATAGAAAAGACTTATTGTTTATAAAGTGGGTGTAAATGTTAGTTTACATTACATTTTTTACATGAAATTTCAAAATTTGTTTTATACACTTAAAATTAAAGAATGTATTTTGGTAACAAAATAATAATAATGATAATAATAGTAATTTTAGATATAATTTTAGATTATTTTTATTTTATTTTATTATAAATGTTATTTCACTTCTATATTTAAAACTTTGCATCAAATCCATTCGGTTTTTGAAGAATAGTCTTCTTCAGTAATTGATTATCTTACAAAATGGAGTTTTTAGAGGGTATAATTTAACGAAAAAATGTATTTTGGGTCAAAACATTCAGTTTAAAAAAATTATTGTCAGTGACGTTTATACTTGTCTTTTATGGAATAGTCGGGAAATATGGAATACCGAGGTTTCGGCTCTGATTGGTGCTGCTATCTCTTCAAAATACTATGAATTACTCAAGAAGGATTCCCATGAAGCAATACAGTAAGAAGCAACCGTTTGTTGCTGTCGTACCATTCTCTATAGAACAAAGTATGTTTTGTGATTTTTAAAAGTTTTTGCAGGTAAGTTTTCAAACATTTAAACTTACTAGTACACATGTGATTTGAACATTGATGTTAAGCCTAATGTATGCTCAAAGAATTGTATTTGTTATACATTGGTCGTTTTTTAGCTGAAAATATTTTGTCCATCAATTTAAAAGTTCATTTTTAAAGATGGCGTGTCGGGTATTATGGAATACTAGGTATTTCATAGTATCATCTGAAATTGACTTCATGTATTCAACTAAAGAAACAGAAAATAAAGATGCCGAATGTATCTTCTGTCACAGAAAATTCTCCGAAAATAATTTTATGAAGTCTAATTAGTTTTTCCATGGTTTAAACAGTTCAAACCACCTATTCCATATTACCCGACTATTTCATATTAACCTCCATTTGTAACTTTTTTTAAAAGGTAAACTTTTTATAACAACAGAAAATTTTTTTTGGATTTTTTTCATTGACAATTCATTACAAATAATTACACTATGTACTTATGATTTTGAGGATTTTTATTAAAAACAAGTAAAGTTATTTTAAGAAATATAAATGATATTCCATAATACCCTCCTCTCATCTATATATATTTTTCAGCATTTAAAATTCCAATTTTCAATTTATGAAATTCCTTTTTTTTTTTTTTTTTTTTTTTTTTTTTTCCCCTTTTAACGGAACTCTTTGGTAATTTTATCCTTTCTCTTTTCTCTAAAATGTTGACTATTAATTATTAGTTTTTGTATATTATTTAATAGTTTTTGCAAATTATCTCATCGTTAGGCTTATGTGTTATGTTAGTGTCACTTCTCTTCTGTGTAAGTACCTTAACATGTTTTTACTAATCATTGGTACTCAAATTAAATTATTACCGTGACAATTTTTATTCGTAATAAACATCAATTAAAATTTAATTATATGTTGGTATCTTCATCTATCTTTTGTCTGGTAAGTATTACAATGGTAATAAATTATTGAAATTATATATATATATATATATATATATGTATATACACATACATACATATTTCTGTGGTTTTCTCATTTCTTTAACTGTCTAACATTTTTTCATCGCTCCATTAAAAATGATGAATGAAATGAACATCTTCTTACGATAAATTTAGAAAAATTCCACATTTGTTTTTACAGCTAGAGTCAGCAGTGCTGAAAACTAGTAAAATGATTTCCATACTCGCGAAAAGAAAATTTCAATAAATCTCCCAATCGTGACGAAAAAGTCGGGATAGTTAAAGATTTATTTTTCCTTGTTCTGCAAAAATATGGTATTAAATCCCAAAAACTATTCTATGAAAATATGAAAGAGCAGTTACGTGCTTCCCATTTGACTAAGCTAACAAAAGGTGAAACATGCACTAGGCGAGCTTAAAGCTCTTTTAATTAAAAGAGTCAGCAGTTCCTAAAAATATTTTTTAAACATGAAAAAATAAGCCACATCGACTAATTATTGTAATGACTAAATGAATTGTTTTCGTTTCTATATATAGTTTTTTTTTTTTTTTTCGAGTCCAAATCATTTCTTACTTTTATAATTTTTAAGAAAATATTCTTAAACACGATTTAACAGTTTTGTGATATGTTATTCGATTAACTTTGACAATTTTTAAATGTTTATTTGTCTGTGTGATATTAAACTTTGTAGACTTCTGTACCTCACAAACTAATAGGCGGAATTCAACAAAATATTATATTTGATAGCCTTTGACTTAAAATTGGTGCTATTAGATTTTTGGATATATTGACAAATAAATTACACTGTTGTGTTGTAATTTCCCCCATTTATTGGACGACTATAACTCGACTTCTACTGTATATAAATGCACAAAACTCTATACGTGTGAGCGTCAAAAATTGTGTTAATTCAATTTGGACGCATATTGGTCGACAGATAGCGATGCTATGCTGCAATTTTTTCTGTTTAAGGGAAGTCTATAACTCAGCTTCTATAGTGTACAAATGACAAAAATTTGATACGTATCAGGACCATGATGACAAACTATGTTCATTTAATTTGGATGTCTATTGGTCGACAGGTGGCACTACTATTCTGTAATATAACCCTGTTTACGGGAAAACAATATCTCAGCTTTTAGGATATATAATTGCACCAATCTTGGTATGTAGCATGGCTATTATGAAAAACTATGTTGGTTCAATTTGGATGCGTATCAGACCACAGGTGGTGCTACTATGCTACAATATCTCTCGTTTACGGGAAGGCTATATCTCAGCTTTTACGATACATAAATAAACTAAATTACGTAAGATAGATATTATGAAAAATTGGGCTGAATGAATTTGGGTGCATATCGGCCAGAGAGTGGCGTTGCTGTTATCACTTTCTATGATATTCCAGATGGCTATATCTTACCATCTAATCGTTAAAATTACACTATGAAAATTATTTATTAAGAGAAGCTTTGTTGATTAATTTTTTGTGCGTGTCAACCAGGCAGCATTGTTGTATAAAATGATGTATAAAAGAAAGTTTTGTGATGACCACAACGTACTACTTAACTTAATTAAAAGAGTTTGCAGCTCCTAAATATATCTTTAAAAAATAAAAATATAATCCGCCTCAACTAATTATTGTAATAAATGAAGATTTATTTTCGTTTGCATAAAAAGTATCAATGGTTTTTGAGAGTCTAAATCCTTTCATAATTTTATAATTTTTAAGAAAATGTAGAATACTGATTAAAATCATGCACTTCTAAATGATTAAAAATGAAGGTAGGTTCTGGTGATTTCTCATGCATTTTAATTAAGATATTAATAGAAACAAATTTTATCTAATAAATAAATGAAAATATACGAAAATAAAGTCTACCAGTTACTTCAAATAATCGATATTTAAGGTAAAATTTTGAAAAATTAATTGAATAGCCGATTTTTAAGTAACTTGTATGATTTAAAATAACTTTCTATTTAAGTGTTGTGAGTTATAGTACAATATTTTTACCTAAAACTGTGCAATTAAATTTATAAATAATCTGTAAGAAAAGGATTTAATATTTCAGTTGGCTTAAGCCTTTATGGGTTTTTCATTTTGTGTACTTTTTACTTTCTCTTACCCATAAGGTAGAGAAAGTATTGTTTTAGGGCCAAATTTTCGAAAGTGAGGTTTTGTTATATTTACATGTTCTGTGGTCCCCTGAATACGAAAATCATGTTTTTAGCGAATGGTCTATGTGTCTGTTATCAGCATATCTCAAGAACAAATAGTAGCAGAAATTCCAAACTTCGTATTCTAAATGTGTATGATATAGGGATGTACACTAAGCTTTTTGTTGAGATGAAGGAAATGGTTCGTGTACAGAGACGCCCAAGAGAATTCAAATACATTATGTCTGTGGGGCAAAGTGCTTGGTAAATAGAGTTTAACATTTCCAATTTCACCACCTAATTAAAATTTTAATTTACCAGAAGCCAAATTATTAATAAAACCAAATTAATATTGTATAGTGAAATCAAAATCATTCAAAGAAAGGTTTCCAAATAAAATTCAGGGTTCACGACCCAGTTTTCATACTTCCACAGGCAGTACAATTATAATATAGGACTCTCAGGACGCCTTTTAAATTTTTGTCGTCATGTTGGCGATGACTTTTTATTAATTTGGTCCTTTTTTTTTAAATAAATAAATAAATAAAATAAAATAAAATAAAATAATTCCTATTCTGATTATATTTTTTATGATTGTGTTTTTTAGTCAATTTATGACACGAAAGTTTATATTCTGTATATATCTTTAAAATATTGCTAGGTTTAAAATGACGCTTGTAAAGATTCTGAAGAAACAACTGTTAAAAATAATTTTTTTTTGTAAAATAATCTCATCAAACAAATGCCATCATTTTTACTTTCTTCTATATGTAATATAGAGAAAGTATTGGATTCGCGAAAATTTTCGAAGTCCACTTTTTGATGGATTTACATGTTTTGGGATATGGAGAACACGAATTAATAGTTTTTAGAAAATGTCTGTCTGTCTGTCTGTCTGTCTGTCTGTATCATTTTTTTGTGGACGCTGTATCTCACGAACCAATGAATGAAATTTAACCAAACTTGGTATTTAGTTGCACCCTGACATAAACTGGTGCTGATTAGATTTTGGGATCACTCGCTCAATAGGTGGCGTTGTGATCGCATTTTATGCAAATTTTTAACATGGCAGCATAGGACAAAATTCCGTATAAATGGGCATAAAGAGAGTTATTTTACACTTGTGATTGTAAAATTAATAGGAATTATTGATAATAGTAGTAGTTAGCTAGGAAAAAAATTTTGTGCATAGGGGGGCATCGGTTCCCCCCCTGGGGGGGAAAATCCCCCCCCGGGGAAGTAAATTTTCAAGATGGGTATCTTTCGAAAGGTCTCGTTGATAATAGTAATAGTTAACTTGGAAAAAATTTTTGTGCATGTGGGGGCATCGGTTGCCCCCCCACCGGGGGGGGGGGAAGTTCCCGACCGGGGGGGCAAAATTTCAAGATGGGTATCTTTCGAAAGATCTCGTCAATACCTTTAAAACGAATGGTTGAACGATAAATCTGTGATAATTTAAACCAAAGTTATCGATTTTTTTTACTTTTAACAAAAAAAAACTTAGAAAAATATCGCAATTTTTTTTTTTTTTTTTTTTAACGAAATTTAACCAAACTTGGTATTTAGTTGGTCCCCGACATAAACTGGTGCTGATTATGTTTGGGGATCAATAGCTCAACAGGTGGCGCTGTGATAGCATTTTATCTAAATTTTTAACATGGCAGCATAGGACAAAAATTCGTATAAATGTGCATAATTAGAGTTGTTTTAAACTTGTGATTGTAAAATTAATATGAATTATTGATAATAGTAGTATGTAACTAGGAAAAAAAATTTCTGCATGGGGGGGCATCGCTTCCCCCCCTGGGGGGGAAGTACCCCCCCGGGGGGGATAAATTTTCAAGATGGGTATCTTTCGAAAGGTCTCGTCAATACCTTTAAAACGAATGGTTGAACTATAAATCTGTGATAATTTAAAACAAAGTTATCGATTTTTTTCACTTTTAACAAAAAAAAAAAAAAAAAAAAAAAAAAAAATCGTACTTTTTTTTTTTTTTTTTTTTTTTTTTTTTTTTTTAAATATTGTTACTGATTGAATATGTATAGGTAAATATAGAAGAAAGTCTTGTGGTGGCCACAACATACTAGTTTCTTATTAGTCCATTAAACTAAGTCTGTGTGCTTAAATATTGTTCATGTATAAATATTATTTTCTTTATCCTAGCGTATCTTATCGTTTCGACAATAAATGATTGAAACTGGTCCACGTTAGAGAAATATTATATAGATATTTCTTTAAAATATTGTTAGGTTTAAAATGACGCTTGCAAAGATTCTGAAGAAACACAACTGTTAAAAATACATTTTTTTCGTAAAATGATCTCATCAGACAAATGTCGTCATTTTTTCTTATTAGTCCATTGAGCTAAGTCCGCGTGCTATTGTTCATGTATAAATATTATTTTTTAATCCTTGCGTATCGTATCGTTTCGACAAAAAATAATTGAAAGTGGTCCACGTTAGAGAAATATTATATAGATACTTCCTTAATATATATATATAATTAAAATAAATATATATATATATAAAACCATCAAAAATTATGTCAAAGACAGAATTTATTTTAGTACGGAGGACTATTAATTTCAATCTGTAAAATTTTTATTTTTATTTTCATTTTTAAATTTTAATTTTAACTTATTTTTTATATCTCATTTTTTGACTGTAAAACTGGGCTACGCAGTTTTTAAAATGATTGAAATGAATTAAAATAAAGTGTTTCCACCTAAATTTCATACTTTAAGTTAATTACAAAAAAATCTAATTGTCGTGTCGAAAATCTATTTGCACACCTGGATTCAGAAAAATTATCCCTTTCATTGGTGCCAAATTTATAACGATAGGACTAATATTTAAAATTTATTATGGTGTTACTCAAAACTAGTCTACAAAAAAATCCAGATTGAAACTAATAGTCCTCCGTCCTAATAAGGAATAATGTTCATAAATAATAATAATAATTACTTAAAATAAGTATTTTCTATAGAATTACTATTTAAATATAATTCCTCATTTAATATAAATAGATTAATTTTTAGTTTTAAACTATAAAATAATAATTAAAGAAATTTTTTTAAGCACATGTTCATTAAGAAAGAAATGTTTTTCACATATTTATATATTGACAATTTATTTATTCAGTTTATATTTGACCAAAAGGAAGAGAGATTTAACGGAACAAAAAACGATTTAGGATCTGTATTCATCATACACTTGCTGTTTTGGACTAATAACTTTTGAACGAATTTTAATGCCTACAATAAACTATTTATTTTATAAAAAATAAATTAAATAGAAAATTGCAAAATATGTTTTATATTATCGGTATTGTAAATTCATAGTACTATAAATGAAACGCAATCTTCTTTATTTTGTTCTTTAAAAGATAGACAAATCTGCATAGTTTTGTAAATTATTTAACTCATTATATAATGTAGAAATAAATAATATAATATATATATCTATATATATCTATATACATATATATTAAATTGAAATCTTAATTTATGAGGCATTTGTTTGTTATAACCTTTCTATACAGAGGAAAAGATTTTGCAAGGAATTCATTGTTAGTGTATTGAGGTAATTTCTGTCCAGAGGTTAATTCAGAACAAATTTAGTGCCGCATTGAGGCGCTTTCACAAAGTCAATTTTTAGCAATGAGGTACCTTCACAAATTCAACTTTCAGCAAAGAGGTACCTTCACAAAGTCAATTCTCAGCAGTATAACTGCACACTGAAATATTTTATAAGCTTCACTGCATCGAACACAGAAAAATACCCTCAATTTGAATATTTACTGTAGACAATGATAAATATCTAAGTAAACACCTACTTATCTTACATATAAGAAATAACTTAACTCGCCAGTAGATAAGAAAGGCCGGTTCTAGGCCATGAGGCGGAGGGACCGAGGGACCGGCAAGCCGTGCGGATGTCACACCACCCCCTGAGGGGTCTAGATGGGTTGACATTGACCTTGAGACATCCTCTAACTTGATCGTGAAAGATGACGAGGGTATTAATGAAGAAAATTAATTAAAAAATTTAATGAGTGATTTATTGTAAAAGGTGACGATGGTTTTAAAGTGATGTTTGCGGTATAAGGTAAAAAGCAGGATATTGTTTGTGAGTCATTAGGAAATTAATTAGGAAATTAATTAAGAGGTTAATTAAGAAATTAATTAAGAAATTAATTTAAAAAAATTGAGAAAAAAGGAATCGATTGAATTTAAGAATGTGGATGTGCATAGAGTATGTAAGAAATAGAGAGGTTTGACTGGGGTTCGAACCCGACACCTTGCAGTAAAAATATTTCCATAAGACAGTAGTTTTCGCGTGTGCGTGAGTGATTTTTATAGTATATGTCTGCACTGTTCTTTTAAAACTATGAATGCTAGAGTCCGAAAAGAATTCAATCGTTTTAATGATATTAATTCGAGAATAATAATTAAGAAAAATATTAATTAAGGATCTTCTTGTAAAAAATCATCAAATATTTCCCGAAAAAAAGGTAATGAAAGCAAAAATTAAGTATAAAGAATGAAAGAAAGTTTAGAAACATAGATTTTGACTGAGATTCGAACCTGCTACCTTGCAGCAAAAAAATATTTCAGTAGTTTTCGCGTATGTGTGAGTGTTCTTTAGAAATATGTCTATGCAGATCTTTTTTAGCCTAAGAATTCTATTGATTGAAAATTAATCAATCGTAAAATTAATATAAATTACAGAATAATAATTAAGAAAAATAATAATTGAAGATCTTGTAAAAATTCACCAGATGTTTTTCGAAAACTGAGAGTAAAAATTAAATTAAAAGATGATTAAAATCTCAAATGTGTAAGTGAAATTAGATTAGGATGAAAGACGAGAATTGTTTTTTTTGATAGATAACTAAAAAAGAGTGATTAAAATTTCTTATTAATTACTTAATTGAAGAAAGTTCGTTAAAAAAATACTTTTCATCATAAAGATTTTTTAATTATGAATAACTAGTATCCATTTTAAACTATATATATATATATTTTTTCCATTATAAATATGATATCTTAATACAAAAAGATCGACTTTATTCACCAACGGTGACGTCACAATGTTTGCGTAAAAGGAGGTAGCATACCCTTAAGCAATTTCTGAGAATCGGGTTAGGTACGGTATTGTCAAAAGATAGGGGGAGAAAATTCCAGTTTTGCTTCAACTTTTCACGTGTTTAAATATGTTTACTGTTGGATGCACTAAAAATTATCTACTATTTTGAATTATGTTCAGTTCACTTCTTTATAAGAAAAATGTATATAATGTGAAATTAAAAGTAAATAAAAAAACTTTAAAAATTCATCTTTTAAAAATAAATTAATAAAAATAAGTTGATCAATGTAAAAAACTGAAAAATTCGCTGTTTGAAAAGAAGTCTTAATAAGTTTAAGAAAATATCGTAACATTTTGTATTATATTTTACATAAGAGAGTGAATCTATCATTTTTCAGAAGTTACTTTAGTGCGAAATAATAACTGATGTTGAAAATTTCTCTACCTTAAACAGTTATACTTCAGATATAACTTTTTTTTGGGATCTTCTTATCACTGTCATCGAACATACATGTATAATCACTCCCACATAAATTCTTTCATATATATTTAAAAAAATTTACAATGTTGTATTTAATTATAAATTATCTTTAAATTTCCTTACGCTCATTAAAATATTGTATCTATTTTTATTTCAAGTTTTGTATTATAGTACTAGAAATCTTCCAACATTCTTAAAATAAAATAAGTTTCTAAACAGAGTGATAATTAGAAAGTCAATGTATTTTTATCTATAGTTTAACCATTTTTTTGTAACTCCCTAACATTTTTTTAGTGTAAACCCGTGAAATTTTACCAATAAAATCCGAAATAGGGTCTTAAAAATAAGAATTTGGCATGATTTTTAATAAATTTTAGGATATATCTACAAAAATTTTAGAGTATTTGGCGATAATTCAGATTTGGTGAGAAACACCTAGTATTAATTCCGAGTGAAGAAAAATTTTATTACTTGTCAAATTTATTTTGAGAAGTGAGGTTGCTTATTTTATAACCTGAATTCAGTACTACATAATAATAGTTTTTTCAAGATGGATGTCAGAACAGATATCATTTTGTTAAACGCATTTACTCATATATTCAATAGATCACACATTCGCAATTCAGAAGTAGAGATTATAAACCACCTTAAATTTCGAATGAATGAATTTATCAATTCAGAAATTAGCAATCAACTTTATGAAAATGTTGATATGTTACCTGATGAAAATTTTTATACCTGTTTAGATATTGTCTTAAAAGAAATGATAAAAAATGAAATTAATTGGGATAAAGTTGTAATTTACTTAGTATTTTCAAGTGAACTTATGGCAAAGCGCTTTAAGAGATCTGGAGAGTTTATCATACTTTGGATAAAATTTTTTAATATCTTCCAGAAGTATTTAGGTAGTTGGATTATTGATAATCAAGAATGTATAAAAGTCAAAGAAGTGAAAAAATCATTTTTTCAAAGAATGTGGAGTTTTATCACTCGATCATAATATGAAAATTGTAAAAATATTATCTGCTATGTTGAATTATGTTCAGTTCAATCTGTAAAAGAACAATGTTCATGAAAAATGTATGTATGTAATGTGAAATTCAAAGTAAATAAAGAACTTTAAATGGGAATTTTGTTTAAGAAAAAATTATTTGAAGTAAAATTCATCTTTAAAAAAATAAATAAATAAAAATAAAAATAAGTTGATCAATGTAAAAAAACTGAAAAATTCACTAAAAATATAAGAAACGCATTTTCACAATAATAAGATTGTAAATGTAAGATAAAATCACAAAATTACCAGCATAAAAGACTGTAGGTATTCGAAAAAAAAATTATGAAGTCAACAATTTTGGTGTTAAACAGCACATCTTATTTTACAAAGTACTAAGTTTTTTAAAATCATTTAGTTTGAACTTTTTCAAACTTATACTTATAAACTGAAATTTTTGTGAATGTAAAATTTTTTACACAAAGTATTTTAGAAAAATATCATCTCAGAAATTAACTAACTTATTTTTAGAATAAAAATATAAGAAACTTATTTTTACTAATGATAAGAATGAAAATGTAAGGTAAAATCTCATTCTTACCAATTTAAGAGACCGCAAGTATTTGAAAAATCATGAAGTATGGAATTTTAATGTTTCACACGTGTTAATAACGCGTCTTATTTTACAAAGTACTAAGTTTTTTTAAAGTCATTTAGTTTGAAGTTTTTCAAACTTATACTTATAAACTGAAATTTTTGTGAATGTAAAATTTTTTACACAAATTATTTTAGAAAAAATATCATCTCAGAAATTAACTAACTTATTTTTAGAATAAAAATATAAGAAACTTATTTTTACTAAAATATTTTTGTACAAAGTATTTTAGAAATTTAGATAACTTGTTCTTGAATAAAAATATAAGAAACTTATTTTCACAATAATAAGATTATAAATGTAAGATAAAATCACAAAATTACCAGCTTAAAAGGTTGTAGGTATTCGAAAAAATCACGAAGTCAACAATTTTGGTGTTAACAACACATCTTATTTTACAAAGTGCTAAGTTTTTTAGTCATTTAGTTTGAAGTTTTTCAGACATATGCTTATAAACTGAAATTTTTTGTAAATGAAAAATTTTTTACACAAAGTATTTCAGAAAAAAATATCATCTCAGAAATTTATTAACTTATTTTTAGAATAAAAATATATGAAACTTATTTTTTCTAATGATAAGAATGAAAATGTGAGATAAAAACTCATTCTTACCAATTTAAGAGACTGTAAGTATTTTAAAAATTATGAAGTATGCAATTTTAATGTTTCACATGTGTTAATAACACATCTTATTTTACAAAGCACTAAGTTTTTAAAAGTCATTTGGTTTGAAGTTTTTCACACATATGCTTATAAATGAAATTTCCGTAAATGAAAAATTTTTACACAAATTATTTTAATACAAATTCTATCTCAGAAAAATTAACTTTTTCTTTTTAGGTTGAAAATGTAAGATAAAAATCTAACACTTATCGAATTTAGAAGCTGCAGATGTATGATGAAATCATGAACTTGAAACTTTAAGTATTAACAACCTACCTTCTTTGAAAATACTAAACCACAAGTTTCGACAAATCTATAATCAACTGTTAAAAAACATAGAATATTTTTTTCCCTAAAATGTTTAACGTAGATGCTACATCCATAAAAATACAGAGTGAAAGTGTACAAATTATCTGTTTAGACATGTTGATAAACTAGAATTTTCCACAAGATTCGAGTATTATAGCAAGGTATGGAATAATATTTGGCTAAATTTCCACTAATATTGGCGATAGTTATAAAAATTTGGCATGAAATAAGAGAATTTGCCGTAAATTCTTAAGTAAAACTGATGAACGAAGAAAAAATTTGAATTAGTTACATTCTTTTCTCGCTGTAGAGTTGTCTAAGTTCTCATACTTAGTAGTTTTTAAAGTCTTACTTTTAGAGTGATTTTTTACACTTCGCTAAACTGAAGTACAAAATGAATAATACTTTAACGTCCGAGGAGACACACGTTTCCGTTCAACAAACCCCTTCATCAAGTTTTGAGGATGAGAAGTTATCTAAACTTTTTATTTGTCCAACTTGTAAGAAGCCATTTTTTAAAAAATCCTATCTTACTAGACATGTCAAGGTTCACAATGATATTAAACCTAATATTTGTTACGTGTGTGAGAAAGGATTTGTTACTTTACATCGTTTAAAAAGACATATGGAAACCCATAGAAAAATATCCATAAGATACAAATGTGAATATTGTATTGAAAATTTCAATCGCAAGTGTGATTTATTTAAACATAAGAGATTATTTCATCAAAAAGTCTTACCTGAACATCTATGTATTATTTGTAAAGATGCTTTTAAACACAAGTATGAATTGGAAAAACACAAGAGGGTGCATTATCGTAAACCTGAGTATCTATGTGAGGAATGTTCTATAACCTTTACAACAAAACATGCTTTTTCAAACCATAAGCGAAAAAGTCATAAAAAGACTTTACATACATACTGTTGTGACGAATGTACTGATACTTTTTCAAACAGACGACATTTTTTAAAACATAAAAGAAATATGCATAAAAAATCTTTAATGCAAACTAGATGTGATGAATGCAGTGAAACTTTTCAGTGTAAGTATGAATTATTGCAACATAAGAGAAAGAATCATCTTAAAGACTTTAACATACGTAGAAATTGTAATGATCGAAGCACTAACAATGAATTATCAACAGTTAATAATGACAGTGAGAATCTGGACTTGTTAAATTTTTTGGATAATTTTCACATTGAATGTGCGAATGGTGTTTTTGACTTACATTCCAACAACTTTCAGAATGAAAATATAGACTTAGACTTAAAAATTTTTTTGAACAATTCGAATGTGGAATATACAAGTGGAAATAATATTGATGATTTATCTGCCAAAGATGAAAATAAGGACTTAAATAATTTTAACCTGATACAAACTGATTTACCTCTAGTAAACTATGACAATGAAAGTCTGGACTTGTTAAATTTTTCGTATAACTTTAATCCCAAGTGCTTGAATATTTTTTCTGCTAACGACGAAAATATGAATTCGAATAATTTTAGTGCGAAGGAAAATGAGTTGGTGACAGATAACTTTAACAATGAAAATCTAGACTTGCTAAATTTTTTGAATAACTTTAATACTGAATGTATGAACGATATCCCAACAATATAGATTTGCTGTCTTATATTATTGTGAATGAATTTCAAATAAAAAGATTTCAATGAAAATGATTTGTTTTAATTTTTATTACAAAATCATCTTTTTTATAATATTTTCTATTAGAATACAAACTGAAGTGTCATCTTTTTTTAAAATAAGTAAGATTCAAACGTGATACTTAGGAAAATACTAACTTCATAATTATATCTAAAATTTTTATAAGCTAGTTTTTCAGGAAAATTGTTAATAAGATAAATTCATTTAAGATTTTCACAAGTACTTTACAGTTGAGTGGTAAAACAATTTTACAAGTTTTTTCTTCTTCGATGTAAGTTTGATAGTTTATAAAACTACTATTGTGCATAATTCAGTTTGTATTCTAATAGAAAATATTATAAAAAAGATGATTTTGTAATAAAAATTAAAACAAATCATTTTCATTGAAATCTTTTTATTTGAAATTCATTCACAATAATATAAGACAGCAAATCTATATTGTTGGGATATCGTTCATACATTCAGTATTAAAGTTATTCAAAAAATTTAGCAAGTCTAGATTTTCATTGTTAAAGTTATCTGTCACCAACTCATTTTCCTTCGCACTAAAATTATTCGAATTCATATTTTCGTCGTTAGCAGAAAAAATATTCAAGCACTTGGGATTAAAGTTATACGAAAAATTTAACAAGTCCAGACTTTCATTGTCATAGTTTACTAGAGGTAAATCAGTTTGTATCAGGTTAAAATTATTTAAGTCCTTATTTTCATCTTTGGCAGATAAATCATCAATATTATTTCCACTTGTATATTCCACATTCGAATTGTTCAAAAAAATTTTTAAGTCTAAGTCTATATTTTCATTCTGAAAGTTGTTGGAATGTAAGTCAAAAACACCATTCGCACATTCAATGTGAAAATTATCCAAAAAATTTAACAAGTCCAGATTCTCACTGTCATTATTAACTGTTGATAATTCATTGTTAGTGCTTCGATCATTACAATTTCTACGTATGTTAAAGTCTTTAAGATGATTCTTTCTCTTATGTTGCAATAATTCATACTTACACTGAAAAGTTTCACTGCATTCATCACATCTAGTTTGCATTAAAGATTTTTTATGCATATTTCTTTTATGTTTTAAAAAATGTCGTCTGTTTGAAAAAGTATCAGTACATTCGTCACAACAGTATGTATGTAAAGTCTTTTTATGACTTTTTCGCTTATGGTTTGAAAAAGCATGTTTTGTTGTAAAGGTTATAGAACATTCCTCACATAGATACTCAGGTTTACGATAATGCACCCTCTTGTGTTTTTCCAATTCATACTTGTGTTTAAAAGCATCTTTACAAATAATACATAGATGTTCAGGTAAGACTTTTTGATGAAATAATCTCTTATGTTTAAATAAATCACACTTGCGATTGAAATTTTCAATACAATATTCACATTTGTATCTTATGGATATTTTTCTATGGGTTTCCATATGTCTTTTTAAACGATGTAAAGTAACAAATCCTTTCTCACACACGTAACAAATATTAGGTTTAATATCATTGTGAACCTTGACATGTCTAGTAAGATAGGATTTTTTAAAAAATGGCTTCTTACAAGTTGGACAAATAAAAAGTTTAGATAACTTCTCATCCTCAAAACTTGATGAAGGGGTTTGTTGAACGGAAACGTGTGTCTCCTCGGACGTTAAAGTATTATTCATTTTGTACTTCAGTTTAGCGAAGTGTAAAAAATCACTCTAAAAGTAAGACTTTAAAAACTACTAAGTATGAGAACTTAGACAACTCTACAGCGAGAAAAGAATGTAACTAATTCAAATTTTTTCTTCGTTCATCAGTTTTACTTAAGAATTTACGGCAAATTCTCTTATTTCATGCCAAATTTTTATAACTATCGCCAATATTAGTGGAAATTTAGCCAAATATTATTCCATACCTTGCTATAATACTCGAATCTTGTGGAAAATTCTAGTTTATCAACATGTCTAAACAGATAATTTGTACACTTTCACTCTGTATTTTTATGGATGTAGCATCTACGTTAAACATTTTAGGGAAAAAAATATTCTATGTTTTTTAACAGTTGATTATAGATTTGTCGAAACTTGTGGTTTAGTATTTTCAAAGAAGGTAGGTTGTTAATACTTAAAGTTTCAAGTTCATGATTTCATCATACATCTGCAGCTTCTAAATTCGATAAGTGTTAGATTTTTATCTTACATTTTCAACCTAAAAAGAAAAAGTTAATTTTTCTGAGATAGAATTTGTATTAAAATAATTTGTGTAAAAATTTTTCATTTACGGAAATTTCATTTATAAGCATATGTGTGAAAAACTTCAAACCAAATGACTTTTAAAAACTTAGTGCTTTGTAAAATAAGATGTGTTATTAACACATGTGAAACATTAAAATTGCATACTTCATAATTTTTAAAATACTTACAGTCTCTTAAATTGGTAAGAATGAGTTTTTATCTCACATTTTCATTCTTATCATTAGAAAAAATAAGTTTCATATATTTTTATTCTAAAAATAAGTTAATAAATTTCTGAGATGATATTTTTTTCTGAAATACTTTGTGTAAAAAATTTTTCATTTACAAAAAATTTCAGTTTATAAGCATATGTCTGAAAAACTTCAAACTAAATGACTAAAAAACTTAGCACTTTGTAAAATAAGATGTGTTGTTAACACCAAAATTGTTGACTTCGTGATTTTTTCGAATACCTACAACCTTTTAAGCTGGTAATTTTGTGATTTTATCTTACATTTATAATCTTATTATTGTGAAAATAAGTTTCTTATATTTTTATTCAAGAACAAGTTATCTAAATTTCTAAAATACTTTGTACAAAAATATTTTAGTAAAAATAAGTTTCTTATATTTTTATTCTAAAAATAAGTTAGTTAATTTCTGAGATGATATTTTTTCTAAAATAATTTGTGTAAAAAATTTTACATTCACAAAAATTTCAGTTTATAAGTATAAGTTTGAAAAACTTCAAACTAAATGACTTTAAAAAAACTTAGTACTTTGTAAAATAAGACGCGTTATTAACACGTGTGAAACATTAAAATTCCATACTTCATGATTTTTCAAATACTTGCGGTCTCTTAAATTGGTAAGAATGAGATTTTACCTTACATTTTCATTCTTATCATTAGTAAAAATAAGTTTCTTATATTTTTATTCTAAAAATAAGTTAGTTAATTTCTGAGATGATATTTTTCTAAAATACTTTGTGTAAAAAATTTTACATTCACAAAAATTTCAGTTTATAAGTATAAGTTTGAAAAAGTTCAAACTAAATGATTTTAAAAAACTTAGTACTTTGTAAAATAAGATGTGCTGTTTAACACCAAAATTGTTGACTTCATAATTTTTTTTTCGAATACCTACAGTCTTTTATGCTGGTAATTTTGTGATTTTATCTTACATTTACAATCTTATTATTGTGAAAATGCGTTTCTTATATTTTTAGTGAATTTTTCAGTTTTTTTACATTGATCAACTTATTTTTATTTTTATTTATTTATTTTTTTAAAGATGAATTTTACTTCAAATAATTTTTTCTTAAACAAAATTCCCATTTAAAGTTCTTTATTTACTTTGAATTTCACATTACATACATACATTTTTCATGAACATTGTTCTTTTACAGATTGAACTGAACATAATTCAACATAGCAGATAATATTTTTACAATTTTCATATTATGATCGAGTGATAAAACTCCACATTCTTTGAAAAAATGATTTTTTCACTTCTTTGACTTTTATACATTCTTGATTATCAATAATCCAACTACCTAAATACTTCTGGAAGATATTAAAAAATTTTATCCAAAGTATGATAAACTCTCCAGATCTCTTAAAGCGCTTTGCCATAAGTTCACTTGAAAATACTAAGTAAATTACAACTTTATCCCAATTAATTTCATTTTTTATCATTTCTTTTAAGACAATATCTAAACAGGTATAAAAATTTTCATCAGGTAACATATCAACATTTTCATAAAGTTGATTGCTAATTTCTGAATTGATAAATTCATTCATTCGAAATTTAAGGTGGTTTATAATCTCTACTTCTGAATTGCGAATGTGTGATCTATTGAATATATGAGTAAATGCGTTTAACAAAATGATATCTGTTCTGACATCCATCTTGAAAAAACTATTATTATGTAGTACTGAATTCAGGTTATAAAATAAGCAACCTCACTTCTCAAAATAAATTTGACAAGTAATAAAATTTTTCTTCACTCGGAATTAATACTAGGTGTTTCTCACCAAATCTGAATTATCGCCAAATACTCTAAAATTTTTGTAGATATATCCTAAAATTTATTAAAAATCATGCCAAATTCTTATTTTTAAGACCCTATTTCGGATTTTATTGGTAAAATTTCACGGGTTTACACTAAAAAAATGTTAGGGAGTTACAAAAAAATGGTTAAACTATAGATAAAAATACATTGACTTTCTAATTATCACTCTGTTTAGAAACTTATTTTATTTTAAGAATGTTGGAAGATTTCTAGTACTATAATACAAAACTTGAAATAAAAATAGATACAATATTTTAATGAGCGTAAGGAAATTTAAAGATAATTTATAATTAAATACAACATTGTAAATTTTTTTAAATATATATGAAAGAATTTATGTGGGAGTGATTATACATGTATGTTCGATGACAGTGATAAGAAGATCCCAAAAAAAAGTTATATCTGAAGTATAACTGTTTAAGGTAGAGAAATTTTCAACATCAGTTATTATTTCGCACTAAAGTAACTTCTGAAAAATGATAGATTCACTCTCTTATGTAAAATATAATACAAAATGTTACGATATTTTCTTAAACTTATTAAGACTTCTTTTCAAACAGCGAATTTTTCAGTTTTTTACATTGATCAACTTATTTTTATTAATTTATTTTTAAAAGATGAATTTTTAAAGTTTTTTTATTTACTTTTAATTTCACATTATATACATTTTTCTTATAAAGAAGTGAACTGAACATAATTCAAAATAGTAGATAATTTTTAGTGCATCCAACAGTAAACATATTTAAACACGTGAAAAGTTGAAGCAAAACTGGAATTTTCTCCCCCTATCTTTTGACAATACCGTACCTAACCCGATTCTCAGAAATTGCTTAAGGGTATGCTACCTCCTTTTACGCAAACATTGTGACGTCACCGTTGGTGAATAAAGTCGATCTTTTTGTATTAAGATATCATATTTATAATGGAAAAAATATATATATATATAGTTTAAAATGGATACTAGTTATTCATAATTAAAAAATCTTTATGATGAAAAGTATTTTTTTAACGAACTTTCTTCAATTAAGTAATTAATAAGAAATTTTAATCACTCTTTTTTAGTTATCTATCAAAAAAAACAATTCTCGTCTTTCATCCTAATCTAATTTCACTTACACATTTGAGATTTTAATCATCTTTTAATTTAATTTTTACTCTCAGTTTTCGAAAAACATCTGGTGAATTTTTACAAGATCTTCAATTATTATTTTTCTTAATTATTATTCTGTAATTTATATTAATTTTACGATTGATTAATTTTCAATCAATAGAATTCTTAGGCTAAAAAAGATCTGCATAGACATATTTCTAAAGAACACTCACACATACGCGAAAACTACTGAAATATTTTTTTGCTGCAAGGTAGCAGGTTCGAATCTCAGTCAAAATCTATGTTTCTAAACTTTCTTTCATTCTTTATACTTAATTTTTGCTTTCATTACCTTTTTTTCGGGAAATATTTGATGATTTTTTACAAGAAGATCCTTAATTAATATTTTTCTTAATTATTATTCTCGAATTAATATCATTAAAACGATTGAATTCTTTTCGGACTCTAGCATTCATAGTTTTAAAAGAACAGTGCAGACATATACTATAAAAATCACTCACGCACACGCGAAAACTACTGTCTTATGGAAATATTTTTACTGCAAGGTGTCGGGTTCGAACCCCAGTCAAACCTCTCTATTTCTTACATACTCTATGCACATCCACATTCTTAAATTCAATCGATTCCTTTTTTCTCAATTTT